>CM053582.1:442668330-442683689 GCA_028627135.1 Pseudochirops cupreus
CCCCCCCCCACTTTTATTTCTTATAGCACAATAGTACTCCATCACAATCATATCCCAAAATTTAGCCATTTCCCCAACTGATGGCATCCCTGAGATTTCCAATTCTTTGTCACCACAAAACAAGCTAATTTAAGTATTTCTCTACACACAGCTTTTCCAAATTTACTTTTGATGTCTTTGGGATACAGACCTAGTAGTGACCAAAGAGTATGCAGTTTATTAGCCTTACGACCAACCTCCAAATTCCTAACCAGAATGGTTGGAGCAATTCACTATTCTACCAGTAGTTCATTAGTGTTCTTATTTTTTCCACTCATCTCCTCAAGCATATGGTTTCTGAAAGATGTGAGGTGGTACCTCAGAGTTGCTTTAATTTTCATTTCTTTAAGCAACAGAACTTTAGAGCATTTTTTCACTTGACTATAAATAGCTTTAATTTCTTCTTCTGAAAACTACCTGTTCATATCCTTCGACTATTTATCAATCGGGGAATGGCTTTATTTTTATAAATTTGACTCAGTTCTATACTCTTTGAGAAATAAGGCCATTATCGAAGAAATTGGCTGTAAAGTTTCTGAAATTACTTCATTGCCTATGGCACCTTTTAGCAAAATACAGCTAGATGATGATTAGATAGATAGATGAATTAATAGACAGAACAGATAGATGATTATCTCTTTTAATTAGGTCTATTTTTATTTTTACTTTTCCCAGAGTGATGTTTATGACCATGGCTTTTTTTTTTAAACTTCAGTTGAAGCACATTAGATTCTGCTCCAGACATTTAAATGAACTTAGTGTTTCTGTTTGAAGTACTTCTCTTATAAACAACGTAATATTAGATTCTGATTTCTGATTCATTTTGCTAATTGCTTCTGTTTTATAGTTTATTTAGCTTATCCTATTCACATACACAATTATGATTACTAATTGTGTATTTCCCTCCATCTCATTTTCTTGTTTCTTCCTCTATCTCTTTTTATCCTGTGTCTCTTCAAAAATCTATTTGTTTCTAATTACTGCCTCCCTTAATCTGTCCTTCCTTTTATCACCCTCCTCCTTTCTCTCCTTTCCCATTTCCCAAATGAGTAAATCACATTTCTGTATACAATTCAGTATGCACATAATCTTCCTTCCTCAAACAAATTTCAATGAAAATGAGGTTCAAGCACTGCCTGCCACTACCACAACACCATCATTTCTGCCTCTACTGTAAAAGTGCTTTCTTGCATGTTTCTTTTATGTATGAAAAATTTCCCCTTTCTACCTCTACCTTCTCCCAGTACATACCTCCTTTTCATCCCTTTATTTTTTCTTTTTGGAGGTCATCCCAACACAACTGACTCATGCCCATGCCCTCAGTCTATGTTAACTACTTTTAACTGCCCTACTAATAAAATTCATAGGAGTTACAAGTATTATCTTCAACATAGTAATGTAAAAAACTTAACTTTATTGAGTCTCTTATGATTTCTCATTCATGCTTACCTTTTTTTAAACTTGTCTTTTGTACCTCTTTTATCATTTTGGTTAGTCTATTTTTTTAAGGTGTTATTTTCTTCAGCATTTTTTTTGGGGGGGGTCTCCTTTAGCAAGCTGTTAACTTGTTCTTCATGATTTCCTTGCATCACTCTCATTTCTCTTCCCAATTTTTCCTCTACTTCTCTTACTTGATTTTCAAAATCCTTTTTGAGCTCTTTCATGTCCTGAGACCAATTCAAATTTTTCTTGGAGGCTTTTGATGTAGGAGCTTTGAAATTGTTGTCTTTTTTTGGTTGTATGTTTTGGATTTTCCTTGTCACCAAAGTAAGATACTATAGTCTGGTTTCCCCCCCTCTGTTTGCTCATTTCCCCAGCTGACTTTTTAGCTCTTTGTTAAAGTAGGTCTCTGCTTTCAGTGTTAAGTGTATACTGTCCCAAGTATCAGGGATTTTGCACAAATGTTTTCAGAAGTATTTCTAGGAACCTGTAAATTTTCAGTTCTTCCAAGGTTGTATGATCAAAGAAGAGGTGTTTACTCCTCTCCTGGCCTGTGCTCTGGTCTGTGAATGACCAAAGGTACTCTTTGCTGCCTTGGAACTGTGAGAAGTATTCCCTTTCCACCACCAACACAAGCTCTTCCACGCCAGTGTTCCTCCTTGCCCCAGGATTGCCACCCAGGGCTACAATCCAGATCAAAGAATGGGAAAAGTAAGAGAATCCTACCACAGTGCCAGCAAAGAGATTCCCTGCAATCCACTTCTGATCAGTTGCTGGATCCCCCCATCTGTGGGCCATGAGCTCCAGAAGCCACTGCCATAACCCTGAGGCTGAGGCCAAGGCTAGTCCATCCTCCTTTCTCACCCAGGTCCAACAGACCTTTCTTACTGGCCTTCTAAGTTGTCTTTGGCATCTGTGGGTTGAGAAGTCTGAAGATTGTCACAGCTATGAGCAATTCATTCCCGAGGCTTGCTCTGTCTATGCCGGCATGGCCCATCCTGAAACGCACTCTTCTCTCAACAGACCTTTCCTCTTAGCCTTCAAGGTTGTCTTGGGCTGGAAATTTGTTTCCCTCTGTCATTTCATGGGTAACGCTGCTCTAGAATTTATTTAAAGTCATTTATTACAGGTATTTGGAGCCAATTTAGGGGACAGCTCAAACAAGTCCCTGCTTTTACTCTGCCATTTGCCTCCACCTACCCTTTTTATACTTGTCTGGAGTCTTGAATGTCAGATTTTCTATTCAACTCTGGTCTTTTCATCAAAAGTTTGAATGTCATTTATTTATTTAAATATCCATTTTTTTCCTATAAAGCAGTACGCTCAGTTTTGTTGGGTAGGTTATTCTTGGTTGTAATCCTAGCTTCTTTGCCTTCCTGAATATATCATTTTTCAAGCAGTTTGCTCTTTAAGATGGAAGCCACTAAATCATGTGTGATCCTTATTATGATGCCATTATAATGACTTGTTTCTTTCTGGCTGCTTGAAATATTTTCTCTTCGATCTGGGAGCTCTGGAATTTGAGCATAATATGCCTGGGAGTTTTCATCTTGAGATCTCTCTCATGAGGTAATTGATGGGAGTCTTTCAATTTCCATTTTAACTTCTGGTACTAGGGCAGTTTTCCCTGATGATTTCTTGAAGGATGCTGTCCAGGCACTTTTTTGATTATGTTTTTCAGCTAGTATAATAATTCTTTAAATTATCTCTCCTGGGTCAGTTTCCAGGTGATTTTTTCCAATGATATATTTCACATTTTCTTTAATCTTTTTATTCTTTTGACTTTGTTTTGTTTCTTGATATGTGTCATAAACTCATTAGCTTCCACTTGCCCATTAATTATTTTCTTCAGTGAAATTTTGTACGTCTTTTACCATCTGACATATTCTACTGTTTAGGGAGTTATTTTCTTAAGTGAATTTTGTGCCTATTTAACCATTCAGTCAATTCTGTCTTTTAAGTTGTCTTCTTTAGTATTTTTGGTACAACTTTTACCAAGCAGTTAATTTTCTTTTCATAACTTTCTTGCAACACTCATTTCTTTTCTCAATTTTTAAATTTACCACTCACCTCTTTCTTAAACTCTTCCAGGAATTCTTGTTTGGCTTTAGCCCAATTAGCATTTTTCTTTGAAACTTTTTGGGTAGCTATTTCCATGTTGCTGTCTTCTTCTCAGTTTATAAGGTCTTCTCTGCCACTATAAGCAACTTTTTATGGTGAAATTACTTTTTTGTTGTTTGCTCATTTTCTAGCCTATTTCTTGACTTTGAACTTTATGTTAAAACTAGACTCTGCCAATGTGGGGATGAAGAGGCACTATCCCAAGCTTCAAGTTTTTTCATACTTCTGTTTTCAGAGCTACTTCTGAGGGTCTGCAAATTTTTGGTGCTTCTATGGTGGTGTGATCATGGGAGAGGTATAGTCACAGCTCTTTTGGTCTGTACTCTGGTCTTTACCCAGCAAAAGTGCCTGTTCCCTTGAAGCCACACATGCTAGTGCTCCTCTTTGCTTTGGAACTGCAACTAGGGACCTTGCTCCCTTGTGACAGGCTATAAGTGCTCTTCTCAAACCTGGGCCTAGATACAAAACTGCATATGGGCAACAAAGCTGCCTTTCAGCTCTGGCTGTACCAAGTACCAGGAAAGGGTTCCCTGTAATCTCTTTCTGAACAGTTGCCCCAATTCCTCATTGTCTCTAGGCTAAGAGCTCCTAAAACTGTTGGGATCTACAGACCACCACCTCTATGTTACAGACTTTTCTTGCCTACCTCTTAAGTATTTTTAGGCTGGAAAAAATCTCTTCCCCATCTTTTGTTGGCTCTGCTGCTCCAACATTCGATTTGAGGTGTTATTTTAAAGCTGTTTAGAGGGAAATGTTGGGAGAGTCCAGCTGGGTGGTGGCTATCATCCACCATGTTGGCTTTGCCCCATTTCTTAATTTTTAATAGAAGCAGTATTGAATAATTAAAGCTCTAACCAACCAACACATAGGCATTATATGTGTATGAGCATATATGAAATACATTCACAAATATATGTCATGTGTACAGGTATATATGGGAGGAAAGAAGTTTTTATAAAGCAATGAAAAAATAATTGATTGGCATCAGGTCTGAAGTGACAATCTGTGAAAGTGATCAGACTTTATAAAATGTTTTTGAAGAAGCTGAATCACCACTGAAGTAGAAACAAATGGTTTAGGTAGGATATGTAACAAGGGGCAATGTTATATAAATGTTAAGTGTTATATTTGGATTCAGAAAGTTAGGTTCAGATCTTGTCTCTGACAGTGTCAAACGTGACCATGGACAATTAGCTTAATTGATCTAAGGCAACTTCCTAAGATTGCTCTATTAAATTACACACATTACAATATACATCGATGGAGCAAATTGCCAAACCAATGATATAACAGATCGATTATGTATTTGACCAATATGTCAGTTTGACTGGAACGGAGATTATGTGAAAGGCTCTTATACGAAGTAAGGGTATGGAACAAAACTGTGGAGGTCATTAAATACTAAGCATAGGATTTTATCATTTATCTTAGAAGCAAGTGGAAACAAAATAAGATGTTTGAGTCAGTGTATGTGTGGAAGGAGGGGTTGGGAAGAATGACATGCTCAGATCAACATTACAGAAATATCAACTGGATAGCTGTGTAGAGGCAGAAAGGGGAGACTGGAGGTAGGGAGAACAATTAAGAGACTTAGATTTAGCAATTAAGAAAACATTGATAACGTTAGAGTGGGCAGTTTTAGTTAAGACATAAAGTCAGAAGCTAGACTGCAAGGGACTGAAAAGTAATTTGTAGTTAAGGTAATGGAAACAGTGAGTACAGATGACTTTGTAGAGTTTGGCTATGAAAGGAAGAAGACGTATGGACAGTAACTTGAGGGGATGAGGAAGTCAAGTAAAGGATTTTTTAAAGCATGGGAACAGGGAGAGGATAATGGGAAGATGGCAGAGTAGGTCAGAAAATTGCAAGCTCTCCAGAATTATCCCACAAATATAATGCCTCAAGAAGAACATACAGCTGTTAAAAATAAATAAGAGTAGGGGCTGAACAATGATGCTCCTGGAACAATCAGAGAAGATCTGAAGTAAAATTCCAGGATGAGGTTTAGTCCCTGCAAAGAACACACACCTTCAGGCTAGTTCCGCTTAAACAACAAGCAGCAAGCCCTGAAGTTTAGCTGGGCTGAGGCGCTGCCTCAGCTTCAGCTACAGGAACTTTTACCCCTGGGACAGTGAGGGGAGCTGGGCATCTGAGCTGAGGAAGACTGACAAGCAATGCCAGACCCAGCTGTGCTGTGTAGACATGGCCCTGGGTGAAGGAACCAGCACAAGTCTGGTAAGTATAGAAGCAGTGAGGAAGTGGCACCATTGGCTGTGGGCACTTACTGGAGGTTGGAGGTCTTGGTTTTTGGTTCTAGGCTAAAGGAGAGAACTGAAGGACTATATGAGACCAGAGGCACCATCCCTCATACCTCAGAACTAGAGGTGATTACAAAAAATATGCTGCAACAAATAGAAAAAAAAAGTACGCAAAGGAGAAAGAATTCAACCATAGAAAGTTGGTATGGGAATTGAGAAGACCGCGGTTCATCTTCAGAGGACACTGAAGTTAAGAAAACCCAAAACCTACTGAAAGATATCAAATGGCAGTCTGCTCAGAAAGAATTCATAGAAGAACTTTAAAAAGATTTAAAAAACCAAATAAAGGAGATTGAGGGGAATTTTTTCTTTTAATTTATTTATTTTTAGTTTAGTTCAGTTCCACAAGTTTTTGAGTTTTACATTTTCTCCTCCCTTCTCTCCCCCTTCCCCAAGATGGCATGCAATCTGATACAGGCTCTACATATACATTCACATTAAACATATTTTCACATTCATCATGTAGTAAAGAAGAATTAAAACCAGTGGAATGAATCATGAGAAAGAAAAAACAAAACAAAACAAGAAAGAGAGCAAATAGTATGCTTTGATCTGCATTCAGACTCCACAATACTTTCTCTGGATGTGGATTGCATTTTCTATCATGAGTCTTTTGGAGTTGTCTTAGAACCTTGTATTGCTGAGAAGAGTCAAGTCCATTAAAGTTAGTCATCACACAATATGGTTGTAACTATGTACAATGCTCTCTTAATTCTGCTCCCGTCAGCATATTTATATAAATCTTACCATGTTTTTCTGAAGTCTGCCTGTTCATCATTTCTTACAGCACAATAGTATTCCATTACAATCATATACCACAACTTGTTCAGCCATTACCGAATTGATGGGCATCCCCTCAATTTCCAATTCTTTGCCACAACAGTGCAATTGAGGCAGAAACAGAAACAGAAGAAGTACTGACTATACTTAAGAGAACTTGCACATAAAAAGGAAAGATAAAGAGTTCACAAAAGAGATCACAAGTATGCTAAAAGTAATGGCAGATAATTCAATTATCCAGACATTTATTGCTAGAATGCTCTCTCTGCCAAAGTTAGTGCTGTTAGTAATTTGTAGGCTTGCCTTAAAGAAAATGTTACCTTTCGAAAATGGAAGAACTAATGAGGTTCTGCTTTTCTTGAACTGAGGCATTAACATTAGCCATGACTCCTGCCTAAAAACCCCACACAAAAAAAAACCCCACAAACTTCATCCTGTGCTCTGAATCCATAACCTCTCTATGAGGAGATGGACATCATGTTCTATTATGAATCCTCTGGAACTGTGGTTAGTTCTTTCATGCTGACCAAAGTTGCCGAGTATTTCAAAGTTGTCTTTATAGTATTGTTTTTAATGTAGAAATCATTCTCTCAGTTTTGTTCAGTTCACTTTGCATCAGTATTTATACAAGTATTCTCAGGTTTCTCTGAAAATATACTCTTTATAATTTCTTACACTGCAACAGTATTCCATTACATAGATATACCATAACTTATTTAGTCATTCCCCAATTGATGGGCATACTCCCAATTTGGGTTCTTTTTCTCTTTCTTTGATCTTTTTTAGGGGCACAGACCTAGCAGTGATATCTTGGAGTCAAAAGGTAAGCACAGTTTAGTAACAGTTTTGGGGGTATAGTTCCAAATTACTTTCAAGAATGGGTAGACCAATTTATACTTCTACCTACAATGCATTAATTAACAGTACCTGCTTTGCAATAGTCCCTCCAGTATTTATTTTCCCTTTCTGTCAATTTTGTTGACCTGATGATTCTGAGGTGACACTGTAGAATTGTTTAATTTGCATTTCTATCATTATTAATAATTAAAAACTTTTTAAAAATATAGCTATTCATGGCTTGGATTTCTTCCTCTAAATATTGCCTATTCATATCCTTTGACCATTTATCAAATGAGGAACGATTAATTTTTCTAAATTTAAACCTATTCCCCGTATATCTTAGAAATGAAATCTTTATCAGAAAAACTTGATACAAAAGTATTTTCCCATTTGTCTATCTTCTAATTTTAACTACAATGGTTTTGTTTAAAAATTTTTTAGCTCTATATAATAGAAACTGTCTATTTTATCTTCTGTGATCCTCTCTTCTCATTTAGTCATGAATTCTCTCTCTCCATATATATGAAAGGTAATTTCTTCCATGTTCCTCTAATTTAGTTATGATATCATCCTTTATATGTAAATTATGCAAACCATTTGGAGCTTACCCTGTTATACAATATGATGAGCTGATCTATACCTAATTTCTGCCAGACTGCTAATTTTCTCAACCGTTTTTGTCAGATAGTCAGGACTTATTCCAATAGCTGAGATGTTTGGGTTTGTCAGATACTAGGCTATGGTGCTTGTTTAAATTTCTTTTTTTTTGCTTTTTTGGAGGGGGGAAAGTAGGGCAATTGGGGCTAAGTGACTTGCCCAAGGTCACATGGCTTGCTTGTTGAATTCTATATACTGTATACCTAATCCATACCACTAATGAACCTGTCTATTTCTTTCCCAGTACCAAATTGTGTTTTTTTTTTTTTAAAGAACTATGGCTTCAGAGTATGGCTGAGATCTGGTCCTGCCAAGGTCACGGTCCTTACCAGTTTTTTTTTTCATTTATTCCCTTCATATTTTTGATCTTTTGCTCTTCCAGATTTATTATTTTTTCTAGCTTTATAAAGTAATCCTTTGGTATGACACAGAGTAAGTAAATTAATTTAGACATCACTGTAATTTTTATTATATTGGTTTGGACCAAGCCATAAACAATTAATATTTTTCTAATTATTTAGAATTGTCCTTATTTAAAGAGTATATTATGAATGTGCCCATATAGTTCCTATATATGTCTTGCCAAAAAGACTCCCACAATTTTTTAAAAATATACTTGCAACTATTTTGAATGGAATTTCTTTTTATCACTTCTTGTTAGATTTTGCTGCTTTATGTCAAGAAATTCTAATTATTTGAGTTCATTTTATATCCTACCACCTCGATTAACTTGTTCTCTAAGTAAACTATCATATTGCCTGCAAAAATAGATAATTTTGTTTCCTTTTTGCTCCACTTCTTCCCTCAACTTAGTTTTCTTGTCTTATACCTGGCATTTCAAGTACAATATCAAGTAGTAATAGTGATAACAGACATCTTTGCTTTATCCCTGATCTTAGTGGATAGGTCTTTACTTTATTCCCATTACTTGGCTCTTGGTTTTCCACAGATATTACATAATTATTTTGAGGAAAACTCCATTTATTCCTATGCTTTCTAGTATTTTGTTTTAGAGGAATGAGTGCTGGATCTTTTAAAAAGTTTGTTCTGTACCTACTGATATAATCATAATTTTTGTTGTTTCTTTATTAATAGAGTCAGTTATGTTTACAATTTTCCTAATATTAAACCATCCCTAAATTTCTAGTGAAATCTAGTCTGGTCATATATAATCTTTGTGCTATGTTACTGTAACATTTTTATTTTAAATTTCTGTATCTACATTCATCAGAGATATTGGTTTATGGTTTTGTTTTGTTTTTTCTTTTTGGACTCTCTCTGGTTTAGGAATCAGGACCATATTTTTGTCAAAGAAAGAACTCCTTTTCCTATTTCTTAAAAATAACTTATACAGTATTAAAATTAATTGTTCTTTTAAATTTTTGGTAGAATTTGCTGGAGACTTTTTTTTTGGGAATTAATTTATAGTTTATTTCACAACTTCACGTTAAATACTCTGTTTCCTGTTGTGTTAATCTAGGCAATTTATATTTTTGAAAATTTCACCCGCATCATTTGTTATTTATCTCTATTCATCAGACTGTGAGTTTTATTAGCATATAGCACAAAACAGTTCATAAAAATAATCTCTTTGATTTAGTCTTCCTTGTTTCTTCTTTCCTTGTTTTTACCACTAATAATTTGGGTTTTTTTTTTAATTTTAAAAATCAAGCTGGCAAACGGCTCAACTATTTTATTGTGTTTTTCTGGCAAGAAAAAACCAGCTAGTTTTAGTTATTGATTTAAATTTTGGAGCTTTAACTTTTTGAATCTCTTTTTTGATTTTCAAGATTTCTGTTTTAGTGTTTAACTGAGGGGCTTTAGTTGATTTCTAATTTTTTTATTTGCATGTCCAATTAACTGATCTGCTCTTTCTCTTTTCAGGATAAAAGTATATGTAGATAAAAATTTGGTAAGTATAATTGTCATTATCTTTAGTGAAATTATTTACTGTTTCTATGATTTGTTCTTTGACCCAATCATTCTTTTACTCCACCATCTTGGCTCCGCCCCTACCCAATCATTCTTTAGTTATTTAGTTTCCAATTTATTTTTAACCTTTGCTTCAAAGGCCTATACTGAATATAATTTTTGTTGCATTATAATCTATAAAAGATAATTTAATATTCCTGCTTGTCTCCAATTGTTCGTAAGGTTTTAATATTCCTCTATTTGGTCAATTTTTGTAAAACTGCCATGAACAGCTGAGACATGTGTATACAATTTTCTATTCCTTGTCAATATACTCCAGAGGTTTATCACATTCAAAGAGATTTTAAAAATATATGTAGAAAACCATGGGTAGAGAATGGAGGATGCTTAAAAATATGGTAGGTTCTTTAAAATACAGTGTTAGGAGTGCTAAAATTCAGAATTAGTTGAGGGTGGTAAGGAATTCTAAAGATGACAAAAAGGGTATGTGTGTGTGTTTTTTTAGGTATATCGAGGAAAAAAAGAATTTTGATATAATAATGGGACTGTGGTTCTGAGTAGATGGGATGATAAAAGATGACAGAGAGAGGGCCAAATTATTCAGCTTTTATACCGCTAATTTTTTGTCAAGGAAAATATAACTCTACTGGAAGGAGTGAACAAAAATGGCCACTAGGGAGATGAATACTAAAGAAAGAAATTATCTAGTTTCCTTTAATGAGTTCAAGATGAACTACAGTACACAAAACTAAAACACCCAGGGAATTGAGTAGTGAACCACTGTCAGAGATCTCTGAAAGACTGTAGAGAGTACTGAAGTAGTAGAGAACAGCAAATGCTTCCCAATTTTCACAAAAGGGAAGAGAATGAAGTAAAAAACAGACCAATGAACTTAACTCTCATCACTGACAAAATTCTAAAACACATTTGTACCAAGGGTGACCAGGCACTGTCTTGGATCCTTGGATCCTACTGAAGACTTTGTTTTATAACTGATGATACCTTCCCTTAACACAGTTAGCTCTTTGACAAAGTATAAACTTTGATGATTTGGGGACCCACTGCCCCTTTTATATCACACTGGTAATTATTATTATTTTTTTACCATTAGTTCATAAATATCTGAGCTTGGACTGAGTTCTTATACTCTAAGTGCTTAGATTTTAAAAAGGAGGATGAAGAATGAAGGGAGGAGAAGAGCAATTATGTAGGATAGTGGGAAGCTAGTTCCCTAGAGGCAGCAGTTCATTGGTAAATGTTTAACAATTGTGTCTCAGAAAAAAAAATGTAGATGAGACACACTTTTAAGTTTAATTTATCTTATTCATACTTTCTATATCACTTTAAGGCTATGTAATCAACAAAATAATAAATTAAGTCATGATCTGCACGGTTTGCTGATTTCTGAGGTACAAATTCTCGAACTGAAAATTTAACAAATGGTTCAAAAGCTAGATCTAGCACAATCTTGTCTAGAGGCAAGCCTACACAACCACATATGCCCTCTAATGACCAAGAAATTTACATCAGACAAAGAGCCTTGAGAGGAGGAACTGTTAGATCACAAAAAGAACTTTCTAAACTAACTTTTCTGGACCAAATCTAGATTCCTAGTCATGCCAAATTCCTGAACAAGCAGGTTGAATCCCTGTACCAAATGGAGGACTCCCTGAACTAAAAATTGAGACTCTTAGGATTAAGCAGAAAATCAAGAGCAATTAGGAGAACAGCCAGGATGAGAAGGAAGTAACATAAATGTTGACTTCTACTGTTATTTTTAAGTTATTCAGACTTAGGTCCTCATCATCTGTTCTTTGGTCTACTGTTAACAGTTTCATAATTAGTCTTCTTGGACTCTATTCCATAATCACATACACACAGCTGTCAAAGTGATTTCCGTTACAGAAAAATCTAAGATATTGTTTCATTCAATAAATTCCAGTGACTTTACATTTCAGGCTTTATTATAGACTACGTTCTCTTCCTGTACTATATAATCTGCCAAAATGTCCTTCTCTCTCTTCTGCACATGTGGTATTATTTCTCTATGCCTTTGCATAGGCTATATCCTATCCTCACCTTTGCTGCACAGAATTTGTCACTTCTTTTAATTTAGTTCAAACACTGTCTTCTATCCAAGCCATGCCTGGATCTCTAGAAAAGTCAGTGCTTTCACTTTATAACTAACTTGTAATTAACTACCTTATATTTATTGTATAGTCTATATATTTCTTTATGTTCTTTCCCCTGGTAAAAGGCAAACTCTTTGAGAACAGGAATTGTTTCTGTTTCATCTTTGTATTCTTAGCATCTAGTAGCACCTGGCATAAAACAGGCACTTTAATTTGCTGGAGACATGGGAAAGTGGAAACCAAATCCCTTAAAACTCTAATGAGTTTTCTCTCAGGGGTGAGGGTGGAGAGCAGGGCAAACAAGGTAATGGTATATCTGGATTATGGGTTTCCAAAGGGTGGTATTGCCCTCTGGGGGCACTGAAATGATCCAGAGGAGTAGTAGTAGCCTTGAGTGCAATTGGGGGTCACTGAATAAAAATAAAGAGGAGGAAGAAGCATAAAGAAAGAAGAAATTTTTGAAAAATCATTCATACATGTTTCATCTGTTGTGTAATAGAGTTAAAGTAGTAGTGATTATGTTATTTTCCAAATAAACACATACAATTCAAATCATAACTGATCAGTGGTAAAGTCCATCAACAGGTCTTAACAAGTAAGTGCTGGCAGGTGAGTGTGTCATGCACTGTTGGGAAGTCCAGCATGCACAGACAGGAATATGTGTGTGTAACAACTTGTTTACAATATAATACCATATGGTTACATGATGCAATATTGCATCATCAAAATTTCAATGCAGGAAAAACCGCACAAATTTATAATAAATTATTCAATTTAAGAAGTATTGTTTAAAAAATTCTATCTTTTGAAATAATGCAAATTTCAAAAAAATATTAAAGGATTAAAGAAAGTAGATTTCCAGGGGGTGCTGAATAATATTTTTTTTTGAAAAGAGAGAAATAGGCCAAATAAGTTTGGGAACTTCTGGTCTGGATGCTTATAAAGGTATCTGACAGGTATATTTAGGACTGATATAAGGAATAACTTCTTAACAATTATAGCTGCCAAAGCAGAATGAAATGCCTCAGGAGATACTAGATCCTCTTCTTTGTGGAGGACTTTAAGCAAATGATATAAGATATTTTACAGAGGGAATTCTTGCTGACAAATGTTTTGGACTTGATGGCCTCTGAAATCCTTTCCAAAGGAATCTATGATTCTGTGAATGAATAGCTCTAATGTAGTAAGAGGAAACTGAATGGAGATAAACGTTAAGTTCTACATTTATGTTCAAACAATACAGGATGGAGGAGGCAAATCCCAACTAGAGTTAAAGTAAAAAAAAATACTGGTTTTTTTCAGTGAATTGTGAGCTCAGTAAGTGTCAGCACTTTATCAAAGCAATCTAAAAGACTACACAAAATCCATAAATTATATATTATACATTAACAGCGTTGCAGAGATTTAAAAAATGACAGATGATAGTTCCAGTATGGTCACAAGATATAGGTATCACCATGTTCAGGTTTGTGCAAATGACATATTTTGGAAGGGACAATGACAAACTAGAATGCTCTCGGAAAAGGGCAACCAAGATGATAAGAAGACTGGGAATATTTAAATTGAGAGGAAAGACTGATACAGGAGATGACAGCTGTTTTTAAGTATGTGAAAAGCCATAAAATGGAAAAGGAATTAATTAAGCTTGATTTTCTTGTCCCTAGAGGGTAGAATTAGGAGTAATGGAGAAAGCTGAACAGAGGGAAATTTTGACTTAAAAACAAAACTTTCTAGCAATTCAGAACTACCTCCAAGTAGAAGGGGCTATCTTAACAAGCAGTATGTATTCTGTCATTGGCTGGAAGGATCTGTTGGTGATATTTGTAGAGGGATGGCTGCTACAGTACAGGCAAGACTTTTGAGATCCTTCTATCCCTGAGATTTTGTGATTTAAATAGCCTTTATGTTAATACTCTTCAGCTATTGATCCTCCCATTAGTGAATACCTCATGTGGACCATGACATCTAGGCCAATTTCAGCCATGCTTCACTTATTTCCTGGTCATTTCCTTGACACTTACCTTGACAAGTGTCTCTACTCACCTGCCATTTTTATACAGTCCAAATGGTTTAGCCAACTTTGGAAGCTTAGTCTATGGGAAAAGCAAAGCGAGAACTTACTTTTCCCAGGACATTTTTATGTTAGTAAGCATCCTTGGCAGGTAATCAATTAGGAGACTATGCAACCCACATATCCATTTCAAGCTTTTAAAAAAATGTGTTTTTTAAAAAACTAAACCTTTTTATTTAATAAAGCTATTTCTAGAATAAAGGAGTTCCAAATCACTGATTTAAAATTAATCACAATAATGTGTAGTAAAACAATAATAATAACAACCAAATTTGGTCTTGAAAAATAGAATAAAATGCACCTCACTTCCTTCGCTGCTGAAGTGGGGGACTATGTGTATAGAAGACTGCGTACTGCCAGAGGCAGATAATGTCTTAGTTTTGCTGAACTTTTCTCCCCTTTTTTGTAAGAAGTGATGGGGTTTTTTTTGGTAGAAGAAGGGGTAAGAATATATTTAGGAAAGAATGACACATAAGAATAAAGGATATCAATAAAAATAAAATAAAATGAATCCCAAACCTGGTTTCAATATTATACCAGGTTGGCTGTTTAATTTGAAGACACTCCATCAAAAAGGTAAGTCAAGAAAGATATGGAACACAGGCCGAAAGAAGAGAGAAAGTGGGGTGATGCTGTTGGGATTATATCCCAAAGAGATCACAGAAGTGGGAAAAGGTCCCATATGTACAAAAATATTTATTGCAGCTCTCTTTGTGGTTGCAAACAACTGGAAATATAGGGGATTCCCATCAATTGGGGAATGGCTGAACAAGCTGTGGTATATGAATGTAATATAATACTATTGTGCTATAAGAAATGGGAAGGAGATGGACTTCATAATTACCTGGAGAGGCTTATACAAATTGATGCTAAGTGAGAAGAGCAGAACCAGGAAAAATTGTACACAATCACAGACACATCATACATAGGATGACCAACCTTGATAAACTGGACTATCCTCAACAACGCACAGCTAAAGATAACTCTACAAGCCTCAGGATGGAAGGAGATACCTAAACTCAGAGAAAG
>CM053582.1:442683789-442719499 GCA_028627135.1 Pseudochirops cupreus
ACAACCCTTCTATACAACCAGACTGTTGTACAATGTGAAAGTATTTGCAGATCCTGTGCATGATTGCACGCCACCATGGGGGGGGGAGGAAGGGAGGGGAGAAAATCAGAAACTCAAGTGAATGTGTAACTGAATCCTGTAAATTAAAAGTAAATAAACAAGTCATTTAAAAAAAAAGAAAGAAAATGGGGTGATGGAAAAATAGCTTGTTTTAGAGAACTCAAATACAATGTTAACATTAAGATGAAAGGAAAAATTTAACATCCAGCTGACATACCTCATCAGAAACTTTAAACCTTCGCAACAATGCCACCACCTTCTGCTTGAAGTTTTGTTGCTGTAAGCCAAGGAGGAAATAAAATCAGTAATTGTAGAAACAGCATCCTCTGCATAGTACATAAGATATTGGTCAGTATGATATGGTAACTTAAGTAACCATGTAATTCTAGTGGGTCTGTTCTCTTATTGACATAGAAGATTCTTCTCAATAAAGTAGAGTATCACCCCCTACAGCAGGTATTTATTTGTACAAACTTCCACTTGGATAATTTCCAACCTTAGAGAAGTCCCTAAGTTTAACTTGGGCAATACAAGGCCTGAACAAAAAGCTCCATCCCATCAGAAAAACATGTCATTAGGACTGCAACAAAGAAACCCAGGGCAGATAACATGGAATGTCATGTTCCTTAGTTCATAGGGAAGGGATACATATAGATTTTACTATTTTATGTCTACGAGTATTATCCAAACTTTCTTTTTTATATATTGCTTTTATTAAATTACAACATTTACTTACAGAATCACCCAAAGTACAACTTTGACTTTACATTCAAAAACATTTTAGTCAAAATACTAAATTATTAACCAAGTGTTTGCACACAAAATGACCATTTAAGCTTATAAACTGTGGCCTAAGTAAATACTGTTAATATGCTATTCTCTTGAATGGCTTAAGAGCTTATAAATCTACTTTACCTGTGGTACCTTAATACGAAGATCACTTGAATAGTTTCCCATCTTTTGAAGCTATAATTCCCTCTGCTTTTTACTTCCTGTTCTTAAGATATCCCCTCTTACATGCTTATGATACAAAGAAATTTATATGACCTTGAGTTAGAACGCAATATCTATAATCCTTTTGTTCCTATTCATGGGCTGCTAAATGAAATTAGAGAAAACCATGGTGACTGGGTCTACAATACACTTATGTTACGTAATCTCAAATAGGCAGTAACTCTAGCAAGGTAATCCTTTTATACCTCCCTAATTGATTCACTATCCCACTCACCATACTAGCTTTTCCAAAACTTTTTATCCCTCTTCAAATCTGTCACAGTCCCTACTACCCCCAACTCCAACCCTTACAACTGAGAACTTTGCCTGATATTTCCCTAAAGAAATTGAGGCCATTCATTATTCTCAACTCCTCCACATTTTGCACCATTCAGATACCTTCCCCTATAATCTCTTCCTTCACTCATCTCACATGAAGAAGTGATCCTTCCCCTTGCCAAGGGAAACTCTTCTACAAAAGTGATCTTATTTCATCTCATCTTCTCTAGTAGATTCTCCCTTCTATTATTCCTACTCTCACTAATTTTCAATCTCTCTGTCTACTTGTTGCTTCCCTGCTGTTTTTAAACAAGCCCACATCTCTAATATCCTTAAAAAACCATCACTGAATCTATCCATCCATCCCCACTATCATCCTACATCCCTCCTTACTGTCATAGTTAAACTCTTTGAGAAAGTTTTATCTACAATGAGTGGCTCTTCTAATTCCTTTCTTTTTATTTTTCCTAATTCTCTGCAGTCTACATTCTGATGTCATCATTAAATTGAAACTGCTCTCTCCAAAGCTATGAATGATCTCTTCATTGCCAAATCTCAGGTTCTTTTCTCAGTTCTTGTCTTTCTTGATCTCTCCAAGGCCTCTACTACTGTTGATCACCCTCTTCTTCTTGGTACTATGTCTCCTCTAGGTTTTCATGACATACTTTCATGAATCCTTTGCTTTCTCTGGGTTCTCCTACATATCTGACATCTGAAATCTATTCCTCAGTCTTTGTTTTTTTTTTGCTGGATCCTCCAGGCCATGACTACTAACCTTGGGTGGTCCTCAAGGCTTTGTCTTGGACTCTCTTCTCTTCTCCTTCTAAACTGTTTTGCTCAGTGAACTCATCATTACCTAAGGATTCAATTATCATCTCTATGAAGACGATCCTATTACCTAAGGATTCAATTATCATCTCTAAGAAGACGATCCTCAGACCTAATTATCCAGACCTAACCTTTCTCCTGACCTATTCAGTCTTGCATCTCTAAATGTTTGCTGATGTTCTATAAACATTTTTATCTCAAAATGTCCAGCACTGAACTTATCTTTCTCCCATATCTTTTTCCTCTTCCCAACTTGATGACTATGATAGCATCATTATTCTCTCAGTCACCCAGGCTCTTAACCTAGGTGGTATCTTAGACTTATCACTCTCTGTCACCCTCCAAATCTAATCTCTTGTCACATCCTATCAGTTCCACATTCAGTCTCTTTGATATATATTCCCTTCTGTCTTTTGACACAGCCACCACAATGGTAAAGGATCTCATCACCTCATGCTCAAATTACTGCAATAAAATTGGTCTTTCTGCCTCAAATCTGTCCACACTCCAATCTATTCTCCAACTCAACTACCAAGGTTATTTTTCCAAAGTGCAGGGCTGAATATCTCATTTCCTCAATAAACTCTAGGTGGCTCCCTAAATACTTCCAGGATCAAATATAAAGTCCTCTGTCTGGCTTTTTAAAGACCTTTATAACCTTTAAAACCCTTACTAACTTTGCATCCTTCTTATATTTAGCTACCCTCTACATACTCTGTAATTCAATGACAAGACAGTCCATATCTCCTGACTTTTCTCAGGCTGTCCCCCATACCTAGAATTCTCTCCTTCCTGACTTCCACCTCCTAGTTTCCTTCAATCCTAAACTTAAATCCTACCTTCTACAAGAAGCTTTTTACTTGTCTTCTTTAATATCAGTGCCTTCCTTCTGAAATAATCTCCAATTTATCCTGTACATATCTTTTTTTTTTGTATGTATGCTTCAGCACTGTCTCTCCATTAGCCTGTGGAGGTTCTTGAAGGAAGGAGCTTTCTTTCTATTCACAGAGTTTAGCACAGTGCTTGGCACATACGAAGGGATTTAACAAATGTTTGCTGACTTGACAATATTCTTTTTCAGGAAGTGTTCAAAAGCACACATGTACACAACTGGGTTAACCATACCTGCTTTAATATACCCCTCAAATATATGGTTAAAAAATCAACTTGTTACTTAAAATTATGATCATATTGGTCATTACTGCTATTATTAGTATGTTATAATCAGTTAAAAACAGAAGAGTAAATAAAAATCACAAATGTTAAAGCCCAAAGACATCTTTGAAAGAATCAAAAAGGCCTGAGAATTTTTTTTCTTCTGTTTGTAAAATTTTTATCTGTTCCTTTTCTATGGTAATTGGATGACTGGAGAATTTACAGGTCAATTCTATATATAATTTTTCTACTAATCATGTAGAACTCAAACAGCATCAATTAGATCACACACAATTAATATAATGTACCTTCACTTTAATGATACAGAATTTTTTTCTTTATCTATCTCTGAAAAACACATACCAAAAAAGACGACAATGACCAATGATAATTATCAACCATGATAATTATCTTGTATCCCCGGCTATCCTCTCTAGCACTGGCTGAACCTTTTGTCATACTGCCCCCTTCATACTGGGTCTTGGAAGGAAGTCAGGATATCCCTTATAGCCTGTTACTTCTACTTTCATCTTTTGTTTCCATCCCTCACCACCTCTCATTTGAAGTTCACTTTGCAAATTTATGACACAGAATAGAGCCTGGTAGCTCTAATTCTTTTCTTAAATTTCTTACCTCTTTGTCTTTTTGTCACTTAAGTCTTGACAAATCCTAGCCCTGGATTACACTTACCAACTGCCTCATTGTTTCCTAGCCCTGTCTCATATGATACCATATAAGGCTGAAAGAAGTCACTCAACTGAGCTGACTGGTTACAGTACAAATCTGTAATCTCAACTGGGCCCTCACTGCAATCCTTTTATTTCTCTTTGATTCTCTACACTATTCACCAGAAAAGCTGTTCCAAATCTTCTCAAGGCTCCTTCCCCTTCCCCAGTCTGCTGAGGACATGACCTCATACTTTACTGAGAAAACAGAGATGCTTCACCATAAATTTCCTTCTCTCCATTTTGATATACATCTCAAATTGTGATCCAATAACTCTCTTCCCTTTCTTGGCCAATCCCTAGAAAAAGCTGTACACAATTTCTGCCTCTACTTCCTCTCCCCTCATTTATTCCAAACCTTTTCAATCAGTCTTCAGTTCTCATAAGTTAACTTAAATTTTTCTCTCCCAAGTCCCTAATGTTCTTTTAATAGTATTTTATTTCTCCCAATTACATGTAAAGATAGTTTTCAACACTAACATTGGTAAGATTTTGAGTTCCAAATTTTTTTCTCCCCCTCCCTAAGGTGGCATGCAATCTGATATAGGCTATGCATGTACTATCCTAGTTAGACATATTTCTACATTAGTCATATGGTGAAGGATGAATCAGAACAAAAGGTAAAAACCACAAGAACTGTATTGCCCTACATCCTATTTCCCTTTCCATTTATTCTATTCTCTCTCCTTTTACTCTATCCCTCCTCAAAAGTGTTTTGCTTCTGACTACCCCATTCCCCAATCTGTCCTACCTTCTATCACAACTCATCACCCCTTCTCTTATCCCTTTCCCCTCCTACTTTCCTCTAAGGTAAGATAGATTTCAATACCCAATTGCATGCATATGTTATTGCCTCTCTGAGACAATTCTGATGAGAATAAGGTTCACTCGCTCCCCATCACCTTCCTGCTTTCCTTCCACTGTAAAAGCTTTTTCTTGTCTCTTTTATGTGAGATAGTTTACGCTATTCTATCTCTCCCTTTCTCTTTCTCCCAGTGCATTACTCTCTCAACCCTTAATTTTATTTTTTAGATATCATCCCTTCATATTCAACTCACACCTCTGCCCTCTGTTTATATGTACTCCTTCTAACTACACTAATACTCTGGTCTTGTCATCAGGAATGCTTAAAAGTCTTCTACCTCACTGAATAGCCATTTTTCCCCCTGAAGGATTATACTCACTTTTGCTGGGTAGGTGATTCTTGGTTGTAATCCTAGCTCCTTTGTTCTCTGGAATATCATATTCCAAAGCCTCTGATCCTTTAAAGTGGAAGTTGCTAAACCTTGAATTATCCTGACTGTGGCTCTATGATATTTTAATTGTTTCTTTCTGGCTGCTTGCAATATTTTCTCCTTGACCTGGGAACTCTGGCATTTGATTATAATATTTCTGGTGATTTTAATTTTGAGATATCTTTCAGGAGGTGATTAGGGGATTCCTTCAATTTCTACTTAATCCTCTGGTTCTAGAATCTCAGGGCACTTTTCCTTGATAATTTCTTAACAGTTGATGTCTAGAGTTTTTTTTTTTGATCATGCCTTTCAGGTAGTCCAATAATTTTAAAATTATCTCTCATGGATCTACTTTCCAGGTCAGTGGTTTTTCCAATGAAATATTTCACATTGTCTTTTATTTTTTCATCTTTTTGATTTTATTTTGTCATTTCTTGATTTCTCATAAAGTCATTACCTTCCATTTGCTCCATTCTAAATCTTTTTTTGGAGGGGGGAAGGCAGGGCAATTGGGGTTAAGTGACTTGCCCAAGGTCACACAGCTAGTACGTGTTAAGTCTCTGAGGCCATATTTGAACTCAGGTCCTCCTGATTCCAGGACTAATGATTTACTGCGCCACCTAGCTGCCCTCCATTCTAATTTTTAAGGAATTATTTACTTCAGTGAGCTTTTGGATCTCCTTTTCCATTTGGCCAATTCTGCTTTTTAAGGCATTCTCCTCATTGGCTTTTACCATGTGGCTTAGTCTGTTTTTAAGGTGTTATTTTCCTCAGCATTCTCCTGTGTCTCTGTTAAAATAGGCCTCTGCTTCCATGATGGAGGATGCACTATTTGAAGTTTCAGAGGTTGTACACAGCTGTTTTCAGAGATATTTGTAGGGATTGGTAAGTTTTCAGTTCTTCCAAAGTGGTATGATCTAAGGAGAGATAATTAGTATTCTCTGGTCTGCAAGTGATCATAAGCGCTCTTTTCTGTCCTAGAACTCTGAGGAAAGTCCCCCTCTACTGTGGTCACAAGCTTTGCTATGCTAGTGCTCCTCCTCACCACCCAGGACTGTGATCCAGATCTTAGTATGTGCAAAGCAAGAGTCCTGCCCATCTGTTGGCTGAGAGCTCCTGAAGCACCTGCTGCTGCTGCTGATTCAATCACCTCCCCAAGGATGACTCCTGGTTTTCTATGGCTGGGGCTTTGCTGGTGTGAGTGCAACACACCCTTCCTGCTTACTAAGTTTTCTTTGGTGTCTTTGGGCTGAGAGGTCTAGAAACCACCACTGCTGCCATTGATTCAGTGACCCCTAGTCTTGCTCCAGGTTTGCTGGGGTCAAGTCTGTGCTGCCTTGACCGGTGCTCGACTATGGTCTTTTCTCAACTTGGTACACCAGATTCTTCCTGCTGCCCTTCCAAGTTGTCTTTGGTTGGATTAATTTATTTTATTCCATCTTTTTGTGGGTTCTCATGCTCTAGAATTTGTTTAGTCATTTTAAAAAGGTATTTGAAAGGTTTAGGGGGGAAATCAGGAGAGTCCCTACCTCTAATCCACTATCTTAAATCTACCCCATACTTCACTAATGATTTCTTAAACGAATGTAAGATCTGAAGGTCTTTTCTCAAACCTCACCCTTCTTGACCCCTTGGAAGTTGCTTGGCACTGATGACCACCCCTTTCCTGCTGGGTAATTTCTTCTTTGGGTTTTTGTTGGCGCTATTCTTTCTTCATGTTCTCTTCTTGCCAGACCATTTTTACTTAGTCTATTTTGCTGGATCATCATTCATATTAAATCCTCCATCTGTGGCTATATCCCAAGGCTCTTTCTTTGGCATTCTTCTCCCTCACTTTCTAAGGTGGTGACCTTATTAACTCCCATAAGGTCTAATTATCATTCAAATATAAGTGATTCCCAGACGTACCTAAAGCTCTAGTACCACACCACTAACCACCTATCAGACATTTCAAAATGGGTGTCTTATAGCCATCTAAAATTGTGTCCAAAATAGAACTCGTTAGCTTGTCCCTACACATCAGTTCACTCACTTTCCTAAACTTCCCAAATTTCTTTTTAAGGCACTGCCATTTTTCTGTTCTCTAGAGTTCACAACCTTGGCATTACCAATGATTCCTCACTACCCCTCATCTCAGCTACTCAATCCAATGCCAAATGTTGCTATTTATATCGCCACATGATCTTTCACATATGTTTCCTTCTCACTACTCACACAACTACCACTTTAGTTAGGACCCTATTATTTTTTGCCCGAACAAGTTCAATTGTTTCCTAATTGTTCTCCCTACTTCAAGTCTTTCTCCATTTCAATCTTTATTCCATACAACTACTGAAATGATTTTCCTCTTATCATGTTACTTCCTTTATGGAATCTTTACTTCCTTCAAGACTCAGCTCAAATTCTGACTTCTAAAAGCTTTTCCTGATCTGTTCAGTTATTAGTGCTATGCCTCTAAAAATTACATTATATTTATTCTGTATGTGCTTTTGTATGTATGTTTTCCATTTTGATAGAATGAAAGTTACCTTAAACCTTTCCTCCACAGTGTCTAGCAGTAAGTACCTAAAAATTTAGCATGTATGTATGCATATGTGTATATACACATAAAGTAGAGATTTAGAATTTTTTTTAAAAAGGGGCATATCTGGTCAATTTTAGTGTCAGTCTTCACCATCAGTTTACATAGTGAGTTTCCTTTTTTGTGTGTGTTCCTTATTCTTCTAAAAAGCTGCTGAGTATAAATCCCATATGATATAATTTCAGCCAGGAAGTGGATGATTATTCACCTCAATGTCAGTATGTATAGGAAATGGAAATAAAACTTTATTAGGGAAAAATAATTTCTATCTTCTGTTCAACTAGGATGTTTAATAAATTGAGGGAATTTTGTTCATCTCAAAGACAAAAATTTGAATTTGAGAGATTTTAAGGTACAAGGAATTGTCTCTGATAACATGACACACTTCTAGGTTATGATCTGATTCATTACTAAACTAAAATTTAAAACAAATAAAAAAATCTACTTAGATGCTTCTTCTAAAGGAAAACGTATCTTTCTGCTAAAAGAGAATATGATTGCTTTGAAAATTCCCTCATCTCAACATAGCTATCAGAATATGAACAGATGGAAATGGCCTGAGGTGAAGTGATTAAAACTTTTTCAAATTAAGAGAAGCAAAAATTTTGCAATCAGGCATAGTAAAAAAAAAAAAAGATCACAGAAGTATGGTCTGATTATATATTTCATTTTTAAGTTAGGTATTTTTATTTTAAAAGGCTAAAATTTTTATTTTCAGGTGAATAGGTATATTTAAATTATAGAATTACAGTAACTGCTTAAAAATAGCATAAATAGCATTTGAAAAACAGATGAAGTAAAAATTGATGTTGAAAAAGTGACCTCTGAAGCAAATACCAGGGAATTTTATGAGTATAGGGTAAGAATTCTAAGATAAATCTGAAGCATAATTTCCACCCAAATCTGACAATTTAGCAAACTCAATCAATTTAGCAAAGTCATGTTTTAAACACTTTCCAGTCAAGACATTTGAGAAGTCAAGTGTAATAACATATGAACTAATGCTAGTGTAAAAACAGATTTACCCTATTTGTTGGTACTTAGGGTGCACTGTGCTTAATCAGATGAAATCCAACTTTCTCCCAAGACCATTATTTTTTTCTTCTTGTGCCTAACTAAGATAGTCACATTTGGAGCTGCAATTAAGGCTCCAACAGTGGCAAATATGTTAAATACTCTAATATCTTTATGAAGTGGAATTTACTTCTCAAAAATCCAAAAACTATAGGAGAATTTTCAAAGGCAATTGGTGTCATCAGCTATAATAGTAAGATGCATAAATCTAAACCTTGAAAAGCTAATTTCTGAGATCAGTCAATAAAAGGGAAGTAATTTTATTCGTATTTACTGACCCTAAGCTTCATATTAAGCTTCATACAGAAACAAACTCTCAGATTGAGCCATTTTGTGCCTTTTAAATGATTCAGAGGGTTTGTGGCATTTAATGTACCACTTACATGTAATTTATCACAAATCCACATTTAATTTGTAAAATTTCTTATCTAACCTAGGTAAGAGCAAAGTTTTCTTTTATCTGTACAGATCCGTTTTATTCTTTGGAAATGCCAACTAAAAGGGCTTTATTTCATAAACCTTAGTTTCTAGAATACCAGGGCATTAGAGTATGTAGCTTTACCAGGCAACAGCAAAAATGTTCTAAAATAGTGGAATTAATCAAGAAGTACAAATCCTTTTGTTTTTAAGAATTCTCTGCCTTCCAAGATTAGCACTGTACATAAACTTACAAGTCAAAGGCAGGTTTTATCAGATTTCCATGTTACTCATTATCCAATGTGGCAAAGATGAATTAAAGATTTTACCCATCATTCAACTCTGTACTTGCTCTTAAACAGGCACTCAGAAATATAAAGAATACCCAGGCATCAACAGACAAGGGTTCAAGTAGATGTCATGGAGGTACCTACCAGTTATTACTTCATGTAATGAAATTAAACTGAAAGAGGAAGTTCTGCTTCAAGAAGAAGTTCTGCTTAATAAAGGTTAAATGACTCAGAAGAAAGGCATTAAGGTTTTATTTAGTTTATTCATGAATTTTAAATAACTTATTTTAGCCCATTTACAAACTGTTTTTGTATGCATTTACTGTGCTATATCAACCAGTTCTATCATCTGGGAAAATGGGGCATTCTTTCAGACACTAAGCTGAAGATGGGAGCATAAAAAATAATAGACTTGAAGAACTTATTGTAGCTGAATATTGTAAAGGGTTTCTGGTTATCTCCTCTGATCATTGGTTTGAAAAAAAGAAGAAATAGGTGAGTTCATTTCTAGGTTCTCTTACTATTAGAAATGACGTATTCCCTAAATAAATTTTCCCTGAATTTGGTGATACAGAATCCAGAAGGAAAATATTAATAGAGCAAATCCCATCAGAGTTCATGGAAAGGGTCAGGAAATTAATTTTAAAGAGTCTAAATAAATAGAGTGGATTTTGGTTAATTCATAAACAGGAAAAATAACTTAAAAAGCTAATTTTGTGGCGCCTAGATGGCACAATGAATGGAGCACCAGCCTTGCAGTCAGGAGGACCTGAGTCCAAATCGGCCTCAGACACTTAACACTTAACTATCTGTGTGACCTTGGGCAAGTCACTTACCTCCAACTGCCCTGCCTTCCCCTCTCCAAAATAGCAAAAAAATTCTTTAAAAAAGCTAATTTCCCACAAATTAAAGTGATACTACATTGAGCACCACTTACTATACCATAAAGCGTGTTAGGATTTGGATTTTTGTGAATTGAGCAACCTTTGCTGCAACACTAGAATAAAGGAAGAGATAGTATTGATACCATGAGAAGGAAATAGTGACACAGGAGAAGTTTTCCAAAATGGTCAACAAACCTTCATTCTTCTCATGGGAGGAGCAGAATTACAGGAGCTTGATCTCTTTTAACTCCTTGCCTAGGAAGGCAAGATCACCAAAATATAACTCTTTTTCCATTAGAACTGGGCACCACACCCAGGACAGTATTTTCCACAACCAAACTTCTAATCCTTCACCTCGATCTCCCAATGTAATTCCTTTACAACAGCAATTAGGAAAGAACAAGATGGTTCATAGATAGGTCTCTATATAAAAAAATCTTTACTCACCATTCCCTTTAGTATCACTATAAACTAACTTAAATTCAGATTAAGTTTTATAGATGAAGGAAATGAGGGATTACCTGATTTACCCAGCAAGATCACTGAGTAAACTGACAGATCTGGTACTACAGAAATCTTTTGACTTCTCACATAATATTTTGTCCACATAATAAACTGCTTCCCAGACTGTGTTCTATTAACTGCCTTCATTAGGTCATAGGCAGATAACAAAATATTATAAGCCTCATTTTGCACAAAATGTTTGTTTACCTCACATGAGGGCAGAGTATGCCTTAAGATTTTTCAGATACAAAAAACGAGACAGGCAGATGCCCACGCCCTTTTAATCCAAGGATTATTTTACTACCATAAAAAACTTGCTCTTAAATTTTCAGCCAGGTAGGATTTTTCTTTTCTCCCAATATGCACTCTTTCAAAATCCAAATTCAGCCTTGCTGTGCTCAATAAGCTTGAAGTATAGCCCAAGCAAAACCCCTCACACACAGTGTTAGTAAAACTGATTTCCACCGACCCTGGTTATGGACGTCGTTCTTACTATCGATCTCCGCTGTTTCTTTGGCTTCCCCACATCATACTCATCATCGTCCAAATCCTACAGAAACAAAGAAGCCAACGATATAAAAATGCTTGTTTTAGTCAAAGTTGTCATCAGTAAAAACAACAACGTGCAAAAGAAACTTGGATCTATACCTATGCAGTGAATTCAATGTAAATTTTGAGCTTCAAGTTTCCTAGACTAGTAGGAATGTTGGAAAACACTCAGAGATCATCCATCTCTCGACAGAGAATTATGGGGAGTTTGTATGCATCATTCACCAAATAGCAAGGCAACAGACAAATTAAAAATCAGGTGATAGTGTGGTATATTGGAAAAAAGCGCTGGTTCTTGAGGCAGTGGACTGGGCTCAAATATTGCTTCTGATTACTATTATTTGTTTGACCTTCGTCACAACAGTTAACTTCCTTGGAACTCGGTTTCCTAATTCATAATACGAAAGGGTTGGATTAGATGGCCTCTGAAAACCTTTCTGGATACAAATATATGACCCTAAGATAATTAACTTAAAGAATTTTTGTTATCTTGAGAAAGTCCGAAATCGTCCTTATTGTGCACAGTAATTCATAGGAAGAATTTTCAGAGTGAATGTTAAAAGAAGACCTTCAGAATTCAGTGCCATTTAAGGGACATGTCACTTCAAAGTTATCTGATAATACAATTATCTTTGACAGGATAAATGGAAAACATATAGAATTCATAGTGCAGTCTTTGGTGGAATAAAGTTCTATTTATTCAAATGCCTGGTATGGCTATAAGTAGCTCCCATCTAGTACCAATAGCCATTATGCTTTTTCAGTTCCTGAGGATATCATGTATGCTTCCCTAAAGGGTTAAAGTGGACACTGCAGAGGCTAGAAATGTCTGTTATAATCCAAGGGAAAAAATGAGGTTTCTGAAAGACTTGAATCATACTATCTCCACTTATCAACTCACTTCCAAAATATCCACATTTTTGTTATTTACCAGGCATTTAGAGTCAGCAAGATTGTAGAACAAAGAACAGCGATCTTAATTTTAGGCACTAAGTAGCTGTGTTACCTTGATAACTCATTTAACATTGTGTAGCTTCATTTATTTTATCAATTTAAGATGTATGATTTCACTCCTAAAATTCTGGTGAATTGATATCAAAGATTGGATGGTGATAAAAAGCAAAAAAAAGAGGTGAGTGAAGGGGGCCTTTAGGACTTATCTGTACTTTGGCTGATGTTCAAAGGGTGAAATTCAGACAAAGCTCCATTCAGTTCTTGATGTGCACTACATTTGTGTGAATCATATGTCTAGGACTACTGTGAACTTTAGTATATATAATAAATCTCCCAAGTTTTTAAGTGAGACTTCAAAATCAATTTGCATCATTCTTGCCTACAGTAATGGGGCTCAAATATATGTTGACCAACACCTGAACAAGGCAAAAGATTCCATAGAGTACCCATCCTTTATGATTCTCCTTAGTACTGCCCTAAAACTTCACAAGAACTAAGGGGAAAATGGTAATGTCTATAATTATAAATGTCATAAATGAATCACTACATTATAACATGTGAAGAAAGATATTAGACTTCGATACCTGAAGAGTTTGCAATTTCACCAGTTCTGCATTCCCTCTATAGGTCACAACCCTTCTATGCCTTATTATCTAATTTATATGAGCTGCTGTGGCTGAAAAAATATCCGTCTCCTGGTTTTCTGTCTTTCAGTGATGGAAGACTCTGGAACTGGCTGGCTGCCCCTCAGATTACTGAGACAGTCTGCACCCACACTCTCCAGCTCAGCTGCATGAGCTACATACAACCTGGGTTGTTCTGCTCTAGCATTTAATAGCCTAAAGTCTTCTCTGTGAGATTCCAAAACATCAGTAGAAGACTTTAGTACAGTATTATAAAAACATTAATACCATAAGAAAACAGTTTTGGAACTTATGGAGAATGCTGGGATTTTATTTAAAAAAACACTGGTCACAGAAGGTGACGCGATATTTTATACTCACTTATTTTTAGCTTATGTATTACTACTGCTACTCCTACTGCCTCTTACCCAAGGATCACAAGGTGTTTGATAATTATCTTATTTATCATCACAGAATCTCTATGATCATTCAAAAAATAAAGATCATGTAAAAAATAACAAACAATTAATTTCTAGGACTTCCTCAGTAAATTCGCGGCAGCATCATGGTTAGAATCCAGCTGATTCCCCAAAATGATCACTTCCTTAGAATCTCAGCTGTCTACCTGAGTTACACTCAAATGGAAAACAGTGCAGAAATTCTCAGAGAATTTGGGGGTTACCTGAGAGCAAGACTAAGAAGGGAAAAAAGATCAGAAGTAGTCAAGATTCCTGGGCACATATAGGACAACTAATACATAATACAATGTGAAATCTTAAGACAAATAATAACAATAATGAGGTTGATATTTATAAATCGCTTTATAGTTTAGGAAGCACTTCACATAAGCTAATTCATTTGGTAGTCTCTATAGAAAATAGCATTATGTCATGGTCTAATTCACAAATTTTTGGCTATTCTTTTATTATTTGTTTTTCAGCATCTTGCTGTAATTAAATAATTTGTTAGGATGGAATTAATTTTCTAACACCAAATCTTTTCCATGTCAGAATATGCAGCAACCTCTGGCATATCACAGGGTAAAGTACCTGTCCCTGGACAGCATCATCACTGGCTTCCTGTTCTGAAGAAAAGCTCTCATATTCTTCCTCAGAATAGTTATCTGTGAATCAAGAAAGAGAGCAATGAGTATCTTGAGATTCTTCTTTAGTAAGACACATTATTGTTCACATATGTAGTGGTTTTAAGGCTAACCTCCTAAAAGTTGTAAATACAATGAAGACTGGTATATTTCCTCGAAAACAAACTAACAGACATTATTGAACAAGATATAAAGGTTGTTTACTGAATAACATTTGTTGGCAAAGGGAGAATAAAAAAAATTCTTTAACAACAACAAATCTTATTTATGAACCAAGTGAATCTACACTGATACTTGGTGATTTCAGCGTAAAAGTGAGAAAAGGAGAGGCTGGTAAAATATATGTTTGAATACACGGTTCAGTATTAAGAAATCAGTTCGTCAGAAGGTGATTGAGAAAAGATTATTTGAGAAGTTCCTCATCTATATATACTTTTTTGAAAGAAAAGTCAGAAGATACCCAAGTGGCAAATACTGAACATTATCAGAAAAAAAAAGCACCTAGCACTTAAAGAAGTTGAAAGAAAGTTCTGAAGATCAGTAGGAAGATGAAATGAAGTATACAGATCAATCACATTTGATAACTGGATTTCTTCATATCTGGGAATCTTATTTTGTATGCTTCTTTTTGTTAAATTAAGGCCCATCTCCCAAATAGGCAAGGGAAGCTAATATCTAAGGAAGTAAAAGGAAGGTTCAGTATAAAATTACAAGGTGAAATTATGTATATAGAGTTCACCAGATAACTGGATTTCATGTTCTTACATAGTTTTTCAGCCCCACAAGGTCGAGTCCTCTGTATAAGAGGATACAGGAATACAGAGAAGGTTACAGAGAACAGTGTCAAGGTAAAAGCAAGAATGCAGACACTATTAAATAACATCTCTTGCCCTTGCCTGCTCATCAAATTACACCTTACCATCCAAGAAGGAACAAAAAAACTGTCGTAGAGTGACACAGAGGAAAACATTTGAAGGTTAGAGGCAAAACTGATTTCATTATATTTACATCTTACAAATAGCTCAAAAAGTGGCCACAAGGGTTAGCCGAGAGAGCTACCAAAAAGAAGACTATAAGCAAATACAGTATGAGGGCAAAGATAATTTTTCTTTGACATAAAGAGTATGTATGGTATGTTTGTGCTCAAGTCATACCATGAAGCATACACATATGTAGAGTATGCAAGTTGGTCTTCATCCTAGAGAATAAATGGGATAAGGCTGGAATAACATATTTCTACTCTTAAATTATCAGGAGAATGAAATGTTCTTTGAAAGAATGGAAGAAAGACCTTTTAAAGAGAAAATAAAGAAAAAGCCTTTTAAAGGGGCAAAATTTTTTTTCTTTTTAATGTTCTAATATAGTGGATAGAGTTATGCCCTTCAAGTCGGGTTCATGTTTCATCTTTAACACATAATGGCTGTTTGGTGCTGAACTAGTTAGTCACAAACTCTTGAGGTTCTATGTAATGTGCTATTATAAGTTGCAGGGAAAAGTGCTGACCTGCACTGACAGAGTGAGCTTCCTCATCTGGAAATTCCCTATACAAATAAAATCATCACAGATCAATATATTGTGAAAAAATAATACCCTCCATGATCTGGCACCAACTTACCTTTCTAGCATCATCTCAGCATTATTAAAGGGGAAAAAAAGCACTGGAACTGGGAGTCAAAAGAACTGGGTTCAAATGCAAGAGAGAGTATTCCAGGTATTAAGACACCAAGCGCAATGTTCAGAGACACAAAGTTGTGAGGAACAGCAAACAGGGCAGAGCGGCTGTACTACCAAGTACGTAGGAGTTAAAATCTGGGACAGCTGCTATCATGAATGGAAGGAGAATCAACAAGGAAATAATAAAAGGACTGTCTTGTAGTGAGGCGCCAGGTCAAACGAGATCAAATAGATTTGTAGTGGATGGATTCAGCAGGGTTTTGTGATTTTATTTCGCTCCACTGAACTACCCGAGAGTAGAAGCAGAAGAGGCAGACGTGAACTACAAAGACGGGTTTGGGAAGACATGGTCAGCAATGGGACAATGGTCAAAGGAATTAGAGGATAATGGGTAGCTGAGCTGGTATACCAACGGGTCAAGGGTTGAAGGTCTGGGAAAGTACTGAATGGTGGAAGGATTAGAAGACAAAGAACAGACTTAGGCGTACCTAAAGCATGGGTGTAATGGCCAGGAAATAGTTAAGTGATACTTTATGAAATTAGAAACCAGCCAAGTAAAACTTTATGAACTTGAGATAGGAGTTGGGAAACCGGCCTAGGCTTTCTTTTTTCTTTTTCTTCATTTTTCTTCTTCTTGCTCAGTCGTCACGCTCTGCGTCCCTCTGCTTACCTTCACAATCCCCTGCCTACAGATGTAATCACCAATTCCCCTTGCCTTAGTAACCAGCTTGCTTGAACCTGCATAGTAACCTACTTAGTAACAAATTATGTTAGTTAGAAACTGAAATGTATAAAAGATTCTGCATCCCTGAGCTATGGGCTGCTCCTTTCAGATTGGCATGGAACAGCCCCAGCTGGTAAAATAAAGCTCCTAAAAACTTTTGTATTCGGACTCTGGTCACTCTGTTAAGACTTGCCACTTCATGGGGAGGCAGAATTATTAAAGATTATTAGGTAAGGGAGTTAGAGAGTTCTTGAATACAGAAGCAGGACACTTAGAGGTAATGGCAATCTTCATATGGCTGACGAATAGAAATGTAGAGCATGGCAGCTGAATAGATTGAGAAACTGGGAAGTTAGAATATTTAAAAAAACCATGTATGCTGAAGTCTTCTAGTATTAAGGCAGGAACTGAGGTGGAAAAAAAGACTATAAACTAGGTACTAAACTGATTTAGTTCTCAAAAGAGAAGAGAGAGTCAGTTTGACTAAAGTTGGAGTATATGGGAGAAGTCATGTTCTGTGAACCTAGAAAAGTAGGTTAAAGGCAGGTTATGGAAGGCATAAGAAGGGACAGTTCTTTATTCCACTCAACTCTCCATTCCTCCTCCACTTGACCTCAAGTGACAGTTACCCACAAGTATTACACTTTCATCATTAAGAACTCTGAAATCACATTATCTGATCATAACCACTTATATCATTCCATCTTTCCCTATACCACGGAAATCCATGAAACCCAAGGGGGTCGATGGATCCATTTCAGAGGGACTTTAATGTATTTTTTAGACATTTTAACTACATTCCAATATAACAGTATTTAAATTTAATTGTATTTAAAAATAATATTATGAGAAAGGTTATATAGGCTTGACCAGACTTCCAAAGGGATCTAGGGCACAAAAAAAAGATAACTAGCTCTTGCTGGATGCTTTCTTCCTCCTATTGCTTGTCCTACTTGTAACCTCTAATCTCTTTTTTTCTTTTTTAAAAAATTGATTTGTTTGTTTACTTTTAGTTTACAAGATTCAGTTCCAGAATCCCTTGAGTTTCAAATTTTCTCCCTTCCCTCTCCCCTCCACCCACCCATGGCAGCATGCAATCAAGTATAGGATCTGCAAATACTTTTGCATTGGACATTAGTCTGTTTGTATAGAAGGGTTGTAACCTATGGAGTGAACAATGGGAAAAAGGAAACAAAACCAAACATGGAAAAGAATGATAGCATGTAGATTGCTTCAGTCTCCATTTAAACTCTGTTCTTTCTAGATCTTTCTCTGAACGTAAATATGTCCTTCCATCCAGAGACTTGTAGAGTTGTCTTATAACTGTGCATTGCTGAGAAGAGTCCAGTTTATCAAGGTTGGTCGTCACACATACGATGTGTCTGTGATTGTGTACAAGTTAACCTCTAATCTCTACAACCCTCAGTACTTTCTTAAGTCATCAATCCCTATTTTGGCTACACTCTCTTCCCTTTCCAATCTTGACCCCTTGGTGAATCAAATCAAGTCATCACTATCTATCCTCTACTCTTTTAATCCTCTGTCCTACTGTTGCACATGTCTTGCCAAATTCCAGTCTCAATCCATGTGCTACTTGAGTGATGCAGAAGTCATACAACTATATTGACTGGATCCACTACAAATGCCAGCAATTCTACTATTCCTCTCTAACTGATTTTCAAACCTAATCAACATAATTACTGTTCTGAACCTCCTTTCCTCTCCTTAAGCTTCACCTTTTTAGCAGTGGCCAAATGCTTCATAACTCAATGAAAAAATAAGGCTATCTGTCCAACATCTCTCTGTCATCATACCCCTTAGCTCTCCCCTCAATCCATGCTGATGATTGCCTTTCTTGTCATGCCAATCCTTATAATGTACCCTCCTGATTTCTTCAGCAGATTGGTTGCTTTCTTGAGGTTTATAAACATGGTCATGTCTCCCTTATCCTTTAAAACAACAAAAACAAAACAAAACAAAAAATTTCATCAAATCCTATCTTCCCTGCTAACTACTGTTCTAACTCCCTCCTCTTCTTCATGACCAAAACTCCTTCAAAATACTGCTAACACTTGATATCTCCCTTTCCTTTCCTCTCAATGTCTTCCAAATACTGCTAAACTAGCTTCTTACCTTATAATTCAACTGAAACTACCATCTACAAGGTTACCAACGAGAGCTATCGATCAGAAGCAAAGAAGAAGAGCAATGGATAGAATGAATGTTGGACCTGGAATGAGAAACACCTGAGTTTGAATCCTGCCTGTGTGAACCTTGGCATATCACCTGACCTCTCTCATAGTGTTGTACTGGGCCCCAAGTCACCCTCCATCTTGTCCCAGTCCCCTAGGAGACGCAACAACAGACCTAGCCCGCCAGCCAAGTCAGGCCTGTCCAAGCCCACCAAGCAGAACACCACAGCTCCTCACCCTTACCCAGGAACCAATCAAGAGGCTTTTAGTGTTTGAGTAATCGACAGATGGTTAATCAAGGGTATTCTTTGGCTTCTGTATTTTCCCTCTTGCTCTTAGATACTGTTAAGTTGTGGTTTCCCCTAGCCACCATTATATTGTAGTTTTTTGCCTTTAAATACTCTGGCTCTGCCCCTGCTTGGGGCTGCTTGATTTGAGTCTACACTCCGAGCAGTTGCACACTTCAATAAATCCACATTAAATTTATAACCGAGTCTCACCTCACATTTTTCTGCACAACAGTCGTACCTATTTCTCAAGGTTGGTGTGAGGATCATAGCATTCTTATGTATGTAAAATGCTTTGCAAACCTTAAAGCATTATATAAATGCTACTTTTCTCAATTATCCAATCAATTCTTATATTTCCTGAACTCTGCAAAATTTGACACTTTTGGATTGACACTTATTAGATGCTTTTTATTCTTTGGGTTTTCGCGATACTGATCCTTCTTAGTGCTCTTCGTGACTGCTCTTTTTGGTCTTCACTGCCGATTATGATCCTTGTCATACTCTCTAACTGGTCTTCTTCAAAGCTCTCTACTGTCTTCCCTTCACATTTCCTTATTTTGTTGTTATTTTTAAAGATGTTATCTTTTATTCTCTATGTAGTGTGGTGACTTTTAAGATGTAAAGGCAGTTTGTTGTAGAATATTATTTATTTTTTTAAAAAATTAATGAACAAATATTTATGAAATGCTTACTGTATGTCAGGTACTCTGTAAGTGCTGGGGGACAAGAAAAAGCAAAAATAGCTCCTGCCTTGAGGAGCTTACAGTTAATTTTCTTTCATATTCCTTATTTATTTGTAACATTCTTATCTTTCCAAATTTTGAGTTCCAGATTCTCCCCTTTCCTTCCATACCTCCTCTCACACTTCTCAGAAGGCAAAATAGGCAGAGCCAAATAGTGGAGTGAAAGCAGGAGCTTACCTGAACTCCTCTGAGAACTCCATCAGTAACCTCTAAGAAGTGAATCTGAATGGATTTTAAAGCAATAGAACCCACTGTGAAACAGAAGGTGTCCCAACAAGCCCCATCTCAGCTGACCAGCAGAAGATTCCAAAGCAAGGGGGGGGGGGGGGGCCCGCTGGAGGGGGAAGGGTAGAGGCAGCAGTCACTAACATCAGAATCCCAGGTGTGCCTGAGCACAATCAGAGGAGCCTGCAGACACCAGGGTGGCCCTGGTCACCAGCAGCTGAGCCTGCCGGAACTCTAGTCCAGGGGCATAGAGGCAGAAACTTGAAGTGGCCAGACCACCTCTCCCCCACTCCTTACTCTGTGAGCCTCAGGGTGACCTAGGGAAAACACTGGAAGTCCTGGCCTGGGACTCAAGTCTAGACACCCAGAGGCCACAGCACACAAAGTCAACAACCAGGTTCCTAGTTCTCAGCTTAAGAAGCTGGGTCAGAGCCCTCTGTACCCCAGAGGCAGAAATCCACTTGAAAAGTAAGGAAATGGGTAATCACAATGAGGACAAAGAAAATTGGGAACACCCAAAAAAAACCCCCAAACCTGATTGAATGCTACCATAGTGAACAAGAAGAAACAAATTCAGAAGGGGACAGCACTGACTCTATACCCACACCTAAGACCACAGAAAGGAATATGAATTGGTCTCAAACCCAAAGAGCATTCTTGTAAGAGCTCAAGAAGAGTTTTAAAAGCTAAATTAGAGAGGTAGAAGATAAAATGATCAATTCTTTTAAAATTACAATTGCCAAAATGAAAAAAATCTCACGGAAGAAAACAAATCCTTAAAAAGTAAAATTTGTGAAGGGAGGCTCAAAATCGAACTGGAGAGAATATCTCCCTAAAAATGAAATCTGAACATAGGGAAAAGGAGCTTCAAAAACCGAGGAAAATAATTTGCTAAAAATTAGAATCAGTCAAATTGAAGATAACGACTGTATAAGGCATCAAGAATCAGTCAAACAAAACCTAAAGACTGAAAAATTAGAAGAAAATGTAAAATATCTCATTGGAAAAACAAATGACCTGGAGAAGATATCCAGGAGAGATAAATCTAAGAATTATTGGTCTACTGGAAAGCCATGATGAAAAAAAGCCTGGCCAACTATAATGGCAATTAATTTAAATCTGAAGACCCCTTTTTGTTGTGTCAAGTAAGCAGGTACTTAGCCCTTAGTAACTAATCAAACCTTTGTGAAAGAAACAGAAGGTGCGAACTCTGTCTCCTGTTGCTGACATTACAGGAAGGGGTTGGCTGAAACAAGAAGCCAATGCTGTGTGTGTGTACATATAAGAAAAGCCCCAGAGAGAGACAGTCAGAATTTTCTCCTGACAAGATCCTGGTGGAAGAAGCTGTTCTGCTAGAGAGAGAGAGAAAATTTCTCCCAGTGAGCATCTGAAAGCTGGGCTGCTACTGCTGGACTGAGAACTGAGTCAGAATTTTCTTTGTACAAGAATCATGGAGACTGAAGTTGCTGTCACCAGGAAGGCTGAAGAAGAAAGCCTCCTTAGGCTGGAGAAAACGCTTTTGATTTTGAAAACCCGGGAGGAGTGATTTTGATTCTGGGAGCCAGCTGAGATTTCTTCTGGGACCTAGGGCCAACCTCACTGTCGGAGGACTGAAGAAGCATGGCTGTGGTGGTGGTATTCCGCCTGTCTGCTTTTGTGTTGTTTTGCCAGACTCATCTGCTGGTGAAGGACAATACTTTTGTTGTAGAGGTCCTGGAACCTTGCTGTTGGCTCAGAAGCCCTTCAGAAGGATTTTCTTGCTGTATGTTTACAGAAATCCTGGAAGAGGGTCTTGCTGATGTTTTCAGGGGTCCTGACACTGTTCTGCAGGCAGAGAGTGAACTAATGAGGACACTGGCAATGAATATTGTGGCTTTGTTAAACTTTTGTCTTCCCAGGAACAGAGATTGCTGAGAACTTGCCTCTGGTAAAGATGAAGAAAAGATCTCTCCTTGGGTATTAAATGAAGTTTAATATAGACCTAGGAGTGGAGAGTTTGTGTATTTTCTAATCATTGTACTTAGTGATTAACAATACTTAGTAATTGTGAATCTGAATAAGTGACTGACTAAGTTAACTGGTAGAGGGTTTGTGTATTTTCTAATCATTGTATTTAGTGATCAATGATACCTAGTAACTGATTGCTAGATAAGTGACTGATTAAGTTAACCTAGTTGCCCCATGAGTGGAAGACTGACTATTGTATCCTGAGATGATGAATGACTGAGTAAGGAGGAAAACCTCCTCAGGGATACTAGATGACTGTTCTTTTGTTCTTTGTTCTAAATATTGTGACCATTTTGGTGAAAACTATGTGGCCATTTTAATGATAAGCTCTTGTGAACACTATATTGTGATTTTCTGAGAATGTTTTGCTTAGATTTGTTATGGAATAAAGATTGTTCATTATACTGTGTAATCAGAATGTTAAAAGCTGTTCACAGTAGCATTCTTCTGGAAAGCTGCTCGTGCATGGCATTACACCACTATCTTCCAAGAAATTATCAAAGAAAACTGGCCTGAGGTCCTAGAACCAGAGGGTAAAATAGTTATCAAAAGAATCCACCAAACACCTAATGAAAGATATCCCAAATTAAAAACTCCAATCAATATTGTAGCCAAATTCCAGAATTATCAGGTCAAGGAGAAAATACTGCAAGCACCCAGAAAGAAACCAATTCAAATATCATGGAACTACAGTCAGGATCACACAGGACCTAGCAGTTTCTACATTAAAAGATTGGAGGGACTGGAATATGATATTTTGTGAGGCCAAAGAGCTTGGACTGCAAGTAAAGATCAACTATCTAGCAAAACCAAGCATAATCTTTCAGGCAAGGAGATGGTCATTCAAAGATATAAAGATTCCAGACCTTCTTGACAAAAAAGCCAGAGCTCAATGGAAAATTTGATCTCCAAATACAAGACTCAAGAAAGACATAAAAAGGTAAACAAGGAAAACCCACCCACCCACACCCACACACAACTTGTGATCCAATAAGAGCAAACTGTTTACATCCCTATATGGGAAATTGATACCTGTCAATACTGAGAACTGTGTAATTATCATGACATTTAAAAGGTATATACAGACAGAGGGTGTGAGTATAAATAAACTAATCTGATGACAAAAAATCTCATTAAGGGATGCAACGAGACTGTAATGGGAGAAAAGGAAACAAGGAGGCAGAAAGGATAAATTATGCCACACAAAGAGCCATAAAAACATACTATAGTAGAGGGAAAGAAGGAAGGGAGATGAATGTTGTATGAACTTACTCTCATTGGTTTTGGTTCAAGGAGGGAATAACATAATCCATTAAGTATAGGATTCTAATGTGAAGAGATACAAAAACTCATTATACTAGAGGGAAAGGAGGGAGGGAGAGGAGCATTGTATGAAATTTACTCTCATCAGATTGGGTTGAAGGAGGAATAACATACTTCAGTAAGTATAAAAATCTATCAGGCCATACAGGCAGTAGGAGGAAAAAGGGGGGAAAAAGGGGGAAGTAGTTAGAAGGAAAGGAAGAAGTAGTAAGGGGGAAAGGTAGGTAAAGGAAGGAGGATGCATAAGGAAGGAATACTGAGGGAGGCAGTGGTCAAAAAGAAAACTCTTAAGGAGGGGAAGTGAGAAGGGAGAAATAAAGGAATAAACAGGGGAGAGAATAGTATGGAAGGAAAGACAAAGAGAGTAATCATAACTGTGAATATGAATGGGATGAAGTCTCCCATAAAACGGAGGTAGATAGCAGAACAGATTAAAAACCATAATCCTATAACATGCTGCCTAAAAGAAACACATTTGAAACAGGGGGGATGCACACAGGGTAAAGGTAAAACGCTGGAATAGAATATATAATGCTTCAGTTAAAGTAAAAAAAAAAAGCAGGAGTAGTAATCATTATATCAGACAAAGCAAAAGCAAAATAGATCTAAGTAAAAGGGATAAGGAAGGAAACTATATGCTGCTCAAAGGCAACACTGAAACTGAAGCAATATGATTTCTAAACATATATGCACCAACCGGTACAGCATCCAAATTCCTAGAGGAGAAGTTAAGGGAGTTGGAGGAAGAAATAGATAGCAAAACTATACTAGTGTGGGACCTCAATCTCCACCTCTCTGATTTTGATAAATCTAACCTCAAAATAAACAAGAAAGAAGTTAAAGAGATGAACAGAATTTTAGAGAAGGTAGATATGACAGACCTCTGGAAAAAACTGAATGGGGATGAAAAGGAATATATCTTTTTCTCAGTGGTATGTGGCACATATACAAAAATTCACCATGTACTAGGGCATAAAACCCTCATAATTCAGTGTCAAAAGGCAGAAATATTAAATGTATCCTTCTCAGATCATGATGCAATAAAAAGTATGTGTAATAAAGGGCCTTGGAAAAACAGACAAAAACTAACAGGAAACTAAATAACTTAATCCTAAAGAATGAGTGGGTCAAACAAGAAATTATAGAAACAATCAGTAACTTCATTCAAGAAAAAGACAACAATGAGACAACATACCAAAACTTGTAGGATACAGCAAAAGCAGTTCTTAGGGGAAGTTTTATATCTCTGAATGCAAACATGAATAAAATAGAGAAAATGGAGGTCAATAAATTGGGCATGCAACTGAAAAATATAGAAAAAGAACAAATTGAAAATCCCCAATTAAATACTAAATTAGAAATAATGAAAACCAAAGGAGAGATGAATAAAATTGAAGTTCAGAAAACTAATGAACTAATAAATAAAACTAAGAGCTGGTTCTATGAAAAAAAAAAACCCCAATAAAATTGATAGACCTTTAGTGAATATGATTAAAAAAAAAGAAGAAAACCAAATTACGAGACTCAAAAATGAAAAGGGTAGATCTACCTCTAATGAAGAGGAAATTAAAACAATAATAAGGAATTATTTTGCCCAATTCTATGCCCATAAATTTGACAATCTTAGCGAAATGGATGAATATTTACAAAAACATAAATTGCCCAGATTAATTGAAAAGGAAGTAAAATTCTTAAATAACAACATCTCACAAAAAGAAATTTAACAAGCCATCAATGAACTCCCTAGGAAAAAATCTCCAGGGCCAGAGAGATTTACTAGTGAATTCTATCAAACATTTAAAAAACAGTTGATTTCAGTACTCTACAAACTATTTGGGAAAACTGGAGAAGAAAGAATCCTACCAAATTCTTTTTATGACACAAATATGGGACTGATACCTAAATTGGGAAAAGACAAAATGGAGAAAGAAAAGTATAGACCAGCTGCCCTCATGAATACAGATGTGAAAATTTTAGATAAAATATTAGGAAAAAGACAATAGCTACTTATTGGGAGAATAATACACTTTTATTACAATAGGATTTATTCCAGGAATTCAAGGATGGTTCACTACTAGGAAAACTATCAGTATAAATGATCATATCAAAAACAAAATGAGTAGAAATCATATGATTATCTCAACAGATGCAGAAAAAGCTTTTGACAAAATATAACACCCATTCCTATTAAAACACTAGAAAGTATAGGAATAAATAGAGTCTTCCTTAAAATAATAAGTAGGATCTATCTAAAACCATCAGCAAATATTATTTGTAATGGGGATAAGCTAGAAGCATTTCCAGTAAGATTGGGGGTGAATCAAGGATGTCTACTAGCATACCTTGTATTCAATTTGGTACTAGAAAATGTTAGCTGTAGCAATAAGAGAAGAAAAAGAAAATGAAAGATTTAGATTACACAAAGAAGAGATTAAGTTATCACTCTTTGCAGGTAATATGATGATATACTTAGAAAATCCTAGAGAATCAAGTAAAAAAACTACTTGAAATAATAAATAACTTCAGCAAAATTGCAGGATATAAAATAAACCCATATAAATCCTTGGCAATCGTATATATTTCTAATGAAACCCAAAGGCAAGAAATAGAAAAAGAAATGCCATTTAAAGTTACTGTAGACATTATAAAATATTTTGGAGTCTACCTGCCAAAACAAACCCAGGACCTATATGAACACAAGTATAAAACACTTTTCTAACAAATAAAATCAGATCTAAGTAATTGGAAAAACATCAGTTGCACATGGCTAGGTTGAGGTAATAAAAATGACAATTTTACCTAAACTGATTTACATATTTAGGGCCATACCAATCAATCTACCAAAAAATTATTTTCTAGAGCAAGAAAAAAATAGTAACACCATTCATCTGGAAGAACAAAAGGTCCAGAATATCAAGGAAATTAATGAAAAGAAATGCTAGGGAAGGTGGCTTAGCCATACCAGATTTTCATATGTATTATAAAGCAGCAGTCATCAAAACTACTTGGTACTGGCTGAGGAATAGAGCAGGGGATCAATGGAATAGATTGGGTACACAAGACTCAGCAGTCAATGTCTATAGTTATCTGCTGTTTGATAAACCCAAAGACTCCAGTTTTTGGGATAAGAACTCACTATTTGACAAAATCTGCTGGGAAAACTGGAATATAGTAGGGCAAAAACTAAGCATAGACCAACATCTTACACCATATACCAAAATAAAGTCTAAATGGGTGCACAATCTAGGTATAAACAAAGGCTGATAGCGTAAGCAAACTGGGAGAGGAAGGAATAGTTTACCTGTCACATTTATGGAGGAAGGAAGATTTTATGAACAAAAAAGAGTTAGAGAGCATTATGAAATGCAAAATGGATCATTTTGATTACATTAAATTGAAAAGTTTCTGTACAAATAAAACCAATGTAACCAAGATTAAGAGCGAAGTGGGAAATTGGGAAACAATTTTTATAACCAGTGTCTGATAAAGGCCTCATTTCTAAAATATACAGAGAAATGAGTCAAATCTATAAGAATATGTCATTCCCCAACTGATAAATGGTCAAAGGATATGAACAGGCAGTTTTCAGAGAATGAAATTAAAGGTATCTATAAGCATATGAAAAAATGCTCTAAATCACTATTGATTAGAGAAATGCAAATCAAAACAACTCTGAGGCACCATATCTCACCAGTCAGATTGGCTAAGATGACAAAACAGGAAAATGACAAATGCTTGTAAGAATGTGGAAAAACTGGAACACTAATGCATTGTTGGTGGAGTTGTGAACTGATTCAACCATTCTGCAGAGCAATTTGGAGCTATGCCCAAAGGGCTATAAAAATGTGCATACCCTTTGACCCAGCAATATCACTTCTAGTGCTGTATCCCAGAGACTGCAGAAGTGGGAGAAAGACCTGTATGTACAGAAATATCTATAGAAGCTCTTTTTGTGGTGGTAAAGAACTGGAAATCAAGGGGATACTCATCAATTGGGGAATGGCTAAACAAGTTGTGATATATGAATGTAATAGAATACTCTTGTGCTGTAAGAAATGAGGAGCAGATGGACTTCATAACAACCTGAAGTGTCTTATATAAACTGATGTTGAGTGAGAAGAGCAGAATTAGGAGAAATTTGTACAGAATTACAGATATAATATATGTATGACGAATAACTTCGATAGACTGGGCTCCTCTCAGAAATACAAGGTTATAAGACAACTCCAAAAGACTCAGGATGGAAAAAGATATCCACATCCAGAGAAAGAACTAGAGTCTGAATGCGGATTGAAGCAAACTACTTGCTCTCTCTTTTTCTTTTGTTTTGCTGCCTCTTTCTCACTGTTCACCCCATTGGTTATAATCCTTTTTTACAACCTGACTAATGTTTAAAGTGAAGTTACTTGTAGATCCAATATTTGATTGCATGCTGCCATAGGGTGGGGGGGAGGAGAGGTAGGGGAAGAAAGTTTGAAACCCAAGGGATTGTATAACTGATGTTGTAAACTAAAAGTAAATAATTTTTTTTAAAAAAAGAGGAGACCTTAAGATTAAAAAAAAAAGAGAGAAAGATCAGCCTATTAAAGAGAACTCTGGCAAGAATTTTGCCAGCAAAGATTAAGAGAGGAACCCCCTATGATTGTCACAGGACAATCTTTTTCCTTTACCTTTATAGAGACAGACAATGGAGGCATCCCTGAACTCCTGGGGGATAATCTTCTCTTTCCACACAAACTGGAAGATTCCAGTCAACAACGGACTCCCTACTTTGTAAATCTCAACTGTAATAGAATCAGCACCAGCTACTCTGCCACATGAAAAGAGTCTAATGGCATTCAAAACCTCTTCAGTTGGAGCTTCAGCTAGGGAGGAATTGACTTCAACCTGAGGTAAGCAGTCAGTGGCCTCAGCATTGATTAATAATGGTCTGTTGAGAGCACTATGGAAGTATTCAGCCCATCTCTCTAGGATCATGTCCTTATCACTAAACAATGTGGCTCATCACTGAGTAGGTGAGATGCACCATAGGTCTCTAGCCCATAAATAGCCTTCAGGGCATCATAACAGTGCTTTAAGATTGTTACTATGAAAATAAAACTGAGTTTCATCTGTCTTGTTACTGAGCCAAGAATCCTGCACCTAAGCTTTGTTTGTACTTTCTTTTGGATGGAATTAAATGCTGTCTTCTTAGAGATGGATGAATTATTTTGCTGGAAAACCCCGTGAAGTTCACGTTTTTCACTTAGCAGCTTCTGAATTTCCTTGTCATTTCCATCAAACCAGTCTTGGTGTTTGTGAGTGTTCTGACCCAGATGAGCAAATGCAGTGCTAAACACCAAATCTCTGAAAGCTGCCCATTCCTTTTCTGTTCCACTGTTGCCAATTGGGCGTTGGCTCATCTTTCCCTTCATGTTAGCAACAAACTGTTCTGACTCAGAGCAGAGCTCTAAATTTGTTGACATTAATTCTTCTGGTAGTCATTTTGCCTTGAGGGGGTGTCGTTTTTGTTGAATGTGAATATTTACCCTGGAAAGGATAAACCTAAGACCAGTCTAGCACTGCACCACACATTGCCTTTGTCACTCTCACATCCTGTCTGTCTCTTTTTCTTATAATTACAGTCTATTAAATGCTAATGTTTGCTGCAAGGGTGCATACATGAAATTTTATTGCATTTAGGTAAACAGAAAACAGTGTTGGTGATGCACAAGTCTTCAATAGTAAAGGACAACTGCTGCTGTTGTTTCCAACTCCATTCCTCCCTAGGACTACCTGCCAAGTCTGGTTAGTCTGAGCCCATTCTAGCATTAAAGTCACCCGGAATTATAAGCTTGGCCTTTTAGCACATTGATGATAAGGGTCTCCAGGTATTCATAAAATTTTCCTTTGACCTCATCAGGGTTCCTCATGGTAGGAGCGCAGGCACTGATGATGGTGGCGTGATGTTTTCCTGCAAGTGGCAATCACATTGTCATGAGCCTCTAGTTCATTCCTTTTGGCAGGCATATAAGCTTGTTAACTAGATTAGTTTTGACTGAAAAACCTACACCAGCTTCATTGTGCTCTTCTTCATTGCATCCACTCCAAAAAAACCTGTATCCAGCTACAACTTCAGTAAGTTGGCCTTCATTTGCCAGCCTTGTTTCACTTAGATCTGCTATTCGGATGTGATAACTGTTGCTGAGTTCTTTAGCAATAAAAGCTGTTTGTATTTCAGGATTTCTAGATTTTGTGCTGTCTCTAAGTGCGTGCACATTCCATGTACCAATGGTGAGTGGAATCATCTTTGCGGATATTTTCGTGCATTTTACACAAACAATACCAATGTAGCCAAAAATTAGAAGGAAAACAGATAGCTGGGAAAAAAATTTACAGCAAGTATCCCCAGGCCCCAGAATACAAGTCATTGTATTGATAAATGGTCAAAGAATATGAAAACTAGCAGTTTTCAAATGGAAGCAATCAAAGCTATTTATAGTCACGTAAAAAATGCTCTAGATCACTACCAATTATAGAAATGTAAATTAACACAACTCTGTGGTACTACCTCACACCTCTCAGATTGACTAAACTGACAAAAAAAAAGAAATGCTAAATGCTAGAAGAGATGTAGAAAAAATGGGGATACCAGTGTCCTACTGGTGGAGTCGTAATCTGTCCAACTATTCTGGAAAGCAATTTGTAACTATGCCCCAAAACCTGTACATCATCTCTTTGACCCAGCAATACCACTACTAGCTCTGTATCCCAAAGAAGTCACAGAAAAAGAAAAAGCACCTATATGTACAAAAATATTTATTGCAGCCCTTTTTGTGGTGGCAAAATATTGGGAATTGAGGGGATGCACATCTACTGGGGAATGGCCGAACAAGTTATGATATAAGATTGTGATGAAAAACTATTGTGCTATAAGAAACGAGGAGCAAGATGCTTTTAGAAAAACCTGGAAAGACTTAGATGAACTGATACAAAATGAAATAAGTAGAACCAGGAGAACACTGTAGACAGTAACAGCAATATTATATAATTATCAACTAGGGATAACTTATTCATTTTGATCAAGACAACGATCAAAGACAATTCCAAAAGAGTGATAAAAAATGCTATCTTCCTCCAGAGAGAGAACTGATGGAGTCTGAGTGAAGTTTGAAACCTATTTTTATAAATTCTTTATTTTTCTTGTCTTTTTTTGCAACATGGCTAATATGGAAATATGCTTTGTATAGTTTCACATGTATATCATATTTCTTGCCTTTTCAATGGGTGGGGAAGGAAGAACAAAATTTGGAACTCAAACTTTTTTTAAATGAATAAGTAAATAAATGTATAATAAATATATTTTTTTAAAAAAAGAAAATGTGAGGATGAATCAAGCAGGCAAGGAAGAATTCATTAAGCAGCTCCTCTGTGTCAAGTACTAGGGATATAAAGATAGGAAGTTAAGCTTTCAAAGATAATTTTCTATAGCACACCTTTCTTTTACAGTTATAGAAATGAATGAAAAAATGCAAAGAATCCTGCCATGTGTTTGTTGGTAATTTTTTTTGTATTTGGTAGATAAAATTAGTAGCCACCAAAGTCTCTCCAACAAGCAGCTCCTCACACACATATTAGGATCATATAATATTGCATGTTGAATACTGTGGAAGCATGTCCAACAAGACAAGAGTTTTTTTCTTCAAATTAACGAACTGTAATTGGTTTCCTAAAGTTACATTTCCCCCCCATAAACATTCATCATACTCTGTAACCAAAAAAAGCAGGGCACATGAAATAAGGGAAAATAAATTAAAAATCCATAGGTAAGAAGACTGCTCTAGTCTGAAGGACAGCTGAGTTTTCAGTAATATAAGAAGGCTCAAAAGTTTCTTTTGTAAGAATGTCTGCTAGCAAGGATTCTAGTAAGGTGGTTGGTTGGTTGGTTTGTAAGTCAGTCCTGAATATCCGAAACAGTCCTGTGTTTTGTTTTCTTTTGTTTTTTTTTCCCTTAGCATGTAGAATAGCCAACATTGTCCTGCAAAAGGCAGAGCTATGATGTCCAGGAAAAGAGTGAAGGAGGGAGGGAATCACAAAGGCAGTATAAGATCCAAATATAGCATTCAAAGGTAATTGGTCCAGTGATACCTGGGGAGGGAAGAGGGAGAAACTCCAGTGTTAGCCATCTTCTTTGGGTGCTATGTACCAGCCATTTTTTTCATGGATCTACACCAGGGACTTGTAGGACTGCTATGCTCTCATCAGACTGTATTGAGATTTGCTGGCTCCAGACTGTACTCATGCTTTCCTTTCACCAGTGTGGCATTTACCTGTATGATTATGGACTCTATAGAGTCCTGTTGGTGAGAAGTTCCATGCAGATGGCACCTCTACCCAGAACATACCCTCCTGAGAGGACTGGAGAGACAACCCTGACAAACTGTGGGTCAAAGAGAAAGTTGTCTTGAAAAGAAAAGTTGAGGAGAATGAAGTTAGCTCCTTTCTCTTTGAGGATCTGGAGATTGTTGTGTAAAGCACCATTCTGGTCAACCTTGAGGAGTCTGATGTTCTAATCATACAGGCTATCATTTACTAGTTCGACTGCATAGTTTCTGCCTTTGAAACTTTGTGATTGGTAAATATATCCCTCGGCTCCTTCATCAGCTGGTCAGTGGCCTGCACTGAGCCAGACATTGTAACATTTAAGTAATCTTGCCTCTGGTTCTTTTTAACTTTCTCTAATATGGCCAAGTTCTTCTTCCCAATGCCATCATTCTCAGACTTTGTCCCCTCAGCTGGCTCTTCTTCTTTCATTTCATAGTGATCTAGGCCTCTGTATCCTCCTCCGGCATCTCTTCATCTTCAGAAGAAACATCTTTTTGTGTGTATGGCTCTGCTGGCAGGGGCTAGTGCAACATCACAACATCTGGATACTGAGGGAGGTTGTACAGTTTGCACAAGTCAAAGATGATCCTCTTCAGATGCTGCAACAGCAGAGTATTTCCCTTCTTTATGTCCACAGGTCTCTTGAGAATAGCAGCCAAGTTAAGTTAGGGTCATCAGACTCCACAGACAAGATTAGGGGTACTGCAGGATAAGATTCCTTGATGTTGCAGTAGATGTAGACATGCTCCCCAGGTGTGTGGCCCTGCCACCCCTGCTGCCTGTCCTTGGCTAGCAGGAACTCACAGCTCTGCTCAAGAGATTTTAACTATGGTTGTTGGGGAAAAAAGTTACATCTTTATTTTTACTTACGTCTAACTGAAATTTAGTACCTCCTCCAATTACGAACATAGGAAACAAACATTATTCTGAGAAAGGGTTCACGGGCTTCACACAACTGCCAAAATTATCTATAACATAAAAGGTTAAGAATCCTTACATTAAGGCCTCTTTTTCTCCTGTTGAAACCTGAAAAATAATATTATGTATCTTCTTCTGAAGCCTTTGATCACAATTAAGTGAAAAAAATCTTACCAATGCTAAGTTTCATTTTTATCACAGATCTAATCAGTTGGCTTTTTTTTTTTAACAGAAGACTCAGTTCATAAAAGGTTCCATGAAATTAAAGTGATTTTAGAGTGATAACCATACTAAGAGCAAGAAAATCTTTTGAGTAATCCAATTAAGGACACTGCCTAGGCTGAATGGTTTGAAGATATCTCTCCAAGGGTCAAGTGAAATTGACACCAGTATTGCTCAGTTCACATAAATCCAATAAGTAAGAACTTGAACTTTGGCCCACCGTCATCTTGCTGCAGAATCTTGTTTTCTGTTTTAGTATAACTATAATAATATCAAAATGGATAATTCTTGGGTAAGGACAAATTCCAATCAGCAGGGGAAACTATCAGTTTAGTTGTTCCCCTAAGTAGGAATGTTTGTATATAAATAAGTTGTCTCCAACAGATACGGTATAAAAATTGCAGAGTACAGCGCTTTTTTCCTACCCTCCCCATATAAATTACTCTTTTCAATGATTAAATGATTACTATTATTTCTTTGTCTGGCACTATAACTTCACTGGTGCAACAAATATCCTGCAAAGAGATTCCTCTAGGTGTGCAAATCAGCAGCTGCTGGAGTGAGAGGTGTCTCTCGAGTCACTGTCCTGGGACACATCAGAGGCGGAGTTTATGCCCTGGTCTTCCTGACTCCTGAAACCAGCCTCCTCTTCAGGAGGTCATGCGGTCTTTCTCACTAACTACCCCACATGTGCCTTTGCACAGGGTGGAAGCAATCTAAGCTCAGCTCTCCATCACTAAATCTGTAACTTGCTTCAAGTTGCAGCTGATATACTACGTTCTACATCAGTGGTTCTCAACTTTCCTAATGCCGCAACCTCTTTAATACAGTTCCTCGTGTTGTGGTGACCCCCAACCATAAAATTACTTTTGTTGCTACTTCATAACTGTAATTTTGCTACTGTTATGAATCATAATGTAAATATCTGATATGCAAAATGTATTTTCATTGTAAAAAATTGAACATAACCCACAGGTTGAGAACCGCTGTTCTACATGATACCTTTCTTGACTCAACTCCTATCTATTCTGTAAATTTATATAAGGCAACATGGTAGAGTATACAAAGAGATGTCCTCTATGTGCTCTGCATACAGATTACAGATGTCATGACTGTCTGATTCTGGCTAAGTAACTTAACCTCTCAGTACTTTAAATGAACTCTCTAAAATCATCAGGTGCAGAGAACATGCCAATTTGAATTGAAGGAGGGAGTTTCTTCACTAAGGAGGAATTCTTTTTTTAAAAAAATTTACTTATTTACTTTTAGTTTACAACATTCAGTTCCATAATCTCCTGAGTCCCAATTTTTTTCCCCCTTCCCCCATGGCGACATGCAATCTGATATAGATTCTACAAACACATTCACACTAAAGATTAGTCAAATTGTAAAGAAGAGTTATAGTCAATGGAATGAACAATGAGAAAGAAGGAACAAAACAAAACAAAAAAAGGAGAGAGAACAAGTAGTTTGCTTCAATCTGAATTCAGACTATGTAGTTCTTTCTCTGTACGTGGATAGCCCTTCTCCATCATGTGTCCCTTGGAGTTGTCTTATAACCTTGCTTTGCTGAAAGGAGTTCAGTCTATCAAAGTTAGTCCTCATAGATACAATGTGTCTGTAACTGTGCACAAAGTTCTCCTGGTTCTGCTCTCCTCACTCAGCATCAGTTTATATAAGTCTCTCCAGCTTATTATGAAGTTTGTCTGCTCCTCATTTCTTATATCACAATAGTATTCCATTACATTCATACACTACAACTTATTTAGTCATTCCCCAGCTGAAGGGCATCCCCTTGATTTCTGATTCTTTGCCATTACAAAAACATCTGCTATAAATATTTTTGTACATATAGGTCTTTTACTCACTTGTATGATATCTTTGAGATACAGACGTGGAAAGGGTACATACAGCACTTTTTTATAGCCCCTTTGGGCATAGTTCCAAACTGTTCTCCAGACTGGTTGGATCAGGAGGAAATCTTTTTTTTTTTTTTTGCCTTTTGGAGGGCAATTTGGGTTAAGTGACTTGCCCAAAGTCACACGGCTAGTAAGTGTGTCAAGTGTCTGAGTCCAGATTTGAACTCAGGTCCTCCTGACTCCAAGACTGGTGCTCTATTCACTAGCCGCCAGGAGGAATTCTTTATATAATGAAAATACAGATCTAGTCCCTATCCCTATTTCATATATTCATATATGTACATGTTTCCCTTGAAAGAATATAAATTTCTTGGGGCGAAGCCAAGATGACGGCATAGCAGCAGCAACATATCGCAGCTCTCACATAGCCACCCCAAAATACCCATAAAATAGGACTCTAAACCAATCCTAGAACTCCAAAACGCACACAAAGATACTTCCCACTAAAGTCAGCTCAGCTACGAGGAACCACATCAGCACTGCAAACCGAAACCAGCCTGGCCTGAAGCCTCTGCTGAGCCCCAGGGGCAGCTGGATGAGAGGAGCGGTGAGCGGATTAGCGGCAGCTGCGAGCGGTGTTGAGAACTAGGTCAGTGGATTTGCAAAAATTAGGAGAGTAAAGCAGTCTGGCCAAAAGGCCTCCAGAGTGGAAATGGGGTTGAGCATCTCATGGAAGAGGCAAGAGATAATCGGTACAATAGAGGGGGAAAAGAGGAAGGCAAAAGGGAAAGAGTCAACCTTACTCTCACGGAATTTGGCTTAGGGAAGGAATGACATAAACTCTAAACTGGGCATCTTGCCACACAGAAGAGTAGGGGGAAGGGGGATGAGAGGTAGGGTGATGGAGGGGAGGGCA
>CM053582.1:442719999-442743817 GCA_028627135.1 Pseudochirops cupreus
TGTGGAACTCTGCTTCCAGAGGGGAAAGCTCTGTCCCAAATTGCTGTGGTTTTCACAGCTGCCAGAGCTATTAGGGGGCTGCCATTTTTTTTGCAGCCCCCATCAGCTTTGGCTCACTGCAAATGCACCCCAAGACCACCACCCAAGACCATGTTCAGGATCCAGGCCGCTCAAAGCAAGAGCACCTAGTCTCTGAACAACTGCTTGGCCCCCCTGCAGTCTGCAGGCTGAGAGCTCTGAAGCAGCCATGTGGAGGCGGCTGCAGGGCCCTGGAGGCAGTTTGGCCTGACTGCTTTTCTCCCCTAAGTTTAGCCACATTCCACTGACCTTTCACTTAGTCCTTGTTTCTTAACGCTTGATAATTCTGGAAACTGCCACAGCTGCCACTGATCCACTCTCCTGAAGGCTCCAGCTGTGGCTCGTCTTGGCTGCCCCCGGGGCCAAGCCGCCGTTTCAGGCTGGGCTGGGTTCGGCTCCCAGTGCTGCGATGATTGCTTCCTGCCGAGCTGCCTTCAGTGGGAGGTGTATTTTTGTCAGTTTTAGAGCCCTAAAATTTGTTTAGAGTCATATTTTATGGGTATTTGAGGCGGCTATGTGGGTGCTGTGGAACCTTGCTGCTCCTACGCCACCATCTTGGCTCTGCCTCAATACACTGCTTTCTTTTGACTCACAAGTCATTCTGAAAAACTACCTTTCTACATGTTATTAGGTTATTCTTTTTATATTTTAAAATACTTTTTTTTCTCATAGCGGTTGAAATGCCAATAAATCAACTGATGAAAGCTGCTCATAATACAGACCTTATTATCTCTAGATATGTCTAGTAACTGTGGATGTCATTCAGGTGGTTATTAAAATTCAGAGTCCATTGTTAAACATTTATTAAGTGCTTATTTCCTAGACACTATCCTAGACTCGGGTACACAGAAAACAAAAAACAGTTCCTGCTCTCAAGTACAGCCTAACTGGCAAGATAAAATGCAAACAACTAGATATACACAAGATATATATACAGAATGAACTGGAGATAATTACAGAGGGTAGGTATTATCATTAAAGGGGAAACTGGGAAGTGATTTTAGATGAGGCTGATTCATAATAGTTTTATGGGACTTGCTATCTAAATAAATATCCAGATCCTTGGGGTTTCTAACTTGTCTAGAACATTACTGTGAAAAACTAAAAATTATCACTGTAACACCCCTCCCCCCCCAGTATTGATTCTGTGCCTCCATTTGATTTTATAATGTTCAAATTTAGTAGAATCTGTGCACTGATCCAACTTGCTTGTGCTCACCTTGCCAAGTTTCTTTGGATTATATTTATGCTTCCTAAAACACAGGCCTGACCATATTACCCCCTCTACCTCCACTCAATAAACACCAGTGTCTATCTGTATCCTCCAGGATCAAACATAAAACTCTCTATTTGTGGTTCAAATCCCTTTATAACCTCCACCTACAAAATGCCCACCTCTATCACAGCTCTACCCCCTACCTTTCCAATCTCTCCCATCCCACATTCTGCTATATCCAGTGATTCTAGCCCCCTTGCCACTCCATGAACACGAACCTCATTTCCCAACTCTGGGCATTTTCACTGGCTGTTCCTCATGCCTGGAATGCTCTCCCTCCTTATCTCTATCTCCTGGCATCGTCCTTCAAGTCCAATCTAAAATACCACCTTCTATAGAGAGCCTTTATCCTATTCCTTTCAATTCTAATGCCTCCCTTCTGTTACATCCAATTTATCCTTATGTCTTGTCTATACACATTAGTTTGCAAATTTTTCCTCCATTAGAATGTGAGCTCTATTCTCATAGACTCAGGGACTGTCTTTTGTCTTTCCATTTACCCCCAACCCTTAGTAACATGGCTGACACACAGTAGGCACTTAGTAAAGTTTTACCATGAATTTTAATTCATAGTAGACTACTTATTTTCTCTCTCATGTATACTTACTGTATATTTTTTTTCATTCTTTATATCTGCAACACTAGCACCTAAAAGCAAACGGTAGATACTTAATGAATTTTTGGTGATTGACTAACCATTATATAAACTTGTATTGCCCACTTTGATGAGAAGAGTAAGTCCTAGAATTCTGGAAGCTACCTTTTTTGGTGACATGTTTTAGACTGACCTCCTTTAAATGTTTTTTATTTTGATAATAACCAGTGATCATATAATTGCTATCCTTGTATCACCGAATCACTTAAGGTAAAGGATATCTACAGTCAGGGATCACGGTCAGGATACCACTGCAAAGGAGAAAACAGTTCACAAAAAAGAAGACCTCTTATTCCCATGAAACTTCTGTTTCTCAGTTACCAGGAGTCCAATACAAAGTACTGCATTACAGTACTTGACTCCATCTAGCCTGGGGTGATGAAACTTCAAATCTTCAAAACTTATTAAAATGAAAAAAAAAAAAAAGGAAATCAATCAGTCAACAATTATTAAGTACCAACTTTGGAGATAACAAAGAAATGCAAAAACCGGTCCCTGCTCTCAAGGAAATCACAGCCTCATAAGTGAGACAACATGCAAATAACCATGTACAACCATACTATGTATGGGTAGAAGACACTAAGATTAAAAAAGACTAGGAAAGTCTTCTTGCAGAGGTAGGCCTTGAGCTCAGACATGAAGTCAGGGAATACAGGAGATTTACAGGATGAGGGAGAAAGTTCCAGTCTTGAGAGACAGTAAGAAAAAAAGCAGGGAATTGGGAAATGGAGTGTCATATCTGAGTAACAGCAAAGGAGGACAGCGTCACTAGATCTTGGTATAGTAATGTGAAACATGATTGGAAAGGTCGAAAAAGTCAAGGCTTTTTAAAGTCAGAGGATTTTATAAAAATAAAAGAAGCACAAATTGAAAATAACTTTTATTTAAAACACTGATGCTCAAGAAAATGCAAATTAAAATAACTGAGAACAACTTATACCAATTAAAATAGCAAACCTGTTTTAAAATGACAAAATTTAACACTGGCTAGGTTGTGGTCATAGATAGATTGCTTGTGAAATGGCAAAATGGTAGAATCTTTTTTGGAGTGCTATCTGATACTGAAAAGTTATAATAATATACAAACATACCTAACAATCTTATTATTGGTTATAGGTCCAGGAATATTATTGAAAGGAGAAAAAATATGTATTCAAATAGATTTTAAATTATATCTGGCTACAAAAACTAGAAATTATCAACAAAATATCATGAGAAACTGCTGAGTACGTTGTAGTGTATCAATGAAAAAAGGATGCTGTCAAGACAAATAAGTATGAAAAACATAGAAATCTATGAAAATCTTGTGAAATACTTTAAAATAAAGAAAGCAGAACTAAAACAAGCTAAGTATTACGTTGGCTACCACTACATAAAAGGAAAATTAATTCATAAATATATTACTATGAATCGACAAAAAGAAAATTAAAGGAAACAGGCAGAAACTGATGTTTTGTATGATGAAATTAATACAATAAAATGTAAATTGATGCAAAATTTCTTTAGCTTTGTTTATGCTTAAAGCTAAGTTTACATAAATTAATTATTTATAAAACTAATTTCATAAAAATTTTGGCCTGGCCTTATGTTCTATTAGGTTAGGATACTCCAGTGAGTAAATTCCCTCGAAAATGCAAATCAACAGCTCATGAGTAACATAAACTTTTCACACAGCTATTACGTGTGATAGGCAACATTTGAAATTAGGTCTTCTCAGTCTGAAAGTCATCCCTTTGTTCATTACACCACATTGCCTCACAGCTTTATAATAACGAGGTGGTGGTGGTTGTTGTTTAGTTGTTTTTCAGTTGTGCCTGACTCTTTGTGACTCCTTCTGGCATTTTCTTGGCCAAGATATTGGAATAGTTTGCCATTTCCTTCTCCAACTCATTTTACAGATGAGGAAACTGAGGAAAACAGAGTTAAGTGACAAGAAATGTAAAGCATCAAATCTTCCGTACTTAATGGTCCCCTGGGAATACATGATAATGACTAGGTAAAAGAAACAATGAGTACTTATTACTAAAAATAAAAAAAACTGCAAAATTTTAAAGTTCGAAGGGATTTCACTAGTCATCTAATCCAATTCATTCTCAAAAGGAATACATGCCATCAACAGAGCTGACAAATGGCAAGTAATATTGCTCATCCCACTTCTGAACAGCTCTCACGGTTAGGATATTTCTCCTGACACAAACCTAAATTTGCCTCTTTGCTCTTTCCATTTATTGCTTCTAGTGTCTGGGGTCAAAAAGAACAAATCTAATGCCTGTTCCACATGAGAGTCTGTCAAATACTTCATACAGTTATTATACTCTGCCCCACCCTGCAAGCCTTCTTTTCTATAAGCTAACTGTCCATAGTTCCTTCAGCTGATATTCATGAGACGTGGTCTCAAGGCCCTTCACCATTTTAGTTTTTTTCTGGACATTCTTCAGTTTATAAATGAATGAAAAAACATTTATTAAGCACTTATTTTGAGCCAAGCACTGAGTGCAAAGTGATGGGGATACAAAAAGAAAAGTAAGACAGTTCCTGCTCTCAAGGTCATATTCTAAATAGAAGAGGTAACACTTATAAAAGGGTTCAGCTGCAGGGCTGATGGGAAAACCCAATGGACTTTAGTATGCAGCAGCAAGATACAAGGCAAGGTCCAGGAGTGCTTACCATGCAATGGTAGCTCAGATGGGGACTGAATGGTATAGCAACAAGGCATACAACAAGACGTGGTCAACTTTAGGGAACAATGACAGGGTAGAGAGTAAGTCCTGGTGTTCTACCATCTCAGAAGAAGGACTATAGTTGTAGGCTTGCTGATCATCTACGTGATGTGAGCAACTTTCAACTATCAGGAAGGGGATAGTGGGTCATAGAGAGTAGGGGCCTTGAGCAAACTCCTACAGCATCCAGGTAAAAGAAAACAGCTAGCACCCATCAGGAAGTGGGTTTTGGGGGACTAGGTCAAAGGAAGGGAAGATACTGACTCCTCCTAGTGTCTTTTCTTTCTGGGTCCTAGGGTCCCCAGTTGAGATCTATGATAGGGATGTCAATGACCTTATTTATTAGATTTTATTTTTTTAAGCACCCCAAATTCAGTTTCTCTCTTCCCTCTCCCTTTTGTCTCTTCTCTTCCACTGAGAAAATAAAACCCGTTATAAACATGTATGATTGAGAAACACAAATTTTCAAACTGAACATACCCAAAAATATCTCAACCTATACTCTGAGTCTACTGTATCAGAAGGTGGTAGTATGTTTCATCAAAAATTCACTAGAATCGTGGTTAGTCATTCCAATGATTACAATTTCAAAGTTATTTACCTTTTTACAATATTATTGTCACTGTATAAACCATTGTCTTGCTTCTGTTTACCTTACTCTGTAACAGTTTATACAAGTATTCCCAGGATTCTCTGAAACTATTCTCTTTTTCATTTCTTACAGCACAATAGTATTCCATCACATGTATATAACATAACTTATTTAGTCACTCCTTAGTTGTTGGGTACCTGATCAGTTTCCAATTCTTTCCTATCACAAAAAAGAACTGCTACATATACTTTTATACATTCTCAAAGTTTATCTTGCTTAAGATACCTTTCTCTTTAATCTACCATCTCTCATTTCACTCATCTATCTTTGCCCCTTTTTTTCATGTTTCTCTATTGAGTGAAATTTATTTCTGTGCCCAATTGTGTGTAGTTTTGCCTATTCAAATCAGTTCAGATGACAGTGGAGTTCTAATATTAACTGATCCCCCACCCTATCCATTTCTATTTATACTCTTTTGGGTACCCTAATTATGTGAGATAATTTCTCTCAGTGTTCTTCTCCCTCCTCTGCTCCACTGGTATATTCCTCTTTATCTCCTTTTAATTCCTTTTATCATCAATTAAAACAACAAACACAAGCCCTGTATTTAATTGGATTTCCCTTAAAATCCTTGATAATAACAGGGTTCTGAGGGAACATGTCTCATAATAAAATGAAAACAGTTCATCTTTGTGTGTTTCCTTCGGTTTACTCTTCCATGTTTACCTTTTTGTGTTTCTCTTGACTCCCCCCTGTTTGCACTTTAAAGTTTCCATACAGCTCTGGTCTTTTCAAAAGCAATGTTAGGAAGTGCTCCACTTTGTTGAAGATCTTTTTTTTTTTCCCCTGCAGGATTACACTTAGTATTGCTGTGTAAATTATTCCTAGTTGCAAGTTTATATCCTTTGCCTTCTGGAATTTCATAGTACAAGCTCTCCACTACTGGATAAGGTGATTGTTAAATCATGTGTGATTCTGACAGTGAATTTTCAGTCCTTGAATTCTTTATTTCTGACTGCTTGCAGCATTTTTTCTTTAACCTGGAAGTTCTGGATTGAAACTTTAATGTACCTGGAAGTTTTCATTTTAGCTTTCTTTCAGGCAGCAACTGGTAGATTCTATTTCCACTTTGTCTTCCCTCTGGTTCTAAGGGATCTGGGCAATTTCTTAAGATGTCTTGAAATATGATGTCTAGGCTCTTTTTTTTCCTTTTGGTTGTGGCTTTTAGATTTTTAAATTATCTCTCCTTGATCTGTTTTCCAGGTCAGTTGCTTTTGTTTTGAGATACTTTACATTTTCTTCTATTTTTTCAGTCTTTTTACTTTAATATTTTTTTGCTTGAGTTTTCTTGTACAAAATGACTAATATGGAAATGTTTAACATAACTGCACATGTATATCATATAGCTGATGGCTTACCATTTCAGGAAGGGAGAAGGAGAAGTAGAGAGAAAGAGACAGAATTTGGAACTCAAAATTTTACATAAAAATGTCAAAAACTTGAAAAAAATATTTGCTTTCTCATACAGTCATTAACTTCTATTTGGCAGAGAGACTGTTTCTTGGGTAAGGCTTTGCATATCTTGTAGAAAGGTACTGATAACCCTTTCTAATTTTTCTTCTACAACTCATCTCTTTTCCCATTTTCACCCCTCCCCAACACTCCCATTTTATTTATAAAAACATTTTACACATTGTTAAGCAAACAAACATTTTGGTTCTTTTCTTTGAGATATTCTAGATGAACTTGTGCCAAACTTGTGTTTTTCTTTGATGCTTTGCTTGTAGATGAGTCATTAAAGATGTGTGTCTTAATTCTCACTGTTACTATAATTCTATTAGGACTCTTTTTCTGTTTGCTCATTTTTTCAGCCTACTTCTTGACTTAAGACTTTATGTTAAGGCTGGGCTCTGAGTATTTCTGGGGAGAATGTCTTAACTGAACTTGTGTCCTCTTGGGTTCTTATGCTGGTTTCTTAGGGCACTGAGTGTTACATTATTCCAGAGTCTCAAGCTAGAGAACTGTATGTCTTCAGGGCTTCCAAGTAGTCTGATCCAGGCCAAAGACTGGTCATTGCTCTGCTGGTCCAAACTCTGCAAGGTTTTGATCTGGACTTGGATCTGTGCAACAATTCTATTGGCTTATCCCTGGTTGGAAATTCAAAAGACTGCTGCTGGACTAAATTACTGTCAGATAGCTGGAAAGTTCTGCTCAGACAGAACAGAAGACAGGCTCTACCTGGGTCTGGGATTCTTATCCTGGTTATTCTGTTGCAGGTTTCAGACTGGGAAGATGGCTGAAACTAAGACCCCACTTTGCTCTTGTGGTTAGAGGCAAAAAAACTATTTGCTTTTGAAACTGTTTCTTGCTCAGTGCACATCCTAAGACAGTCACTCTCTACCACAGAATGCAGACCATAGGAGCAGATCTCCAATTCATTTATTTAGTCCTGGATCTGTGACCCTGAACCAGGTAGTGAGTAACAGAACTGCCGGGTAATATCCTTGCAATCTGCATAAGGTTAGGCCTCTCTTTGCTGGATTTACAGATTCTCCCTGTTCTAGAATACCACACAGCTCTCCCTCAGTAGACCAACTTTCCTGCCTTCCACAAACTTCTCTTTCTTCTTATGTTGACTTGGGATGAGAAAAATTACTTTATCAGATTTCTTTTTCTTAGATTTTCCAATTAACACTTGGTCCAATGCAATTTTTAGATATGTTTGGAGGTATGTGGGAAGCGGGCAGGAAGTGGGTTCTGTGTCTTCTTGCTATATTAATGGTCAATGATCTTAAACTGTGGTGTCCAGAATTGGATATAAATTTCCAGATATGATCTGACCTGAATTCCTAGAAGCCATCTTCTCAATATAGCCCAAGACTATTAGCTTATGTAGCTGTTACATACCACTGCTGACTCCTACTAATTTTTTTTCAAACAAACTGTTGCGGGTTAAGATGTGGAAACATGAATGGATTTGGAAAGGATATGCATTCAAATCCCAACTCTGCCACTCTGTAACCCTCCATATCCAATCAGCTGCCAAATCTTACACTTTCCACCTTTGTAAGAGTTTCTATATATGCCTTCTTTTTGCATCTAACAAAGTCATTATCCTGATGCTGTCAGGACCTCATCACATCACAACTGGCATTTGCCTGCTGGTTGGTCTTCCTCCCTTAAGTCTCTCCTCATTCTGGTACATCTTCCACTCAGTTGTCAAATTACTCTATTTTAAGTAAAGGACTAACCATGCTATCTGTCTACTCAATAAACTCCAGGGGCTTCTTACTACCTCCAAGATGAAATATAAAATCCTATGTTTGGGTTTTCTAAGCCCCTCATAACTTGGTCCTTTTCTTACCTTTGTTGTCTTCTTACACTTTAGTCCCCTCTATGTACTACTTGCTGTTCCTTGCATATAACACTCTATTTCCTGCCTCTGGTTGTCCGCCATGTTGGAAATTCCCTCCCTCCTCAAATCTACCTTTTGGCTTTTCCTTCAAGTTACAGTTAAAATCCAGCCTTCTATAAGAAGTCTTCCTTCGCCTTCCCTCTGAGATGATATCCAATTTACTACATTTATATGCATGTATATGCATATTTGCATATGTTTAGACATAGTTATTTGCCTTTTGTCCTTTTTAGACTGTGAGTTCCTTGAGAGCACGGACTGTTTTGGGAATTTAATTTTTTGTTTTTTCTTTGTATTCCTAGTGCTTGGAACAGTGCTTGAAACATAGTAGCTCCTTAATATTTTTTGACACTGGACAAATAACAAACTCCTTAAGCCTCAGCTTCCTCATAAAAGAAAACAAGGTTAGTGTGGCACAACATATTCTTAAATATTATTGAGATCTTTTCTTTTCACATTATTTAAATTTCCCCCTTTTATCCCTCCTCTCCCTCTCCATCTTTGGAAGCCATTTCTTATAATAAAGAACTATCTTGAAAAAAGTGGAGTAAAAAACCTCATCAATATATTGAAAATAATTTGACGTATGAAATGTTACACACCTATGTAAATCTCCTCCCCTCTGCCACCAACATATAAACCTCAGCGAGAGTGGAAAAGTGTTTTCTTATTCATCTTTGAGACCAAGCTTATGTATTGTAATGTTCTAAAATTGATTTTCAGCCATTTTGTCACTGTTTTTCTTTATGTTTACATTGCTGTAATCATTATGGAGCTTGTTTTCCTGGTTCTGATTATTTCATTATGCAACAGGTCATATAATCTTTCCATGCTATATTCATATCTTCTTGTCATTTCTTATAGCACAATAATATCCTGTAGCACTCATTTTTTCAATATCCAGGGATGAGTTCAACTAGACTATGTGATTAAAATTTATGAAGGGTAACTGGATGGTTTGGTTTCTGACATTTTTATTCTATCATTTTCACTGTCATGGTCATTCTCCTTGGCAGAGAAAACAGAAGTAACATACGTAACTCTCCCCTCTTTCTGCTGTCACCTATCCCATCTGTCCCAAGCAGCAGTCATGTTTCCTCTTTCATTGTCATCTTCTTCATTTTCTCTACCAGCTTAAATAAAAATTTGGCTCCATTGTTTAACTTCCCACTTTAGTTTTATCTCAATTTTGTGCTTTACCCATTGCTGACACTCAATTTTTTTTATGGAATGATGCCATGTTCTATTGTTATCTACTTCCATCTTTGATATAGATCTATAAAAGACACCTAAATTGGTTGAGTTATATGTGCACTGACACTGGTCTTCTTTAAACAACTCTTCTAATTCCACCTTGTGGGAACTGCTCTCCTTTGTGTTTTAAGAATTTCATCTTAAGAGTTTCCCATGCCTTCTAGGCTAACACCTCCTGTAGAATTCATTTACTTAAATCACTGGGGTCCTACATCTGCTTCTTCTGAACCCTCTGAAGACTGCTTTCCCAAAGTTTAGAGTATATGCCAAGTTTATGCACACATTTCCTCTCTTCTATCACAAATTCTTTGGGGAGTGGCTATTGCCACTATAATGTTCCCCATTATTTCCACTTCAATTTGGTCCCTGTCATGAGAATAAGATCTAGACTAGTTTCTTACATTACTGATTCCTCTCTACCTTTTGAAGGAAGAAATCAGTCAAAAAGCTATTAGTTATCCTCCTTTTGACATATAAAGAGTTTAGGAGATGCCTGATGTTCTTTATCACTATTCCATAACCTGATAACAAAATTTCTCCTATTTTCTTTCCAGTGATTTTCACCTGAATGTTCTCTACCACTTTTTCTCCTTCTGGTTTCCAGATATATGTACATGAGAATATTTCTAAAATATACAATGTTAACCCAAACCATCTGTGATGGAAATAGTGTTCTAAGAACAATGGGAAAACAACCAGATGTCTTATATGATATGTTTTAGCAATGCTCTGCTGAAATGCTAAAGTAAACTAAAAACATAAAAAAATTTTGCTCTATCTTAAAGATTTTACGCATGCTTTCCCATCAAACTATCATCTCATATTCCTAGCCACCTTCATTGCTAAACTCTGAAAAAGACAAGTCTATACAGCTCCTACCCATTTACCCCTCCAGTCCCTGAAATCAGGTTTCTGACCCCACTGTTCTACTAAAACTACTCTCTCAAAATTACAATCTCTCTCCGTCTCTCAGCTGTTCAACCCAATGTAGCCTCTCAGTACTCAACTTCCTCAACTTCTCTGCATCATATGAAACTTACTACTGCCTTTTCACCTTCCCTGTCTTTCATGCCACTGTTCTCCTGGTTCTTTGCCTACCAGACAATTCCTTGGTCATCTCCTGGATTGATTCATCATTCTCTTACCTCACAAATGTGGGTGATCTTCAAAAGACTTGGTCCTGAGACCACCTGAGACACCATCACCTGTACACACCCCTGGTACCTTAAAATTTAAGAAATTCCTAACTAAACTCATCAACTTCCTCCCCATATTTTTCCCTACTGCTAGGAAGAAGGTGGCATCACAGAGAAGAATTTTTAAAAGTAGAAATGAGAATTCAATTTAGGCATGAGAAACAGTACTATTTCTGATGATGGCTCCATTTCTTAGGCTTTTACCTCTCCAACTACCGTTAATAGCTTACCTATACAATGTCTCTCATATCCATTCCTTTTTCTACAAACTGTCATCACATTATTTTAAACCTTCATGACCTTCCTCCATACAAAAATGTTTATGATAGGCTTTTAAACAGTTTATTTGCCTCCAGTATCTTCTCTAATTCATCCTTCACACAGCAGCTGAAAAAAAAATCTTCTAATGCCCTGGGGTCTGATTACATTACTCTCCTACACACAGCTCGTCAATGGCTCTCTCTTTAGCCTAGTATTTGAAGCTCCCTACAATCTGGCTCTAATTCATATACTCTGTATTTCAGTCAAATTAATGATATCTTACCATGAATATAGCCCTTCTTGATCTCTATTAAAATCCTATTTCTTTGAAGTGTAGCACAAGGGCCACCTCCTTGCTGATGTCTTCCCTGATCCCCCAACTGAAGACATTTTATGCTTCCTTAAATTTTCTCGGAGCACCTGCCTGGCTCTTTCCTTTGCCCTCATCACATTATATTTTTCATTATACTTATCTCAACCTTCCTGTTATGCCTCTTTATGGTAATAACAAAAACAAGTATTTAACATAAAAGTATTGCTCTTGTTAAAGGTATTTTACAATTCTTTTATACTATAAGCTATTTTGGGTTTCCTATGAATAAATTTCTAATAATAATTACACAGTAATTAGCTTATGTATAATAGTAATGGGTATAACATTTTGTATATCACGTACCTGTATGCTACTTGAAGGCAGAAAGTGTAAAACTTTTCAATTTTATATTTCTAGTGCCTAGCAGAGTACCTTGAACATAGTATATACTTGATGAACATCTGCTGAATTGAAATACTGTTATATTGATTTCTTTCTGGTATTCTAGTAACAACCTTCCTCTCTTCCCAATTTTTAAATGTAATCTAACTTAAATGTAATCTTACTTTATACTGAATGGCATTCTATAGTAGATAATACAATAGGGTCTAGTGTACATCTCTGAATTTGTAATTATTCATCTACCAGTTGTTAGATTTTTAAGAACCTACCTCAGCCATGTTGATGGATCCCACTGCCAATGTTTTGTAGCCCAAAATAGTTCGGTTTTTGTATCGTTTCCTTCTCTGCAGCATAATCTGAAGTTTGTTGCCTTCTCTTTTCAAGAAATGAGGATACTGTACAATACAATTCAAGAGTTAAAACTTCCATACTTCTGATATTAACTTTATAAAGTTTAAAATATTATAAACTATTCCCCAACACAGACCAAGGCCTTCCATTGTATAGAAGAGGAAAATAGGAAACAGGCTCAATAGCATAACACAGTTAAATAAATACCAAGCTAATCAATATCTGACAATATTTTGGCAGTTGGGAACTTACATGTTTTAACCACTGTTAAGATTTAGAAATTAAATATTCCCATTTAAAAATGGGAACAAGCATTAGTAGTAGAGGCCATTATCCTTAAAGAACTAAAATTCAGAGGTTCTTCTAGCAAACAATGATTTGGCACTTCATTTATCTAATTTCCCTTTCGCTCTATCCCTTTAATATCCAAGGAAAGAGGAGTAATAAATAGGCCCACAGCTCCTTTCAGAGGTAATTTATGATTCCATATAACAAGGTATTCTTGGCCTACTGTAAATATATTTTATTTTATTTATATTATTTATTGTACTTACATATTATAAAAGTAGCAGTATTAAAAATGGCTTAATGTATGTAATAGTATGTATGTAAGACAATGATATTCGTTCATATACATTAAAAGCTTGTTCTTGTATTTCAATGAGTTTTACTCTGTTCAGTGGCATTTTAATTGTGCCCATGTTCGTGAATGCCATTTTCATGTATATAACTGAAAAATTAAGGCTTCCTATAAAATCCTACATTGATTCACACGCAGTTTTTATATTTTTAGTATATTCATAGACATTGCTATATTGTATTGTATTCATATGTATTACATTCATACCATGTAACACATGACAACATATTATATGTATACAGATATTAAGCAGTTCCGTTTGTGCATATATAAGTATACATTCAAAAAACTGCCTTTCTAAAATTTAAAAATGAAAATACAAACCAAAAACAACCGCAGGCTGACAAACAGAACCTGACCCTGTGTATCAACAAACCATACATATTGTATATGAAGTGGAAATGACACACAGAAGGGTCAATTTTGCCAATTCCAAGATCAGCAAATAATGGAATATAAATAAAATAACGTAAAGGTAAAAATAACAAAGCTAGTTTTTAGTAGAGAGAAGGATATAAAAAAGGAAAAGCTGGGGAAGGATCTCATCTTTCCAGAAAAAGAGAAGTCTTTTGCCAACCCATATTTGTGTAATGATATTTGCTAAAATCATTAATGATCATTAAAATTAAAAATTAGAGTAGGAGGGGGCAGGGAGGTGGTGCAGTGAACAGAGCACTGGACCAGGAGTCAGAAGGACCTGAGTTCAAATCTGGCCTGACGCGTAACACTTACTAGCCACGACCTCCGGCAAGTCACCTAACCACAACTGTCCTGTATTCCCCCTTTCAAAAAGCAAAAAATAAAAATAAAATTTAAGAGTAGGTAAGTGGCACAGTGCTGGGCCTAGACTCCAAAAGATCTGAGTTCAAAGCCTGCCTTGTCACTAGCTGTGTGACCCTGGGCAAGTCATTTAATCTCTGGTTGCCTCAGTTTTCTCAACTGGAATTGGGACAATAATGACACCTATCTCCCAGGGTTGTTGTGAGAATCAAATGACTGGCATACAGTAGGCACTTAATAAATTCTTATTCCTATTCCTATTAAAATTCTGCCCCTACCACTATTTCATGCTATAATAAAGGTATTTTTAATAAGTATAAGGATATCTAAAATTGAAATATTTTAATTTCTGAAGAAAGGATAAAGAAAAAGGGGTCACACATGATGATATACACCTGTCATTATTGTTGCTGGAGAGGGCTGAGGCTAGTGGACTGCTTGAACTCAGGAGTTCTGAGCTGTAGTTTGGTAAACAGAGCGTCCTCACTAAGTCTGACACAAATATAGTCAGTCTCTGGGAGGAGGGGAAAAGGAAATAGAGTCATTAAACACAGAAAAGGAAAAGAACAAAAAGAAACAGGCTGATTTAATAAAATTAAATGGAATATCTTCAATAATCTAGGTTAATCGTTATTGCAATCCTTTTCATTTCTCTGCAACTCACTACAAAGTTGCTATAAACTCAAGTCATTATTAATTATACCTAAAATTATGGGGTCACTGACCCCACAAACAAAAATTGTTTGTGTCTATGTTTGTGAACATGAGTTTCCTATATGCAGTCAATGGGAAGAACAAAGGATTTCTACTCTTAATGAGCACATACCATAAGATATGAAACTGTTTATCCATAGACTTGGTGTTATCAGCCTGATGAGACAGATAACTGAGTATTTAAGGCAGATGGGGAAGCCAGGATGCAGGATGTGAGATATGAGATAAAATGCAGGATGTGGCCATCCACAGATTATGCACTGAGGACTTATCTGTGTACTTTCACAAAGCACCCCCAACTATGTGACATTCCAGAGGAGCACTCCCCTTTCCCTTTTCCTGTTCTCCTTGCTTATCTGTATGACAAAGACACCGCCAGACTACCTAATATTCCAGGCATTCCAGAACTATACTTGCCCTTTGTACCCTTCTCCTGCTCCTCTTCCTCACTGAACTATATATGAACCAGACACCTAAGCTGGCTAATTGCTCTTCCTCCCATGGGGAGCAGGATCTGCCCTGCCTCCCATGTGGAGAGGGCCCACTGGAGTTCTTTCTCCCATGGGGAGCAGGCCCACTGGTTGCATCATCCCAATAAATGCCTCTCTTTAACTTGGAGACTGTTCAAGTAAATGCTTTCAGGACACTGGGACACACACTAGTTCTGCCCACTCAGAGAAATCCTCAGAGCTAGTCAAAAGACACAGCCCACAGCAGCTCTAAGGATAGATGGGGCAGATAGGCAGCCCCTTGTCTGGAGTCTCTGTCAGTTCCCCTTATTTTGTAAACTTGCCAAGGTTCCTAGAAACCATCTGTGTGGGCAAGGTCATCAGCCCTGGGAAAAGGAGTTTCTTTGGGTTATGGAGATCTTAAACAATGAATTTGGCTTGCTGAGAATTTGCAAGTATATAGAAATGATCTCTAATGATTCGTTTTGCACAAGGTCAAATTAAAATTTAAGATATGAGTCCTGGTAAATTTCTCCCCAAGTTATAATGAGTGAAACTTGCCATTGGATGTAAAAGCTCTTGGTACTAAAACATTGTGTTCTGAGTTGTCTGAAGGCTCATGATAATCCATCAATAATCGACAGTCAATAATCTACCATTTGAGAGAATATGACTGCAACAGGTAGAGGTCTGCATCTGAAAAAAACGGGGGGGACAATCTTAGCCTCAGTCGAGGATGGGATCCTCCTGGCTCAGTTTCCCCACTGTGTTCCTTTCAAAAAGGAACATTTCACACCTGACTTCCCAAGTCTGGTTATGAGGTGGAATTGATACTGCAAGGCTGGAAAACTGTGATGCTTCATTCTATCATACTTGGTATAATCATGTCCCTACTTCTTCCTTTATGGGAAAGATCTGTAATCAGAATAAACGGTCAGTAAAAGATATAAGCACAATGCAAGTAGGAGAAATTTTTCTGTTTTCAATCTGAATGTGTAGTCATTCTGTCCCAAACAACTTGGTAAATTAGTACTCCTACACAGTCATGAGAAGGATTAAAAGCCTTGGAACAGAATATTCTTTCTGAATGATATGGGAATAATTAGACAAAGGGAAAAGAAGTTTTTGAAACAAAGATACAAACACAATGGAATTATTATTCTATAGACTAAGGCTGAGCTTCTACAATACAATGTGAGTTTAAGATCTAAGGTATTCAGCCTAAAATTATATTCCTTTCTATATCCTAAACAACTTAGTAAATAAGGTATCCGGCCTAGTCATCTGCTGTTATTATATATAATACATATGTATATATATGTGTATATACATATATATATATGTATATATATATATATACCCACACACACAAATACATATGTATATATGTATATATACATGTATTGATGTATGAAATAAGGTCCTTAAATGTTTCAAAATGATGGAAGAATAATTAGGTATTGATACAAGTGATTAAAAGACCTAGCTATTATTCTATTACTTACTGAAACTAAATCAGAAACATCTTTGGTTTGGTTCAAAGAAGAGAATTTCAATGCAGTCAATTTTCTTAGAGGAGGCAACTTCTAGAATTTTTTTTGCATTAATGGAAAAGTCAATTTCATTCAAAGTTTATTACTGTTGTGGAAATAATATCCATTGTCCTGTGGTTCAAACATGTTTTATTATAAACAACTTATTGATATGCACTATTTTGGAATTAATTATTTACATATCCTCCCAAGTCTTTTATTATAATTGGAATAAAGTCAGTTTCTTATAAATTCATCTGCATAACTTTCGAGAAAATAACAAGATCAGAAAATCCTGTATGTCAAATGTAAATAATAGCATCATGGGCGTCTTGGTTTCTTTCTTTGTTTTCCTCTATTCTGACATTACTTTTAAAATGCTCCTTTTATCTGGGCCCTGCATATGGAACTTGTTTGTCAGATTTGTGTCTCCTAGACTATCAGGTGTCCACCTGCAGATGGTCATGCAATATGGATACCTGTCCACACTCTCCTCATCCCCTAGATGATGTTCAGCCTCATTTTACTTCTCTCCCCACCCCGACTCAGGCAGGGACAGCTCTAGATCGCCTCCAAGCAGAAAGTAGCTCCAGAAGAAGAGACCTTTGCCAGTCTCCCAAAAGCATTTGGGTGGATATTTCCTGGGAGGGAAATGATGAGGCAGAGTGTTCAAGGTAAATCGGGGGGAAGGCAAGATGTAGGATGTGAGATAAAATGCAGGATGTGACCAGCCATATATAATGCATTGCTGCCTCCAAGTACTTATGTGTGTGCTTTCACAAAACATCCCCCCAACTACGTGATATTCTGGAGCAGCACTCCTCTTTACCCTTTCCTGTTCTTGCTTATCTATATGACAAAAACATCTCCATATTACCTGATATTCCAGGCATTCCAGAGTCTCCCTGCCCCTCCTCCTATTTTCCCACATCTCATCAAATATATACAGACCTGGTTAAGTGTTCTTCCTCCCTTGGGAAGCAGGCCTGCTGGGTGCATCACCCCAATAAATACCTTTTTTTAAACTTGGAGACTGTTCAAGTGAATTCTTTCAGGACACTGGGATCCACGTGTCAATTCTTCATTATTCTGGTGCACACCAACATTTTGGGTTGCCCATTTACCTCATCAAACCTATAAGATTATGTCTGTATTTATCCATTAATTCCAGGGTCACAGAAATGACAATATGAATTGAATGAAGAAGTATACTTCAGAAATATTATGGACTATATTTGCAATAAGTATTAAATTTTTGTATTTTATATTTCTACAACTTTATTATATTTTAAGGGAAAACAATTTGTTTTTAGGCCAAGTCTAATTTCTTTTAAGTCTCGTATAAAATAAAAGGCAACATGGCAAAGGCTAGCCCTTAGGTTCAGGAATGTCTGAATTAAAATTCAATTTTTGACACAAATGAGAGTGCCTTTTGGCATTTGACCACTTAGTAACAACCCCCCAAATTCTCTAAAACACCAAGTTAAAAGAATGGTATTAATATGTATGAGTGGAGGAAGTTTCCACAAGAGGAAAATCACAAGTCTGGGTCAAGAAGAAAAAAAAAGTGTGTAACATGTAATTTAAAAAAAAATTCTATACTAAAAAAATCTTTTAAAAATGAACTTTACAGGTATTAAGAAGTAATAAAAAATCATTTATCCTCCATAAAAAAGAGAGAGGATTGTATATGAAACTTAAAACCACAGAAATATCATCATTCTGCTTATCTGTGTCATCTTCAGTAACCAACCAGGGGCTACCAGGCCCAGCTCAAGACTGGAATGAAATAAGATACCAGTAGTCCCTTAACAAAAGGAAGTTTATTTAGTCATAGCAGAGGAAGGAGTTGGAGAACAGGGAGTGATATTGAGGGAAGATTGTTGATTCCATGGAGCACAACTCCTTCTGGGGCTAGTTTGACTTCCTAAGTCTGAGAAGAGCTCCAGACTCTCTGGACCAGGCAGTTTTTGTACTCAGGAAAGCAGGAAGCTATGTTCATGGCTGAGCCTTGGTTCCCAAAGCCAGTCATCTCAAAAGACAGTCTGCATACTTTTTCTGTAAAAACTAACATAACAAGACCAGGGTAGAGCATTAGGATATTGCTCCTATTGAACATTCTTTTGTTCTGTGTAACTTTTTTTTTTTTTTGCTTTTTGCAGGGGGGAAGGCACGGCAATTGGGGTCAAGTGACTTGCCCAAGATCACATGACTAGTGAGATCACACCTGAACTCAGGTCCTCCTGACTCCAAGGCCGGTGCTCTATTCACTGTGCCACTGAGCCACCCTCACTCTGTGTAACTTTAAAACTTCACTGATGATCTTTTCTTCCTTTTTATTGACATGATATAAATATACACATCACCATTCCAACTCCCAACCATTCCCAAAATAACTCTCCCCTAATTAAAGTGCTCACTCAAAAAAAAATACAAATATGTAAAACGAACCCACACACTGGTTGTGTCTAAACACATCTTTTCTGCAACTCTAGTCAAATCACCTCACTAAGAGATGAGAAATATGATTTAGCATCAGTCTTGAGGAGTTGTGACTGACCTTTGTTCTTAAGACTAAAGTTAGTTTTCCTTTATACTATTTTAGTCAATGCATAAATTAATCACCTAGTTCATTGGTTCTCAAATTTTTTGGTCTCAAGGCTTTTACACTTTTAAAAACTGAGGATCTTTCTCCCAAAAGAGGTTTTGTTTATGTGGATGATGTCTATTAATATTTACTGTATTAAAAATTAAAATGTCATTAATATTATGAAAAGTGTTTTGATTTCATGAAAAAGTCTCAAGAACCCCCACTGATCCCTTGGACCATACACTGGAGAACTTCATTTAGTTCTTCTCACTTCACTCTGCATCAGTTCAAACCAGCCTTCTGAGGTTACTTTGAATTAGCTATTTTTTTTGCACAACAATGATATTCATTACATTCATATGCCAGAATTTGTTTATTGATCCCCAAAAATATAGGTATGCACCTGTTACCAAGTTGTTTATTCTTAATAAAACAAAAAATACCGTTAATTTTTTTTTATATATATGGGATCTTTCCTTTGATATCTTTGGGGTATATAAATAGTAGTGGTGCATAACTAGTTCAAATGTTATACAGTTCAGTGACTTTGAGTACACTTGAAAATTGCTTTTCACAACATGCTTGAGATAGCATAACATAGTGGATAGAGAGTTGGCATCAGAACCACAGAGACTAAGTTCACGACCCACCTCTGACATACACTGGCTCTATGTTTCAGGGCAATTCCCTAGAAATACTCTCTACCTTCATTATAGAAGAGAGTTTCCTCACTCTGAAGTTCTCTATACCAATGAAATCACAATCCAATCACTATGCCTATCCCTAATGATGAGATAAAATTGACAGCACCTCAACCACTGTACTAGTGTCCTCTAACAGTCTCTTTAAAAATCACTATTTCCATTTTTGTCATCTTTGCTTATCTAACGAGTATGAGGTAGAACCATACAGTTGTTCTAATTTCTATTTCTCTTTATCAACAGATGGGAGTATTTTTTCACACTGCTGTTGATGCCTTACCAGTGTTCTTTTGAGAATGCCAGTTCATATCCTTTTGAACATTTCTCTATAGAAGAATGGCTTTAATTCTCATATATTTATATCAGCATTTCCTGAAATATCTTGGGCATCACATCTTTATAAATGTAGCTAAATATCAAGCTTTTTCTCTCAATTAATTGTCTCCCTTATAATTCTAACTACAGGGATTTTGTTTACATAAAATTATTTTACATAATTATAATAAATATCAATATAATGAAATTATGTAATTTCAGTTTATCAAAGTTGTTAATTTTAATTCTTGCAATTGCTTCATCGTGTCATGAATGATATTATAATTTTGTGTCATGGCAGCATCAAGAACTCATCCCCTATTCATAACGAGTTCCCTTCCCTTCTTTATGGTGATATGATCTTTTAGATCACAAATCCATTTGGAGCTTATTGTAGTAAATGAGGCGAGATGTTATTCTTCAACCAATTTGTCAGACTTTCCAGTTTTCCCAGCAAGTTTGTCACATATCAAGTTCTTACCTCAGTAGCTGGTATCTTTGGCTTTATCAAACAGCATGATACCATGTTCAACTGTGCTTGGCATCTTGTCAACCTAATCTATTGCACTGATCAAATTTTCTATTTTTTTAACCAGTAGCTAATCTTTTGGATGATTATTACTTTTGTAATATATTTGTAATCTAGTACTTCTAAGGCTTCTTCCTATTTCTGAAATTATTTCACCTGAGTGTTTTTGTTCCTCATGTTGAATGTTGTAATTATTTTTTCTTATTCTACTATTTCACCTTTAGTAGCAATTTGAGAGACATGGAAATGAATCTGCAAATTTATTTTGGAAGTACTTTTTTATGTTGACAACAACCACAAATACTCAATACCTCTCCAGTTATTTAAATCTTCCTTTATTTCTATAAAGAAAATTTTGGAATGGTTTACATGATTGCTATGTGTATATTGGTAGCTGGACCCTGACAACCTGTACTTATATAGAATGGATTTTTCTGCCATCTCTTTCTGTGGAGTTTCATTGTTAATGTATAGAAACAATGATTATTTCTGTTGGTTTGTTTTACATAATGGTATTTCATTGAATTTATTAATTGCTTCAAATTGGTTTTTAGTTGACAGTCTAGGCTCTAAGTCAGCAGCTCTCAAGCTGTGGGTCAAATGGGGTCGCCTAAGACCATCGGAAAATACTTATTTCCGATGGTCTTAGGAACCGAGACACCGCTCCTCTACCTGTCTCCAGGCAGGTCCGCCCACATGCAGATACATCCACATATGAGTATTAAAGGGTCGCAGCATTAGGAAGGTTGAGAACCACTGCTCTAAGTAAAACATCATATGGTCTGCAAAAAGCAATAATTTTGTTTCCTTTATGCCTATGTTTACTTCCTCAATTGCCTTCTCAAGCTTTAAGCTAATATTTTTAGAACTATATCAAAGCTCTGTGGCAAAAAGAGGGACGTTTGTGTTAGACCAAATTTTACTAGAAAAAACCTCTAGTATATCTCTAGTGGAGCTAATTATATAGTTCTTGGTTTTAAACAAAATCTATCAAAAGGAAAGGCCAGCTTGTCCTTATGGTTTAAATTTTTTTTTAACATAAAAAGCTGTTATATTTTACCCAAGTCTTTGTATGCTTCTATTAAGAGAGACATGTGGATTTTATTTATTTTTCTTATTAAAATCATCTACTATGCTTATAGTTTTCCTAATGTTGAATGAACGTATTACATTCCTGGCATAAATCACTCTGGCTACAGTGCACAGTTTTAAAAATATAATCCTTTAGTCTTCTACAGAAATTTATTCAGTATTTTAATTGATATTCATTAGGAATGTTGATCTATAATTCTATTTTTCTACTTCTATCTTTCTTTGGTTTCAGAAACAGGAATCAATTTATCTCATAGAGGGAGTCTGATTTGATACTTTCCTATTTTCGCGAGGAATTTATGTAATGTTGGAAATAACTGTTCTTTGAATATGAGACAGATTTTATTTGCAATTTCATTTGTTCCTACATTATTCTTCTCATTTAAATGATTCTTTAAATGATATTAGGCACTTAAAATATCTATTTAATATACTGTTAATTTGAGTTACATTTTTACAAACATTCACTCTACATTTAGTCAGTCAGTTCTGTCATATAATTGGGACAAGTAGTTTCTAATAATTTATTTCATTTCTTCATTTGTTGTGATTTTACTTTTCTGAGTTTTCATTCTGTCAATTTGTTTTATTTCTCTATTTTTTAATGAAAATAGTTAATTGTGCTTATTTTACTATGTTTTTATTTTCAAAAACAGTTTTAAGTTTTTTACTTACAAATTTAGTGGAGTTTCTGCTTTTCAATGTTGATCATCTACTTTGATTTTTCACAATTTGTGAACTGAAATTTTTTTAATCATTGTATTTATAGCTTTGTTAGTTCCACTGTTCCATTATTTTTCTCTGTAGTAGGTAAAAATGTTGAGAGATAAACAATTCTTCCTTAAATGAGTCAAGATGGTGGCATAGAAGCAGGAAAACTCTGTGGCTCCCCCCATAACCACCTCAAATACCTATAAAATATGACTCTAACCAAATTTTAGAGCTACAGATCCCACAAAGTGACAGAGAGAAACAAATCTCCTGAAGGCAGCCTGGTAGGCAGACAGGAAGGACTCATCACAGCATGCTGGGAGCCAAGCCCAGCCTGGTGTGAGCCTGGGGTTATAGCCCTGTGGTAGCCCCGACCAGAGGCTGCAGAGGACTTCAGGAGAGAGAGTCACCAGCAAAAGTGGCCGTTTCCAGAATTATCAACCCATAAATGCCAAAAAAAAAGTGAGAAGCCAGTGTAGAACTCTGTTGGAATTCGGGAGGATGAAGGAGGGGTCTGACCCCTGCCCCTGGACCTAGAAGTGGCAGAGGTAAGGTGGCCCTGAAAAAGAAGCAAAGCATGCACAGCCACCTAACTTTAGATTCCTTTTTGGGGGACAGAAAGGGTCAAGGCATGGAACAGAAGTAAGACAACACAGCCAGAACTCCAGCACCAAAAGCTTCCAAGAAAAATATGAACTGATTACAGGCCATAGAGGAGTTCAAGAAAGATTTTGAAAATCAAGTAAGAGAAGTGGAGGAAAAAATTGGAAGAGAAATGAAAATGATGCAAGAAAACCATGAAGAGGGAGTCAAAAACCTGGTTGAAGAAAATAACACCTTAAAAAACAGACTAACTCAAATGGCAAAAGAGGCCCAAAAAGCCAATGAGGAGAAGAATGACTTAAAAAGATAAATTTGCCAGATGAAAAAAGAATTTCAAAAGCTCACTGAAGAGAATAATTCTTTCAGAATTAGACTGGAGCAAATGGAAGCTAATTACTTTTTTTTAGAAATCAGGGTATTATTAAACAGATCCCAAAAAATGGAAAAATTGAAGGCAATGCAAAATATCTCATTGGAAAAACCACTGACCTGGAAAACAGATCCAGGAGAGACAATTTAAAAATTACCGGACTACCTGAAAGCCATGATCAAAGAAAAGAAAATAGAAATCATCCTTCAAGAAATTCTCAAAGGAGAATTGCCCTGATATTTTAGAACCAGAGGGCAAAATAGAAATTGAAAGAATTCA
>CM053582.1:442743917-442754135 GCA_028627135.1 Pseudochirops cupreus
TTTCAGGGAAAATGAGGTGGAAGACTTTCAAGCATTCCTGATGAAAAAAGTCAGAGCTGAATAGAAAATCTGACATTCAAATACAAGAAGCATGAGAAAGTAAACAGGGAAAAGAAATCATAAGGAACTTATCAAGTTGAACTATTTACATGCCTGCATGGAAAACTGATGATTGTAACTTACGAAACTTTTCTCAATATGAGGATAGCTGAAGAGAATATAAATGTGTGTGTGTGTGTGTGTGTGTGTGTGCGCACACACATATGTCTATATAGGAGGGTATATGTGCATATGAATACGTATGTGAATATGTGTATATATGCTACAGGTATACATAGACAGAGGGCACAGGACCAACTGAATAGGAAGGGATGCTATTTAAAAGGTGAAATTGGAAGAACAGGAAGGCAAAAGTGAATGGTCAACCTTATTCTCACTGAATTTGGCTTAGGTAGGGAATGACATACACTCTAAATTGGGTATCTTGCCCTACAGGAGAGTAGGGGGAAAGGGGTAGTAAGAAGGGGGATGATGAAGGGGAGGGCAGGTTGGGGAGGAGGGTAGTTAGAAGCCCACACTTTTTTAAAGGGACAGAGACAAAGTAGAGAATAGAACAAGTCAGGGCAGGATAGGATGGTGGGAAATATAGTCAGTCTTTCACAATATATCCACCACGGAAATGTTTTGTATAATTACACATGTACAACCTATATTGAACTGCTTATCTTCCCAGTAAGTGTGGGTGACGAGGGAAGAAGGGAAAGAATCTGGATTTAAAAGTTTTAAAATCAAATGTTAAAAAAATTATTATTATTATTATTATTTACATGCAACTGGGAAATAAGATATACAGGCACTAGGTATGGAGATCCATCTTGCCCTACCAAAAGTCAGAGGGGGATGGAAGAGGATATAGGAGTGAGCAGATTGAAGGAGGAGGTATACAGAGGGATCAGTTTTGGGGTGATGGGTAGGGGAAAGATGGGGAGAAAATTTGTAACTCTAAATCTTGTGGAAATCAATTATGTAAACTAAAAATAAACATAAAAGTTAAAAAAAATTTCTGACCGCATTCCCAAAGTTCACACAATTGTCATTTTGATTAAGTTATCTAGTATGAAAGTAGAATGGAAAAAGTACTGATTGTAATCACTAGAAGTGGGTTCGTACCAGACATTAACACTTCTATGATATTGGCAAGTTACTTCATCTTTCTACATCTTAGTTCCCTTTTGACAAAATTGGGGGTTATATTTGATGTTTTTTTGGGTCCTCTCCAGATTGAAATCCATGGTTCTATGATTTTTTTTAGAACCCACTAATTCTTTATGGTTACATAACGTTTCTTTCATTTTAAGTTTCAAATCATTTCTTCACATTCTGATAATAATTTTATTGCATTCTGATTAATAACCGATGTAGTTAATATATCTGCTTTCCTTCATTTTTTCTGAGGTTTGTATGCTCTTGCACAGTGTCACTTTTTATAAAGGTGCCACGTACAACTGAGAAACAGATATATAACTTTCATTCCCTATTCAGAAATCACCAGATACCTTCAGATTTAACTCCTTTAAAACTCTATGCAGGTCCTTTACTTCTTTCTTACTTATCTTCTTGTTAGAATTGTCTAGATTAAAAAAGAAAAAAAAAGAATTGTCTACACCTGAAAGGGGCACATTAAGGACTCCTACTATTATAGTTTTTCTATTTCTCTATGTAATGTTTTTAAGAGTTTGCTTCCAATAGCTGGATGTTATACTTTTTCACTGTGTATAATATTTAGTACTAATAACTCGTTATTGATGGCATCTCTAAGTATAATGTAGCTTTCCTGTTGTCAATTTAAATCATGTTTCTTATTACTATTGCTTTGTTTTAGAGCTCATGGTTACCACCCTACTTTTTATTAATTCACTCAAGTATGCTAAATTTTGCTCCAACCTCTTTTAACCATGTGAATCTTTATGTTTTGAATATCGTTTGTGTAAAGAGCAAAAATTGCTGAACTCTGCCTTCTGACCTATTCTGCTGTTCTCCTGAGTTTTGTAGGCAAGCTTACCCTATCTACATTTGCAGTAAGGACTATTAATTGTGCATTTCTTTTCTCATTTTTCCTGTCTGCACTTTTCCCTTTATAAAGGGAGATGACAAAAGAGAAGTAATGTGATTAACACTAGTATTCAGCTATTCAAATGGTCTGTTCCCACTCCTCTGCTTCTGCTCTCTTCATCTAGCTCAGATCCACACGATTAGTTCTCACCATTTCTTTCTCTTGTTTCAGTCTGTACCTTTATTATACACCCTTTTTCTATGAGACTATTCACTCCTTAACTCTGACTCTCCTTACAGTCCCTTATATTCATTTTCCCCAACATATTTCCCTATATAATTTATTTTTTACTCCAAACACATTGTGTCATGTGTATATGTTCAAATTTCTTTTTGGGGGGCGACTAGGTGGCACAGTGAATAGAGCACAAGCCTGGAGTCAGGAGGACCTGAGTTCAAATCCGACCTCAGACACCTGACACACTTACTAGCCATGTGACTTTGGGCAAGTCACTTAATCCCAATTGCCCTCCAAAAAGCAAAAAAACAGAAACAAAAAATAAATTTCTTTTTTTCAGATAAGTCTGGTTAATGGGATGTTCATTACTCGCCAACATTTACTACAGGTTTACATACTCTGCTTTTTGCAGTGTAATTATGAGAAAAAGAAATTTCCTCCTTCATCTGCGGTAACATATTCCTTTTTCTCTCCATTTTCTTTCCTTTTTTAAAAACCAACTAAACTGAACAAAACCATGCTCAGGTCCTGTGTTTGTCTCTGATAACTTTTTCTTTGACCACTGAAAATCATGGAAATATGAAGGTATAATTGTCTCTTTTGCCTCTACTGTAAAGAAAAAAAAACTTTATTATAATTTATCTTCTTCCAAATGCTCAATATATTTGCTTTTCTGGGTTTCACCTGTCTCTTGTGTTTGTGATTCTACTCAGTTCTGGTCTTTTCATCAGGAATGTTTGAAATTCTTATATTAAAGGTCCATTTCCTCCCTCATTCCAGCCCCATATGATTATCCTTGGTCTTGCACAGTAAAGTCATTTTTGGTACTAAGCATTTATCTTTTGCCTTTTGTAATATATTCTATGACTGTCTCTGCACATGAAGAGTTGCAGTGTAGTCTTGCCACGTCATTGACCAGTTCCTTCTTACTACGGTTATTAGCTGAATTTTTTTTTCCTTTGACCTATAATATCTGGATTTTGGTTAAGACATTTCTGAATGTTTCCAACTTTGGATTTTTTTTTTTTCAAGAAATGACTGAGAAATTATTCCTAGTGTGACTCTGCCCTTGGTGTTTAATAGATCTGAGCAGTCTCCTTTGGTTGGACAGGGATTTTCATGGGCTTTGATTCCTATAATTTTCTCTCTTTGTGACCTATTTTCTGTTTTTAATAATATGGTACATACTATAGATGAAATTGTATCTATTTTAAGGAAGTTGAGATGTCTAAATTTTTTAAGGAGGTCAAGGAGGTCATCCTCAGAATTGGTTGGGCCAGAGGATCAGTTAACTGGAAAATAATGTGAATGGTATCTAAAGAAATTTCCCTTGCTCTTTGGGATTTCTTTCTGAGCCAGTGTTGCCACTCTGTTGAACATGAAGGCAGAGAAGTGGAACTTATTTTTCGTAATCATATTTTTCTAAATTCCTTATTATAAACAAAGCTGTGTTTCAATCCTAAACCTGAATCACTAGATTATTCTGAATTAGATATGGCTGAAAGTATTTGGAGGTAGCAGAATTTGACTACAATGACTCTATGGTTAATTCAATGTTGTAAGTGGAGGAAAAGCTGCACTAAGGAAAAGGGGTCAGGTGACCTGATGAGCAGATACAGTAGTAAAATACCCTGCGGTTATAGCAATTTTAACAGAGAATGAGGAACTTTATAAATGAGATGAGGGAACCCCTTAGTACCCAGCTCACAATATTTTCTTTCCTCTCTAACTCTTGCTCTCATACTAGGGGACTTCAACATATGTAATGACACTCCTGCAAACACCCTAACTATTCAGTTTCCCAACCTATTCACTTCACATGACCTATCCCTCCACCACATAATGATGGTCATCATATCTTCAATCTTGCTGTCACAAATGTACCACTTTCACGTTTAAGAAATCTGAAATCTCCTTATCTTGCTATAATCTATTGTCTTTTCTCCTCTCTCTCAGCCTTCCCATATCAAAACCTCTAATCTCTCAACCCAGGCTATTGTATCTGCACAAGTCATTCTCTCATTTAATCCACAAGTTGACTCACTGGTGAATGCGTTCAGATTTACACTGTCCTTTTCTCTTAAGTCTTCTTTTGAGCTTTTGAAGTCCTTCATAACCTTTTTACCTTTCCAGTGTTCTTACATCTTACTCCCCTATGAATACATACTCTGTGATTCAGAGATACTGGTCTCTTTGTTGGTTCTTGCAAAAGACACTATATTTCTCTCAACTCTCTGGGCATTTCCACCAGCTGCCTTCAGTCCTAAAATGTTCTCTCTCCCCACCTCTGTCTCTTGATTTCCCTCAAGTCTCAACTAAAATCCCACATTCTACAAGATGTTCTTCGTAATTCCCCTTAATGTTAGTGCCTTCTCTCACGATTATTTCCAGGATATCCTGAATATATTTTGTTTACATATAGTTATTTGTTTATATGTCATCTTCCCATTAGATTGCTCCTTAAGAAGAGAGACTATTTTTGCCTTTCTTTATAGCTCTAGTGCTTAGTACCTAGTCATCACTTAAATGCTTGTTGATTTGTCTTGGCATCCTCTTAAATCACTGCTGTAGAATGTATGAGAAAGCTTGGTTCCTCTACATTAGCACCTTGGCTAGAAATATTACATGTGTAGTTTACCCAACTAGATAAATAGGTAGATAAATACACACATATGTAAATTCATATATGCATATATACTTAACACATCAGAAATAATTATTTGAACTGATGTTTTCCTTATTTCCCAGAAAAATTTAGCATGTAAAAATTTACCTTACATGTATTTTTCTCCTTCATTTGCATATTCTTTTTCATATATTATTAGTAAAAAAAGACATTAACTTTCTCTAATCAGTAAGGGTTAAGCTAACAATTCTAACAATAGACATTTTAAGGCTGAGGAAAAATTACAGAAACTGATATGAAAAAAAAAATTGCATCACTCTAAAAGTATTTCATTACCTGCAGCGAAAATGTTAGTGCAAGATCAGTTTCCACTTGTCCACTGGGGGGCAGCACAATCTCATGAGACCTCAAAATTCGTTTGGAGCCCTGTAATAAAAAGCAAGAAAACCTCTTACCAGATAGAAAGGCAACAGCAGCCTCTTGACTGAGTGAATCTAGTTAAGAAAAAAATTAATCAAAAAATAAATTATACGTAAATTATTTTCTGAAATTCCATGTTATGAGATTCACATCATTGTGGCTGACCACGGTGATGTCTTCAAGATGTTGAAACAATCAATATACTAAATTTTGCTGTTGTTTGTCCTCCTTTCTCAAAGAGAACTATGACATCAGAAAGGTGATGCCATAACTTGCAAGCAAACTGGATTTAAATATGAGGAAGGGCTGAGCAAAGTCACCAGCCTCACTTTCTCCTCCAGAGCCATCTGGGTTCAGTGGCAAGATATAGATCAGGATGACTAGAGATGGCCCAAGATGCAGAGGGAGACCCTGGCCTTTTTAAGCTAAGGTATTTCTTAGGATTATAGCTAGGTAAGAAATGAGACAAAGAAGGCCTCTTTTACCTAGTCAAAAAAAAAATCAGTCTGGGAGGGAAAACAATTGCTGTTTATATTCACTTTGAGTCAATCAGGGCCCAAAAAATAACCAAGTGGGTCTTGGCCTCATACCTATTACTGGCCAATCAATAAAGGCCAGAGTGATATGGATTTAAGGCATGGTCCTTAAGAAAGAAATCTAGCCTGCAAACCTCAAGACATCTTGTAAGGACAGCTATCCAAATTTATGTTCCTTTGATCAGAGCACCTGAGGGTAAGGGTATAAACGCTGTATGGACAGAGGGAGAAGAGAGAAGAGAGGAAGAAATGAGAGGAAGGAAGAAAGGAGAAGGGAGGAGCTGCTTTGCCCAAATGGAACTCTACAGTTGAGACCCAATGGGGCAGCCTGTACTACTCACAGGTTGAAAAAAAATTCTCTAACTTATACAGAGAAAAATCGATTATACACAAATTATTTTCTGAAACTCCACGTTATATGACATCCACATCACTGTAACTAATGGCTGACAAAGCTGATGTCTTTAAGATGTTGACACAATATACTAAATGTTGTTGTTTGTCCTTTCTGGAATAAAACCAAAGCAACAGGAAGATGATACCACGATTTACAAGTGAATTGTATTTAAATAAGCTGTGCAAAGTCAGGCTCACTTTCTCCCCCAGAGCCATCTGGGTCAAGTGGCAAGATATAAATCACGATGACTGGAGATGGCTTCCATATACTAAATAATCCTAAATCTGGCCTTCAAAATGATGTTGATCAAAATCTAGTGGTTTTACTGGAGCCCAAATGTGGACATTTTGTTAAACGCTTATAATCAAAAACGCTAAACTTTTTAGCACATACAATCTAGCAGACTGAAGCACATAATGTTCCTACTCAGCTATCTGCCCCTCCTCCCCCTCCATTACAGGGTCATCAAAGGGGAGCTGAAGAGCTGCTCTAGAAGTTTTCAAGTTTTTCAACCAGGCAATAGTCTTTCCTGACTGGCTCCTGACTGGCCTGCAGAGATCTGTTCGAGATTCCATAGTGAAGACAAAAAGAATAAAAAGATACTAATCAAGTAAGATGAAGATTTCTTAAAAAAAGATCTCATTCATTTTAAATACCAAATGAGAAAAGAAAAAAATGCCACGTACTCAGCAGAACACAAGACAGAATTCAACATAAAATGACAAATTTCCATTTCAAGAAAACCTGTACGGAAAATACACTGTTTTCAAAGCTACCCAGTTTTTCTTTGCTTTCTTGTAGGTTTTCCTTTGTTTTCTGCTGTGCATTTTTTACACTACTTTTTTTCCCCTCCCTTCCCTCCTCTTCCCTGCTGCCCTAAAGAAAGCTACAATCAAACACAGATATGTATACATGTACATAGCTACCTATAAACATATACATATATATACACATATATGTAAGACCATATTATGCATATTTCCACTTGTCATTGCCTTCTCTGGGGGTAGATATCATCTTCCTTTACAGGCACAAGTCTTTCCATGTTTTTCTAGAACAACCAGTTCATTATTTCCAATAACACAGCAGTATTCCAACATAACCACATCTTCTTTGAAAGATTGTGTATGAAAATTTTCCTCTAGTTTTCGATATTCCTTGTATTTTTGGCTACATCAGTTTTATTTATACAAGAAAATTTTAATTTAAAACAACCAAAATTTTACACTTCACCAATGCTCTTGCCTTGTAAGGTCTGATACTGCTGAATCCCCTTACTTTACATCCCCCCCCCTCCCATTTCCTTGAAATTCCTGCCCTTTTGCTCTTTCAAATGAACTGTTATAATTTTTTCTCAGTGAGTTGTTTTTGTTTTGTTAGTAATTTAAATAGGATGGTATTGAATAGATTAGTTAGGTAAATCATCATTGTTTTAATCTTGGCTTGACTTACCCATGAAAATAAATATTAATTCAATTATTTAGATATAACTTTATTTTATAAAAAATTGCTTTATATTTATGTTCATACAGTACCTGTGTCTGTTTTTGGCAGGTATACTCTCAGGTATTTTATACTGTCTAGTTATTTTAAGTAGTCTAAAATAATAATGAATATATTTCTAACACATAGTATAGTTTCCTTTTTTTCTCTTTTGATTAAATCTACTTTAACTTTAATTTTGAGATCATGATTACTAACCCTGCTTTTTTTACATAATAATTTCTACTCCTGCCTTTTATTTTATCTTTGTGTGTAACTCTCATTTTTAGTGTGTTTCCTGAAAGCAATATATTGTTGAATTCAAAATTTTAATCTGCTATCTCCATTTTATGGGTAATTTCATCCCATTTACATAAGCTATAATTACTTGTGTATATTCCTCCTTCCTATTTTTCCTCACTATCCTTCTGACCCTATTTACCCTAGCCCTACTAATTCCTGTTTTTTACTTCCACTTGCTACCTTGCCCTCCTAATTCCTTAAGCTGCCTACCCTTGTAAGAGTCCCTCCCTTATCCTCTCCCTCCACTCTATCTTCCTCCTTGCCCTCTTATTTCTTTCTGAATTTATGACTTTTTTTTACTCTACTAGATATGTTTTTCTCTCCTTGAAAACCCATTTCCAATGAGAGTAAGGTTCCAGCACTACTCTTCCACTAGCTTCTTCTGTATCAATTCTTTCTTTTGCACATCATTTGTATGAGATAATTCTTTTTATCATTCTCTCTATATTTTTTTTAGAATTATGCCACCATACACAGCTCGGTCTTTCTTTCAAACCACCCAAATAACAACGACAATTCTAAGAGTACTGAGAACATTTTCACAAATAAGAAGTAGACAATTTGATCTTTAATGAGCACTTTATAATTGGTCTTTAATGTTTACCTTATATTTCTTCTGGATGTTATATGTCAAATATTCCAATAAGATCTGCTGTTTTTGTCACAAATACCTGAAAGTCTTTCAGTTCATTAAACATTATTTTTTGCCTCATTCAGGATCATACTTAACTTTGCTGGGTATGTTTTCCTTGGTCATAACTTTTGCTCTATGAAATATAGTATTCCAAGACCTATGGTCCTTCAATGTAGTAGCTGACAGGTCTTGCATAATCCTTATTGTAGCTCCATATTTAAAATGTTTTTTTTTCTTTTTGCTTGTAATATTTTCTTCTTAAGCTGGGAGCTTTGAAACGTGGCTAAGAAATTCCTGTGAGTTTTCCTCCTGGGACCTCTTTTCAGGTAGTGATTGGTGTATTTTTTCCATTTATGCTTTACCTTCTTATTCTAGAATTTCAGAGCAATTTTCTTTATTTCTTATAAAAACTGTACCAAGACTTTTTTGGTTATAATTTTCAGGTAGTCTGTCTATTCTTATATCATTTCTCCCCAACTTTGTATCTCAGAATATCATTAGCTTCCCCTTGGCAAATTCTATTTTTTTTTTAAGTTTTAAATTGATTTGTTTATTTACTTTTAGTTTACAAGATTTGGTTCCAGAGTCCCTTGAGTTTCAAATTTTCTCCCTTCTCTTTTCCCCCCAGCCCCATAGCGGCATGCAGTCAAGTATAGAATCTGCAAATACTTTCACTTTGGATATTAGTCTGGTTGTATAGAAGGGTTGTAACCAATGGAGTAAACAATGGGAAAAAGGAAACAAAACCAAACACGGAAAAGAGTGATAGCATGTAGGTTGCTTCAGTCTCCATTTAAACTGTTCTTTCTAGATCGTTCTCTGAATGTAGGTATCTCCTTCCATCCTGAGACTTGCAGAGTTGTCTTATAGCTGTGCATTGCTGAGAACAGTCGAGTTTATAAAGGCTGGTCATCACACATATGATGTGCCTGTAATTGTGTACATGTTTCTCCTGCTTCTGCTCTTCTCACTTAGTATCAGTTTATATAGCCTCTCCAGGTAAATATGAAGTCCATCTCATCCCCATTTCTTATAGCACAATAGCATTCCATTACATTCATATAACACAACTTGTTTGGCCATTCCCCAATTGATGATCATCCCCTTAGTTTCCAGTTTTTTGCCACCACAAAGAGAGCTGCGATAAATATTTTTGTGCATATGGATCTTTCTCCCGCTTCTGTGATCTCTTTGGGATACAACCCCATAAGTGGTGTTACTGGGTCAAAGGGTATGCAATTATTTATAGCCCTTTGGGCATAGTTCCAGATTGCTCTCTAGAATGGCTGAATCAGTTCACAACTCCACCAACAATGCATTAGTGTTCCAATTTTTCCACATCCTCTCCAGCATTTGTCATTTTCCTGTTTTGTCATCTTAGCCAATCTGGCTGGTGAGATGTGGTACCTCAGAGTTGTTTTGATTTGCATTTCTCTAATCAATAGTGATTTAGAGCATTTTTTCATATGCTTATAGATATCTTTAATTTCTACCTCTGAGAATTGCCTGTTCATATCCTTTGACCATTTA
>CM053582.1:442754635-442778297 GCA_028627135.1 Pseudochirops cupreus
CTGTTTTGTCATCTTAGCCAATCTGGCTGGTGAGATGTGGTACCTCAGAGTTGTTTTGATTTGCATTTCTCTAATCAATAGTGATTTAGAGCATTTTTTCATATGCTTATAGATATCTTTAATTTCTACCTCTGAGAATTGCCTGTTCATATCCTTTGACCATTTATCAATTGGGGAATGACTTGTATTCTTATGGATTTTACATAATTCCTTGTATATTTTAGAAATGAGGCCTTTATCAAGAGACACTGGTTGTAAAAATTCTTTCCCAGTTTCCCACTTCCCTCTTAATTTTGGTTACATTTGCTTTGTTTTTACAGAAACTTTTCAATTTAATGTACTATCTGTATCTTTCCCTCCATCCTATTTCCTCCCCTATTTATGCTTTTGCTTTTCCCCTTCTCCCTTCCCTTTCTTAAGAGTTTTCCTTTTGACCACTGTCTCCCTCAGTATTCCCTTATCTGCCCCCTCCCTGTTCCTATGCTTCTCCCTTACTACTTCTTCCCTCCCTTCTAACCCCCCCTCCTGCCTTTCTTTACCCTTCCCCCCTCCTACTGCCTGTAGAATATGATTGATTGTTATACTCAATGCCGTATGTTGTTTCTTCCTCAGACCAAGACTGACGAGAATAGATCTCATGCAGTGCTCCTCTCCCTCCCCTCTTTCCCTCTATTATAAGTTTTGCGTCTTTTCTTGATAGAGTCTTATCTTTAACCAGTTGTGTTATTCCCTCCTTGCACCAGAATCAGTGAGGGAAAAGCTCATATAGTTTTCATCTTCCTCCCTTTTTTCCCTCTTCTATATTGTTTTTATGTCTCTTTGTGTAGCATAATTTACCCTTTTCTGCTTCATTCTTTCCTCTTCTTCCATTACAGTCCCTTAATAAGGATTTTTATCATCATTTTGCACAGTTTATACCCACACCCTCTGTTTGTCTATATCCCTTTTAGATGTTGCCATAGGTATAGAGTTCACAATATTAACAGGTGTCAGCTTCCCATATAGGGATGTCAATAGTTTGCTCTTGTTAAATAACAAGTTATGTGTCTGTTTTTTCCTTATTTACCTTCCTATGTCTCTCCTGGGTCTTATAATTGGAGGTTGAATTCTCCATTGAGCTCTGGCTTTTTCATCAGGAAGGTTTGGAATTCTATTACGTCACCGAATGACCATCTTCTTGCCTGGAAGATTATGCTCAGTCTTGCTGGATAGGTGATCCTTGGTTGTAGCCCGAGGTCTTTTGCTTTGCGAAAAATCATATTCCAGTTCCTCTGGTCTTTCGCCGTTGAGGCTGTCAGATCCTGTGCGATCCTCACTGTGGTTCTACAATATCTGAATTGTTTCTTTCTGGCCACTTGCAGTATTTTCTCCTTTACCTGATAGTTCTGGAGTTTGGCCACAATGTTTCACGAACTTTTCAGTTTGGGATCTCTTTCAGGAGGTGTCTGGCGGATTCTCTCGGTTTCTATTTTACCCTCTGGTTCCAGGATCTCAGGGCAGTTTTCCTTGAGGAGCTCTTGGAAGATATTGTCCAGGCTCATTTTTTCATCGTGATTTTCTGGCAGATCAATGATTCTAAGATTGTCTCTCCTGGATCTGTTTTCCAAGTCAGTTATTTTTCCATTGAGATAGTTTACCTCTTGTTCTAATTTTTCAGTCTTGATGTTTTGTTTGACTGATTCTTGGTTCCTCATAGAGTCATTGGCTTCAATTTGTTTGAGTCTAGTTTTTAGTGAATTACTCTCCTCAGTTAGTTTTTGAAGCTCCTTTTCCATATGCTCAGATTTCATTTTTAGTTCACACATTTTACTTTTTAAGGAGCTATTCTCTTCATTGTAATGTTTTTCTCATTTCATAATTTTGTTTTGGTAGGAGGTATTGATTTTATCTTCTACCTCTCTAAGCTGGATTTCAAAGTTCTCATTGAGCTCATCTAAGAATGCTTTCTGTGCCTGAGACCAGGTCATAGTCCTTGTTAAGGCTTCAGCTGTGGTGTGGAGTCAGTACTCTCTCCTTCTGAGTTTGATTCCTCCCTTTCACCATAATAGGATTCCAGAATCTTTGTCTTTGTAGCCTGTTTTCTTCCTATTTTGAGGCAGGACCTTATTCACGCACTTCCTCCGGGGTTCCTAAGCCTTTACTGCTTAAAATTTTCCTCTGGGGCAATAATTACTGTGTTTTTTGGGAGAGAGGAATTGGAGCAGCTGGGGTTCAGTCTGTCATCTTGGTCCCTGGAGGTTCAGCTAGCGGCTTTTTAAATTTCCAGGCTGTGAATGAGTAGTCCCAGGGGGTAGCTGCTACCCCTGCTGTGGGCCCTCCCTTTGTTTCTTACCCAGCTCAGTTCATCTGTGCCCTGTGGTGGTATGCCTAGGAGTGGCCCTTGTGGTTGGTGGGCCAGCAGGCCATGTCCAAGGACAGCCTCTTAGTGGGCCGTGGGTCTCCAGAGCCTTCCTAGTGGGTCGTGCCGCCACATTGTGTCTCCGGGCCTGCCTCCCAAATTCTAATTTTTAAGGAATTATTTTTCTCAAGTTTTTTATTCTTTACTTCAAGCTGGGTGAGTTTCTCTTCATAATTTTCTTGATTTTCTTGTACTGCTCTTATTTTTTTATCCTATTTTTCCTCAATCTCTCTTACTTTATTTTTAAAGTCCTTTGTAAGTTCTTCCAAGAACTCTATTTGGCCGTGTGATCCTTTGACATTTCTCATTGAAAAAGGAAGGTTTTTTTTTAAAGCTCCATTATCTTCCTCTGAATATGAGCCCAGATCTTCTCTATCATTGGGTTCTTTCTCATTTTTATTTTTATTTTGTTTTTAGCAGCCATTAGTATAATGAAGTTCTAGTTCCAACATGGGGGATGATGTCCCAAGCCTCAGATACTATTTTTTTGAGGTCTGTCCTGGGACCCAACCTTGAGCTCTTTTCTCCACTCCTAAACCACAGCTAGGGCCCCCAGCCCCTCTGTCCCACAAATGTTCTTGCTCCTTGTGGTCCCTCAGGTAAGCTGCAAACTATAGCTATCCTCTTAGACCTGGAACTGAAAAGAGGGATTCTGCCCCCACCCCTCTGCTACTACACTCACCTGGCATATGCTAGTTCCTTCTCCCCATAGCCCAGGATAGGTTTGGTCAACACAGCTCTTCTTGCCATCTCTTGACAGCAGAAGGTCCTTTAATCTTCTTCTCTCAGCCTTCTGACCTCCCACACAGTCTGTGAGGAGAAAGTTCCTGAGGCTGCCTCCCAACCCAGCTACCCCAGCGTTTGTTGTTTTTTGCTTCAGCAGAGTAAGCCTGTAGGTGACTGTACTGTACTCAGGCCAAACCTCCCCATCTCCGACATGAGGTCTTCAAGTTTTCTTAGGAGGACAGCTGCTTTACTGCAACTTTTATTTCTGCTGCTTTATGTTCCCTCTGGGGTGATATGCTACCTTTTTTTTTTTTGGTGGAGGAAACCTGAAAAGCCTAGTCTTCTGACCTATCCGCCATCTTCCCAGAATCCTCTCGAGGAGATGATTCTTTTTTTTGTTTTGTTTTTTCCTTTTTGGAGGGGGGAAGGTAGGGCAATTGGGGTTAAGTGACTTGTCCAAGGTCACACAGCTAGTTTCTGTGTTAAGTGTCTGAGGCCAGATTTGAACTCAGGTCCTCTTGACTCTAGGGCCGGTGCTTTATTCACTGCTCTACCTAGCCACCCCCTCAAGGAGATGATTTTAAATCTAAAGTAACTAAGATTCTAACTGTGAAGCTAGGACATGCCAACATGAGATAACTAAATAACTTTGAAGGAGCAATATATGGGAAAAAAAACCCATGTTATGGTCATACTGAATAATTGTGTAAAAGGGTAGAATTTATCAAAGAAGGCCTCCTCCAATGAATAAAATATCTGTTCAATTGCAAGTCAAATCACTTATGTGTCTGAGCCTATTTCCTAATCTATAAAATGGGAACATACACTTGTACTACCTATTTCACAAAGTTCTTATAATGGAAAATAATGTATATGTGGTAAAGTACTATATAAAGGTAAACTATTATTATTATTATTATTATTATTATTTGCCTAAGGTTAAACTGCGACAGGCAAAAAAAAAACCTTTCTTAAGTTCATTTATCCATACAGTTGCTAAGTTTTATAGCAGTTATCAAAGATAACTGATTATCATCTTCTCATGCTCATGTAGAGAACATTCCAAATCTTCCTTTACAGTCAGTCCTTAATGACTCACGGTCTCCCAAAGGTTTTGGTCAGGTAACTCCTCGTAACATCGTATATGTGATAAAGATGTTGGAAGATCAGCAAAAACCAAATCATATTATTTGTGAAAGACAAACTCCCCTGAAATGTCAGTGGCAGAGCTGGCAAAAGATTAAACGCTAAGGAGACTATGCAGCAACAAAAACTGTTCAATTAGATAGGAGGGATGAGAGAGCTTAATAACAGAGATATCTGTAATAATAAATCCAGTTAACCTAGGAGAGTGAAGTGCGCAACATCTGTACTCTACAATCAGACCTGGAAACCCAGTCAGATCATAACTAACATACTCTAGGAGGATATAAAGAGATCATGAGAAGAGCCGTGCAAATCTCTGAGACAAGATACAACTAATTTGGACAGAGAAACTCACCTTATACTAATGAGAGAGAAGCATAACATAACCAGTTGTCTGTGTAAAATCAGAGGAAAAGACTCTTTGAACCTTAATAGTCAAAGGGACTTAATTCAATTCAAATATTTATTTAGTACCTGCTCCATATCGGGCACTGGGAATAAGAAAAAAAACACAAATATACACAAATAACTGCAATGTAAATTAAAATCTGCTTATTCATAGAGGAAGTTCAAAAATGATTTTTTTTAAAGTGTAGCATCAAATAGTAAAGGAAATAAGTTTTACATCAAATTAGGATGAGTCCCAAATTACTGAAAATACTCTTATTTTATCTGAGATGCTTGAAGAGACTTTTCCATATGACAAGTTAGTCTGAAATAGAATAAAATTTCATAGAAAACAACAAGTATTTTTTTGCATTAGTATTTTACATATAGATATGATTACTATTCCTTTATAAAATTAACTAGTTATACATTATCACAAGGCTTTAACATTCATTTTAGTATAACTGAAAGATTTATTAACAAGCCTTACTGCATTTCTCCTCTGTCATTTATACCACGGTGTTTAATGTCAGATCTCCCTTTTAACTAAGCAAATATGCCAAAGCAAGCAAAAACGAAAACATCTACATGTAAGACAATTAACATAACTGAACTTTATGCATAAACCACCCTGCCATTTATTTTGAAGCCTCTATTTTTTCCATCTTCTATTATCAGTAGTCTTCCATCCCATTAAGTTGGAGAATTACAGATCATCTGGAGATTTCAGTGGTAGAGGAAACAAATGACTGGCCCAATGCATCTCTTAATTCGAGAAGATATATCCTGTTCTATTGGCAGTGGCCAACTTTTTGGACATGTTCTTGACTTTAAGGTAACTGTAAAATCCTCTGAAGAAAAGCAGGAGACCAATCAAAAGAAATATCCACCAAAGCCAGTACTATCCATTGAAGTATCCAGTAAAGTAATTAGAGAACCAGATGATTTGATTCCACTTGGACAAGGACAGGCCAAACCCACAGAGGGCACCCATACCTCCCCACTAGGGAGCTGGCAGCACAGAAGGATAAGCAAAAGCCAACCCAGTTGAATATGAAGGCCATGAAGAAGGCCACCACGAAGATGCCATCATTGCCCACCCACAGCTGATCAGGGTCCAAGGTGGTGGTGGCATGCTCTCTTGAAGGGAAGTCATCTTCTCTCTGGATGAGCTCCCCAGAGGCAACAGCACTGGCAGCCAGGGCAGCTGCTTTGGCCCTCTCCACTTTGTCATAGGTGGGAAGGGACGTGGCCACACTGTAGCGGGATGGCACCTGGAAGGGCTCGCATGGGCCATCAAGGCTTCCAAGGTGGTCTTGGCCTCTGCAGGCATCAGGCTGTAGGTACAGGGGAGGGGCTCCATTCCGGGAATGCCAGTCTGGGGACAGGAGGTGAAGTTGTCAGTGTTAGGGCTGTGATCTGTGTGAACCTGGAGGGCTGCTCCACAGCAAGGGATCACAAGTACTTTTCTTAAATATTTAAAAATAATTCCAAAAATTATATCCATATCTGACTTGTTTTGACTTTTCGAAGCTATTTTTTTCAGACCTCCACCAAAAATTTGAAAAGAGTGTGATACGAAAAGAATCTTGGAACCCATCACCACTTACCAATTTCTCAGCATGGGCTGGTCTAGGTAAGGATGATAATATTTGCCAGGAAAAATGAGACTATGTCTACAGCATCTAAGTAAAGTACAGTACAATAGCTTTGGGGGAAAAAAAAATTACCAAATTCTCTGGTTCATAATATTGTAATTATAGAAGATTTCAGTATTGTAGACAAAATACAGAAAATTCTAGTGACAAAAGGGGCTATTCCATTGACATAAATGATTTAATTAGTTGCCAAGAACAACAACTTATTCTGTTTGGCTACCTGGACGTCTACCTGGAAGAAAAGTTTTGCCATAGTTATTTGCAAGTTGTCTCCATTAGACTGTAAGTTCCATGAGAGTAAGATTTTTGTTTTGCTTTTTGGAGGGCAACTGGGGTTAAGTGACTTGCCCAAAGTCACATGGCTAGCAAGTGTGTCAAGTGTGTGAGGCCGGATTTGAACTCAGATCCTCCTGACTTCAGGGCCAGTGCTCTATTCACTGCACCACCTATCTACCCCTTTGCCATTCTTTGTATCCCTAGCACTTTGCGGAACACCTGGCACATGGCAGGTACTCAATAAATATTTGCTGACTGACCCAGTCAAGGAATGGATAAGCATTTACAGGACAGTACAGCACTGCAATGGTGGTCAAGGATCTCAAGTGAAGAATAATCTGGAAAGCTAAAAGAAAAACGAATATGGGTGCCTCCACTTGCATGTCAAAAAAAAAATCCTAAAAAGGAGACTATAAAGTCACTATAAATAAAAGTTTTTAACCTGGGGTCAGTGAATTTGTTTAAAATTTTTTTTTGATAATTTTATTTGATTCACTTTGTAATCCCATGTATTTCATTTTATAAATTTAAAAACATTCTAGGAGCCCACAGGCTTCACCAAATTGTCAACTTTCCATGATGCAAAAAATTGTTATGAACCCCTGCTATAAAGCAAACTGGGCACAGACCATGGCACATGCCTATTCAATCTATCAACAAACATATATTAGGGGATCACCATGTACCAGGAACTGTTTTAGATACTAGGAGACACAAATACGACAGTAAGATAGTCCTCACCCTCAAGAATCTTAATTGTACTGAGGGGAGAAAATGTATTCAGATATAATGAAACTCAGGACACAGAATGATGAGGTTGGAGGAACTAACTAGAAAAAACTGGGGACAAGGCCCCTTGAAGGAGGTGGCACTTGAGCTGAGTCCTGAAACCAGTAAAGGGATCCAAAAGGCAGAGATGAGGTAAGAGAGCATTCAAGGTATAAAGACTGTGCAAAGGAATGTTGATAGCAGATGGAATGTGATGCATGAGGTATAGCAAGCAAGCCACTTTGGCTGAAGCATGGAAAATATGAAGGAAAGGACTTGTAAGGATTAGCTAGAGCTATACTGTGCAGGGCTTTAAACGCTAAACAATGGCACTTTGTATTTTATCCTATAAGCAACAGACAAATATTTTAGCTTCTTGAGCGGGGGAATGATATCATCTGTACTTTAGAAAAGTCAATTTGACAGCTCTTTCGAAGTTGAATTGGAAAGGGAAAGTACTATATGCAGGGAGAGCAATTAGCAGGCAATTGCAAAAGTCCAGGCAAGAGGTGATTATGGCCTGGATGAAGGCAGCTGTGGCATGAGTGGCCAAAAAGGAGACAGAAGAAAAATATGCTGTGAGAGTACAATCAGTGAGATGTAGCAAAGACTGGACACAGGGATTGTGGTGCATGAGAATGAGGATATCTCCTAGATTGTGAGCCTGGATGACTGAATGAAGGGCAATTCCCTAAAGAAAAATGCAACACTGGAAAACAAACAAAAACAATCCTCAATTCTCTTTTGGACATGGAAAGTTTGAGATGTGTATGTGACATCCAGGTAAAAATATCCAGAAGGAAGTTGGAGATATGAAAGAGAAGCTCAGGAGGCTAATATGTAGTTTTGGAAGTTATCTGCTTAGAGATGACAGTTGAATCCTGTATTGTTAATGTATTTTTGCTTAATGGGAAGACCTTTCCTATCCATTAATAGGCCCATGTGACCTGCATGAGTCACATGGAAGCCTAAAGTCACGAGTCTGTGGTGGGGGCAGCTCGCCAAACAGGTGGAATAGGAAGGGCTGGAACAGAGCTTAGAGGAAGTGGATCAGAGTAGTTAGAGCTGAGGGAAAGAGAGGAATTTGTGGGAAGGCCCTAGCAGGGGAAAGGTTTGGGGATGGTAGTGCCCCCTGCATTGTTACTGTGCATAGATTTCTTTGTTATTATGATGGATTTGGCTTTCTGGTGTTTGAATAAATGTTTCTGTTCTGTCTTCCATGTGGAGAGTCTGTTATATTTTTTCCTGTACTAATATTTATTGAGTTTTGCAGGACTGTATATACTAAGAACTTATGAAAGAATATACAAAGGTTTATCAAAAAAGGCAAGTTTGGTCTTCAAATAACTTTTAAGACAACTCTGGGAACACATACAAAAAATATGAAAGAAGAGGTCAAATACAGAAATGCTTTTCCAAATCTAAGTAAGAATGAGACAGCTTTACATAGCAGAAAAAGCAGGGGACTGGGATCCCAAAGAACTGGTTTCTGGTCTTGGTTCTGCCACTTTATGACCTAGGCAGGTCACTTCACACCTCTCTAAGTCTCAATATCCCCATGTACAATATGAGGTCACTGAGTGCGATGATTGTTAAAAAGTCTCATTCAGCTCCAAGATTATGTGACTCTCAAAAATCAGCAGACCTCTCAAACGTTATTTAACAATAGCAACTATGTGCTTCCTCTTCTCAAGCACAAATGGTATCAATCCAGGTTTACTACGTTTGATACAATTCATTTCCTTCCTCTGATGAGCTTCTTTCATGGGGACTGCTCCTTAATTTGGCTATAGATGGTCTTAGGCAAATGACGATGTCGAGCTATTCAACTTATCTGAGGGTATAATTTAAATTTTTCCTTCAACTCCTGGTTACAAATTAAGGCTGCCTTCTCTCATGATGTAAGCACACACAATTTTTCAGAAGCATTAACTTTTCATTTGATCAGATCCACACAAAATGTATTTGTTGTCTGATGTCCATTTCAGAGTTTAACATGCTGCATTCTCTTTGTGTGATAAGCTTTTCTTCTATAAATTCTGTCTATAGGAAAGATTTGAATGGATCTGTCAAAACTAACAGACACAAAGTAATCAACGTCAATGACTGCAGATACATGATCCACATGTACCTTCATAGGTTCATCAAGAGAATGCATGTCAAATGGATATAAGTTATAATCTTCATTTGCTGCACTGAAAATAAATGCTTCCACTGGGTTCCAACAAAGTGTATTTGTCCTCATATCCAAGATGACCTTCTTCAAAGGAATGGCTTGCCTCATATCACATAGCACCAAATTTCTGTCAGAAGCACAACTTCGTGCAAGAAGTTCAAATTTAACACTGCTTATACTGTCAAGGCCTCAAGTCACTGAACAAATAGGACTGGTTCTTTGTTCATCCCAGATGTCTACCTGGTCCCCACGTGTAGCAAAAATATCTTTTTTCCAATGATGATCAATTCCTGTATATACTGTTCTTTCCTAACATTGTATGTAAAAGCTCCTCCTCTTCTCCATATTCTAATCCATCCATTTTCCACTGCTTTACAGTTTTGTCATGACCAACCATAAAGAATAAAGTTCCACACAAGTAGGTACACATTCCTCACACAAAACCTTCATGTGCTTGCCATGTACAGATACATTCTCGTTTAGTCAAGCTCCAAATTCTAACCTCTCCATCACAGGATCCAGAAAGCACAGTAGACAAGCTCTTTGGATGTTTTACCATGCAATTTACTCCATCTCTATGGCTATCTAGGGAAGCAAGGAATGGTTTTGCAAATACTTGTTCCAATTTGACAGCATTTAGAGCTCTTGTATATTTTCGTGGAACTTCAAAAGGATGCAATGAAGGATCATAGTTTCTTGAACTCTCTGTAGGTCCAGCTTGGTTTCCCAGACGTAATGGTCTGGATTTCAGCTCAACATTTTCACCTTCATCTTGCTGGCCACAGCCCACTCCCACTACTAAATTCCAGTCTGTTATATTTTGTGATTCAGAATTACACTGGCATATTCATAGCCATTGCAGGCACGGTGAATATCATGCTGGTGTTACAAAACTTTAGGACATAATGAAATCACCAAGAAAGAAGGCATAGAGAGAGAGAGGAGGGGGCCCAAAACAGAGCCTTGGAGATTGTTGGATCCTGCAAAGGAGAATAAGAATTGTCACTTGAAAGGTAAGAGAATGAAAGGGTGAGCCAGGAAAACTCAGGAGGAAAGAGTATGCAGAAGTGAACTTTCATTCAGCAAGATTGCAGGATGGTCAATAAGGATAAAGATTAAGGAAAGATCACTGGTGACCATGCAAAGAATAATTTAATAGTAAAGAAATTATAGGACTAGAAATTATGTAGTAAGGGGCTAAAAGTGAATGGAGGTAATGAGTATGAACAGATTTTGCTACAAATTTTAACTATAAAGGGGAGGAAAGCTAAAAGACTACAATCTGAAAGCATAGTAGAGTATAGTAGAAAATCTTTTTTAAGAAAATAGATCTCGGTTTGTCTGCGGGGAGTAGGAAAAAAGCCAACAGATTCAGACCAAAGACTGTTAAGAGGAGGATAAATGGGGAGGAAAAAATGTGAAGATAGGAAGGGAACAGGACATAAATAGAGGGGCTGTATTAACAAGAACAAGTACCATCTCATTTTCTTACATCAGGGCAAAGGAAGCAAGGGTAGGAGAGGATGTAGCAGAGTGATTTTAAGAATGGAGAAATAGGGCCACAACTTTTTTCAGTAAAAGAGAAGATTCTGCTCAAAAGGAAGGGAAGAAGTAGGGCTATGAGTGGTTTCAGAAAAAATGAAGATTGAAACAGTTAAAGTGAGGAGCAGGATGAAAAGTCTCTAAGACATGAGTAAAGGACTAGTGCACAAGATCAAGGATCCAGCTGGGATTGGTACCACATACTTTATATATAGAGCCCACCGAGTACAGCACTATAAATTACTTCAGAGGTGGTCAGCACCATGTAAGTAGGAGTACAAAGTGTGAATGCTAAGAATAATCAAGGTTAGGGTTTGTAAAGAAATGAATGGCTATAGGACAACAGGGCAAGGGACTAAGGTTATGGACAGTATGAAGTTGAACTAGTTAACTAATGAGTTGATGCTTTCAAGAGAAGAAAGTGTGGTGAGTGTGGGTAGGATGACTAGAGGTTGCTATCAGAGAACAGGCTGGAGAGTGGTAAAACACAGAGAAGGCTGGAAAGGACAGAAGGTTTTGGTCGGACACAAGATGTGAAACCCTATACATTCTTTGGTGGCCTATAGGTTCAAAGCAGAGGAGTTGAAGATGCTAATAAACTGGGAAGCAGAAGTAATAATATGTAAGTTAAAGTCTACAAGTAGAGGCAATCCTAAAGCAGGGACTGGGAAAGAGAGAAAGCTTATGAGCCACCTACCAACTTTGATAAAAGAGGGGAATCCCAGCCATGACAGCTGTCTTTAAGAGGTTATTCAGCAGCTATGCACACACACTCATATTAAAAACCTGAAATTCACACAGCACTGAATAATGACCAAGAGTCCAATGAGAAACAAAAGTAAACGACCTCTTTAATGCCCAAGAATGGATGTAAACCCACAGGACAGTTCCTGCAAGGTCCAGGAAGCAACAGTAACCAGTGTAACCACTACCTCCAGGGTTCTCGTGAGTCTGCCATAAAACTCCACAAGAAGGTTCACTGAACCTCGAAGCTCCAGGTAGGTCTAACTCCACAAAGAGGCTATCACAGGAACTCAGGTAATCTAGGACAAGACCAAGCAGGGCCAATCTCCCTAATCCAAAGCACAGCACTAAGGCTATCAAAAGTGCAGAGGAATTAAAACTGGAGAAATGAATAAAACAAAGTCAAGGGCAAACTTAGAGTCTCCAAAAGAAGGAGAGAATAATTCCTAAAGAATTGTAAGCAGAGATTCACAAGTGTTGTAGGAAAACCCAGAAAAAATGAAATGATAAAATATGGCTCTTGAGGAAAGAATCTGAAGAAGACAAAGTGGTAAACTTTATTCAAGTTAAAGGCTCATAAAAAACTAGAACAGACCAAACCAAAATCAATAACTGCAGGAAAAAGTAAAAAAATTAAAACAGAATGAAAAGGTTGAAAAAAGAAAACAAACTATTAAAAATTTAAAGTTTGCTTTCAAAAACAAAAGACTTGGAAAAATGTTAAGGAGACTCATTGGACTCCTTGAAAATACTGATTTTTTTTTAAAGACCAGACTTTATATTTCAAGAAATTTACCCATTTGTTTGAACTAAAGGGCAAGGGGAAGACAGAAAAGGACATACTGAGAATCTCCTGAAAGAAACCACAAAAAGAAAAGTTTCTAAATCCAGAGGTCCCTCATCAAAGAAAAAAAAAAAACAACACTAAAAAAAGCATTCAAAGAGAAGCAGCTAAAAGTACCACAGTCAAAATCACATAATACCAGGAAGTTTCTAATATGAATACAAAATTCCGAAAGACAGAAGCTCTTACAACTAAGAACCACTTGCAAAGCTGAGAACAATGCTACAGGGAAAGAAATGGACCTTTAATGGATCATATAGGTGTTGCAAGATGATTCAGTTTTAACATTCTAAATACCCGAGGAGAAACAAGTATTCCCTAAGAATCTTAATGTTTCCAAAAGTATTTAGGGAGTTAAATAAGAGGTCCTAGGATAGATGGTTTCTGTTACGGGAGTTTTAAGAAGAGAAATAGAAGAGAAGGTAAAAGGTGGGATACAATAGTGCAAAAAGGGGAAAGGAATAGAACTTTGGGGTGAGTAAAAAAAAGTATGAAAACATCTAAGGGGTGAGGAAAACAGGCATTATTATTAGATGAGACTCACTCTTATCTGAACCAGACAAAAGAAGACTGAATACACACTGGTTTGAGGTAGAAATATATCAAATTCAATAGGGAAATAATTATGAAGGGATAGATGGGGGGCAGAATGGGGGAAGAAGTGTCAGAGATATTAAGAGAAAGAATAATGGGGAGGCTATAGGCAGCAAAGTACTAGAATTTAAGGGGCTGTCTATCAATTGGGGAATGGCTGAAAAAAAAGTGTGGTATATGAATATAACAGAATGTTACTAAAACAGCATGACATGTTCAAAGCAACAATTACAGAGAATCCTGGGTAGCACAGAGTATGGGGAACCAGGACAACAATTTATTGAAGAAAAACAAATGTGAAAGATTTGAGAAGACTGATAAAAGGAATAACCAATCATGCCTCCAGAGGACCTATCCTGAAAATTCCTACTGACAAAGATGTAAATGCCTCAAGGTAGAGAAAGAGACATATTTTGGACACTGTGAGGACTTGTTTTGCTTGACTATGCTCATTTGTTAAAAAATGTTTTTTTCTTCTCTGATTTAAATTAGGAGTATAGTTGAAGAGAGAGCAGAGTTACCAATACTGAGTCTCCTCCTGAACAGGCCTACTGAAAACATTTTTTTTAATTGCACAAAATAAGAGAACAGAGTTCAGAAGAGAGAATGGACAAGTAGTACAATATTAAAAGTGTAACACATGAAATCTATTATATACTTCTTTTAAAAACAAGCAATATGGAATAGTCACAGTTTAAAATACACGCATTTTTTTGTGTTCTTCAATGTATCCAGGTGGCGCATGGAGGCAGACGACATGGCAGCAAGTTGATCCACCAAGTGCAAGGGCCATTCCCAGGCCTATTACCACAAGACTGGGATCTGTCAGAGATGGGTAAGAAACAAATGCAGGGCCCATGGCAGTGTCAGCAGCTACTCCTGAGACTGTCAACCCACAGCCTGAAAATTTAAAAAGCACCTACCTGAACTTCCAGGGACCAGGATGGCAGAGTGAATCCCGGCTGCTCCAATCCCCCCTCTGACCCTGAAGACAGAAATTATTGCCCAGAACAAAATTTTAAAATAGTGAAGGCTTGGTAGTCCTAGCAGAAGGGAGCGGCTAAGGCCTTGCCTTAAAATAGATAAAAGACAGATTGCAAAGACAAAGACTCTAGAATCCTATTAATACAAGAGAGAGGAACCAAATTCAGAAAGAGAAAGCATTGACTCCACACCCACAGTTGAAGCCTCAACAGAGAATATGAACTGATCTCAAGCCCAGAAAGAGTTCTTAGAAGAGCTCAAGAAGGACTTTTAAAAACCAAATTAGAGAGGTGGAATATAAAATGACTAATTCTTTTAAAATCAAAATGGCAAAAACAGAAAAACATTTCAATGAAGAAAGCAGCTCCTTAAAAAGAAAAATGAGTGAAATGGAAAAAGAGGCTCAAAATCTAACGGGAGAAAATCCCTAAAAATGAAATCTGAACATATGGAAAAGGAACTTCAAAAACTAACTGAGGAGGGGTGGCTAGGTGGCACAGTGAATAGAGCACCAGCCCTGGAGCCAGGAGGACCCGAGTTCAAATCTGGCCTCAGACATTTAACAATTACTAGCCATGTGACCTTGGGCAAGTCACGTAACCCCAACTGCCCTGCCTTCCCCCCTCCAAAAATGGGGAAAAAGAGGGGAAAAAAACTGAGGAAAATAATTCGCTAAAAATTAGATTCAACCAAATTGAAGTTGGTGTCTCTATGAGACACCAACAATCAGTCAAACAAAACATCAAGAATGAAAAATTAGAAAAAGAGGTAAAATACCTCAATGGAAAAATAAGTGACCTGGAAAACAGATCCAGGAGAGATAATCTAAGAATTACTGGGCTACCAAAAAATCATGATGAAAGAGAGAGCCTGGACAACATCCTCCAAGAGCTCATCAAGTAAAACTGCCCTGAGATCCTAGAACCAGAGGGTAAAACAGATATCAGAAGAATCCACTGGATACCTCCTGAAAAATATCCCAAATTGAAAACTCCATGAAATGTTGTGGCCAAATTCCAGAACTATCAGGCAAAGGAGAAAATACTGCAAGTAGCCAGAAAGAAACAATTCAAATATCATGGAACTACCGTGAGGATCGCACAGGCTTTGGCAGTTTCTACACTGAAAGATTGGAGGAACCAGAATTTGATATTTCGCAAGGCAAAAGAGCTTGGGTTACAACCAAGGATCAGCTATCCAGTGAAACTGAGTATAATGTTTCAGGCAAGGAGATGGTTATTCAATGATATAAGGGACTTCCAGATGTTCCTGATGAAAAAGCCGGAGCTCAATGGAAAATTCAATCTCCAATTAAAAGACTCAAAAAGACCAAGAAAGGTATATAGGGAGAAAACACACACACACACACACACACATACACACACACAAACACATACACACACATAACTTGTTATTAAATAAGAGCAAACTGTTTACATCCCCATAGGGAAGCTGATACCTATTAATATTTGTAATTGAATACGTATAGCATCCTTTAAAAGGGACATAGTAAAACAGAAGGTGTGGGTATAAATTAAACAAAATGATGATAAACAACCTTATTAAGGGGTGCAAAAGGACCACAATAGAAGAAGAGGTAAGAACAAAGCAGCAAAAGGTAAACTATACCACATAAAGAGGCATAAAAACATATTATAGTGGAGGGAAAGAAGGGAGGGAAACAAATATTATGAGAGCTTCACAACACACTGGTTCTGGTATAAGGAGAGTACAGAACCAATCAGTTAAGCATAGGGCTCTATGCAGAAGAGACATAAAAACTATTATAACAGAGAGAAAGAGAGGAGGGAAAGGAGCATTGCATGAGATCTATTCTCTTCAATCTTGGTTCAAGGAAGGAATGACATACTACATTAAATATAAACATCCATCATACCCTACAGGCAGAAGGAAGGGGGAAGGGCTAGGAAAAGGGGGAGTTAGAAGGGAGGGAAGAAGTAGTAAGAGACAAGGGTAGAAAAAGGGAGGGGGGCTGATGAAGAGGGAATATTGAGGGAGGCAGCAGTCAAAAGAAAAACTTGTAAGGAGGGGAAGGGAAAAACAAAAGCATAAACAGAGGAGGGAATAGGATGGAGGAAAAGACACAAATAGTAATCATAATTGTGAATGTGAACGGAATGAACACTCCCATAAAATGGAGGCAGATAGCAGAAAGGATTAAAAACCATAATCCTGGGGGTGGAATCAAGATGACAGCATAGAAGCTGAAAAACTCCATGAGCTCCACCCCTAACCACCTCAAATACCTATAAAATAGGACTCTAAACAAATTTTACATATACAAAACCCACAAAGTGACAGAGAGAAACAAATCCCCACTGAAGGTAGCCCAGCAGGCGGACAGGAAGGGCCAATCACAGCATGCTGGGAGCAGAACCCAGCCCTGGATGAGTCCACCGTTTTAGCCCCAGAGTGGCCCCAGACCAACCACGGCTGGAGCATTCAGGCGAGTGGATCACCAGCAGCTATGGCAGGTTCCAGATTTATCAACCCATACATGATAAAGAAAAAGTAAAAGGTCAGTGGAACTCCCCTGGATCTGGGGGGGATGGAGTGCAGTCCAGCCTCTGCTTCTGGAGTGAGAAGTGGCAGAAGCGGTAACCCTGCAGCCACCTCCATGAGGCTGCTTCAGAGATCCCAGCCTGTAGATCATAGGGGGGCCAAGCGACCATTCAGAGGTTAAATGCTCTTGCCTTAGCCTGCCTGGATCAGGAGCATGGTCCTGGATGGTAGTCCTAAGGTGTGAGGTATATGACTAGTGAGCCAAAGCTGGTGTGGGCTGTAGAGATGGTGCCCTCCTAATAGCTCCAGCAGCTGCAAAAAACCACGGCAATTTGGGACAAAGCTCTACCCTCTGGAAGCAAAGTTCTACTGTGGCAAAGAGATCAAAAGTGAAGTAATTGATAGGCCACATGAGCAAGCAAAGGAAGCACAGCCATCCAACTCTGGATTCCTTTTTGGAGACAAAAAAGATCAAAATATGGAACAGAAGGAAAACAAAGTCAGAACTCATGTACCAAAAGCTTCCAAGAAAAATATAAACGTGTTACAGGCCATGGAGGAGTTCAAGAAGGATTTTAAAAATGAAGTAAGAGAAGTGGAGGAAAAATCGGGAAGAGAAATGAGAATGATGCAAGAAAATCATGAAAAGAGAGTCAATAACCAGACTGAAGAAAATAACAACTTAAAAAACAGACTAATTCAAATAGCAAAAGAGGCCCAAAAAGCCAATGAGGAGAAGAATGCCTTAAAAAGACAAATTTGCCAGATGGAAAAAGACTTTCAAAAGCTGACTGAAGAGAATCATTCCTTCAGTATTAGATTGGAGCAAATGGAAGTGAATGACTTTATGAGAAATCAAGATATTATTAAACAGATCCAAAAAAAAAATGGAAAAATAGAAGGCAATGTGAAATATCTCACTGGAAAAAACACTGACCTGAAAAACAGATGCAGGAAAGACAATTTAAAAATTACTGGACAACCTGAAAGCCATGATCAAAAAAAGAACCTAGAAATCATACTTCAAGAAATTCTCGAGGAAAAGTACCCTGATATTTTAGAACCAAAAGGTAAATTGAAAGGATTCACCAATCACCTCTTGAAAAAGATGCCAAAAAGAAAACTCCTAGGAATATTATACCAGGTTTCAGAGTTCCCAGACCAAGGAAAAAATATTACAAGCAGTCAAGGAGAAATGATCTGAATACCATGGAAACACAATCAGGATAACACAGTATCTAGCAGCTTCTACACGAAGGGACTGAAGGGCTTAGGAAACGATATTCCGGAGATCAAAGGAGTTAAGGATTAAAACCAAGAATCACCTACTCAGCAAAACAGAGTATATTGCTTCAGAGGAAGACGGTCATTCAATGAGGTGGAGGACGTTCAAACATTCTTTTTATTTTTTTATTGATTTGTTTGTTTACTTTTAGTTTACATGATTCAGTTCCACAATCCCTGGAGTTTCAAATTTTCTCCCCTTTCTCCCCCTCCCCTCCCCAATGGTAGCAAGCAATCAAGTAGAGGATCTGCAAATACTTTCACATTAGATGTTAGTCTGGTTGTAAAGAAGGGTTGTAACCAATGGAATGAACGAACAATGGGAAGGAGGAAACAAAAACAAACATGGAAAAGAAAGAGAATATGTAGCTTGCTTCAGTCTCCATTTAAACTCTGTTCTTTCTAGAACTTTCTCTGAATGTAGACATCTTCCATCCTGAGGTCTTTTAGAGTTCTCTTATAACCTTGTGTTGCTGAGAAGAGTCCAGTTTATCACAGCTGATCATCACACGTATGTTGTGTCTGTGATTGTGTACAAAGTTCTCCTGGTTCTGCTCTTCTCACTTAACATCAGTTCATATAAACCTCTCTAGGTAAATATGAAGTCCATCTGCTCCTCATTTCTTATAGCACAATAGTATTCCATCACATTCATACACCACCAACTTGTTTAGCCATTCCCCAATTGATGGGTATCCCTTTAATTTCCAATTTTTTGCCACCAAAAAGAGAGCTGCAATAAATATTTATGTACTTTCAAGGATTCTTGATGAAAAACCCAGAACTGAATAGAAAATCTGACATTCAAATACAAGAAGCAAGAGAAGCATGAGAAGGCAAATAGGGAAAAGAAATCATAAGGAACTTATCAAAGTTGAACTATTTACATGCCTCCATGGAAAAATGATAATTGTAACTTATGAAACTTTTCTCAGAATGAGGATAGTTGAAGGGAATATAAATGTATATATATGTATACATACATATATGTCTACATAGGAGTGTATGGATACATATGAATATATATGTGAGTGTGTTTATATATGTGTACGGATATACATAGACAGAGGGCACAGGATCAATTGAATAGTTAGGGATGATATTTAAAAGGTGGAACAGAGGTGAGAGAGGAACAGAATGAGAGGAGATGAAGAGAGACAGAATGGGGTAATTATCTCATATAGAAGAGGCAAGGGATAACTGTTACAATGGAGGGTAAGAACAGGAAGGCAAAAGGGAATGGCTCAACCTTACTTTCATTGAATTTGGCTTAGGGAGGGAATGACATACACAGTGAATTGAGTATCTTGCCCTACAGGAGAGTAGGGGGGAAGGGGATGAGAGGGGGGATGATGGAAGGGAGGGCAGGTTGTGGGGTGATGGTAGTTAGAAGAACACACTTTTGTAAAGCTACAGGGACAAAGTAGAGAATTGGAGAAGTGGGGAGGGGGAATAGGATAGAGGGGAATATAGCAATCTTTCACAATATATCTACTATGAAAATGTTTTGCATAACTACACATGTACAACCTATACTGAACTGCTTATCTTCCCAGTATGGGTGGGAGACGAGGGAGGAAGGAAAAGAATCTGGAATTTAAAGTTTTAAAATAAAATGTTTTTTTAAAATATCATTATTATTATTATTTACATGCAACTGGGAAACAAGATATATAGGCACTAGGGTATGGAGATCCATCTTGCCCTACCAGAAAGTCAGAGGGGCAATGGGGGAGGATATAGGAGAGAGAAGATTGAGGGTGGGGGTTTTCAGTGGGATTGCTGTTTTGAGGTGGTGGGTAAGGGAAAGATGGGAAGAAAATTTGTAACTCAAAATCTTGTGGAAATGAATGATGTAAACTAAAAATAAACACAAAAGTTAATTTTAAAAAAACCCATAATCCTACAATATACTGTTTATAGGAAACACATTTGAAACCGGGGAATAAAAACAGGGTAAAGGTAAAAAGGCTAGAGCAAAATGTATTATGCCTCAGCTAAAGTAAAAGTTAAAAATAAAAAAAAGCAGAGTTAACAATTCTTATCTCAGACAAAGCAAAAGCAAAACAGATCTAATTAAAAGAGATAAGGAAGGAAACTACATCCTACTCAAAGGCACCATAGAAAATGAAGCAATATCATTACTAACCATTTATGTACCAAGCGGTACAGAATCCAAATTCCTAGGGGAGAAGTTAAGGGAGTTAGAGGAAGAAATAAATAATAAAACTATACTAGCAGGGGACCTCAATCTCCCCCTCTCTGAACTTGATAAATCTAACCCCAAAATAAACAAGAAAGAAGTTAAGGAGATAAACAGAATCTTACAGAAAATAGATATGATAGACTTCTGGAGAAAACTGAATGGGGATAAAAAGGAATATATCTTCTTCTCAGCAGTACATTGGCACATACACAAAAACAATGTACTAGAGCATAAAACAGAAAGGCAGAAATATTAAATGCATTCTTCTCAAATCATGATGCAATTAAAATTATATGTAATAAAGAGCTATGGAAGGACAGACTGAAAACTAATTGGAAACTAAAAAACATAATCCTAAAGAATGAGTGGATCAAACAAGAAATTAAAGAAATAATCAGTAACTTGATTCAAAAGAATGACAATGAGACAACATACCAAAATTTGTGGAACACAGCAAAAGCAGCTCTTAGGGGAAGTTTTATATCCCGGAATGCATACAAGAATAAAATAGAGATCAATAAACTGGGCATACAACTGAAAAAGCTAGAAAAAGAACAAACTGAATATCCCCAAGCAAATAATAAATTAGAAATAATGAAAACCAAAGGAGAGATAAATAAAATTGAATTTAAGGAAACTACTCAATTAACAAATAAAACTAAGAGCTGGTTTTAGGGGGAAAAACAATAAAACTGATAGACCTTTAGTCAATATGATAAAAAAAGAGAAGAAAACCAAATTATGAGTATCAAAAATGAAAAGTATGGATCTACCTCCAATGAAGAGGAAATTAAACTATAATTAGGAATTACTTTGCCCAATTGTATGCTCATAAATTTGACAATCGTAGTGAAATGGATCAATATTTGAAAAAATATAAATTGCCCAAATTAACTGAAAAGGAAGTATACTACTTAAATAACCCATCTCAGAAAAAGAAACTGAACAAGCCAACAAGGAAAAAATCTCCAAGGCCAAACGGATTTATTAGTAAATTCTACCAAACATTTAAAGAAGAACTGAATCCAATACTTAACAAACTATTCAGGAAAACTGGAGAAGAAGAAGTTCTACCAAATTCTTTTTATGACACAAATAAGGTACTGACACTAAAATCGGAAAGAGACAAAAAAGATAAAGAAAATTATAGACCAATTTCCCTCATGAATATAGATGCAAAAATTCTAAATAAAATATTAGCAAAGAGACTACAGCAACTTATCATGAGAATAATACACTTTGAACAGGTAGGATTTATTGCAGGGATGCAAGGGTGGTTCAATATTAGGAAAACTATCAGTATAAGTGACCACATCAACAATAAAACTAGTAGAAACCATATGATTTTCTCAATAGATGCAGAAAAGGCTTTTGAAAAAATACAACACCCATTCCTACTAAAAACACTAGAAAGTATAGGAATAAATGAAGTGTTCCTTAAAATAATAAGTACCACCTATCTAAAGCCATCAGCAAGTATTATATGTAATGAGGATAGGCTAGAAGCATTTCCAATAACATTCAGGGTTGAAACAAGGATGTCCTCTATCATGCCTCTTATTCAGTATCATACTAGAAACGTTAGCAGAAGCAATAAGAGAAGAAAAAGAAATCAAAGGAATCAAATGAGGCAAAGAAGAGACTAACCTATCACTCTTTGCAAATGATATGATGATATACTTAGAAAATCCTAGAGAATCAAGTAAAAAAACTGCTTGAGATAATAAATAAATTTGGCAAAGTGGCAGGATATAAAATAAACCCACAAAAATCCTTGGCTTTCCTACATATCTCTGATGAAATCCAACACCAGGAGAAAGAAAGAGAAATCCCATTTAAAGTTACTTTTGACATTATAAAAATATATGGGAATCTACCTGTCAAAACAAACCCAGGACCTATATGAACACAATTACAAAACACTATTCTCACAAATACAGTGAGATCTAACTAACTGCAAAAACATCAGTTGCTCATGGCTGGGTTGTGCTAATAAAAATGACAATTTTACCTAAATTAAATGACATATTTAGTGCTATACCAATCAATCTACCAAAAAATTACTTTATAAAGCCAGAAAAAAAACTGTAGCAAAATTCATTTTGAAAAATAAAAGGGAATTAATGAAAAGAAATGCTGGGGAAGGTGGCTTAGCCATACCAGATTTTAATCTATATTATAAAGCAGCAGTCATCAAAACTACTTGGTACCGGTTGAGGAATAGAGTAGTGGATCAATGGAATAGACTGGGCACATGTGGCTCAGCAGCCAATGATTATACTAATCTATTGTTTGATAAAACCAAAGATTCCAGTTTTTGGGATAAGAACCCACTATTTGACAAAAACTGCTGGGAAAACTGGAACCCAGTATGACCGAAATTGGGCATAGACCAGTATCTAACACTGTGTACCAAAATCAAGTCTAAATGGGTGCATGATCTATGTATAAAGGCTGATATTGTAAACAATCTAGAAAAGGAAGGAACAGGTTATCTCTCAGATCTAGGGAGAGGGGAAGATTTTATGAGGAAACGAGCTAAAGAGCATTATAAAATGCAAAACGGACAATTTTGATTACATTAAATTGAAAAGTTTCTATACAAATAAAGCCAATTTAACCAAGATTAAGAGGGAAGTGGAAAATTGGGAAAGAAGTTTTCCAACCAGTGTCTCTGATAAAAGCCTCATTTCTGAAAGACACAAAGAACTGAATCAAATCTATAAGAATACAAGCTACTCTCCAATTGATAAATGGTCAAAGAATATGAAGAGGTAGTTCTCAGAAGATGAAATTAAAGATATCTATAAACATATGAAAAAAATACTCTAAATCACTATTCATTAGAGAAATGCAAATCAAAACAACTCTGAGGTACCACATCATACCAGTAAGACTGGCAAAGAAGATAAAACAAGAAAATGATAAATGCTAGAGAGGATGTGGAAAAATTGGAACAGTGAGGGGGGGCGGAGCCAAGATGGCGGCGTAGCAGCAGCAACACATCGCAGCTCTCACATAGCCACCCGAAAATACCCATAAAATAGGACTCTAAACCAATCCTAGAACTCCAAAACGCACACAAAGATACTTCCCACTAAAGTCAGCTCGGCTACGAGGAACCATATCAGCACTGCGAACCGAAACCAGCCTGGCCTGAAGCCGCCGCTGTGCCCCGGGGTGGCTGGATGGGAGGAGCGAGGAGCTGAGGAGCTTCAGGTGAGCGGATTAGCGGCAGTTGTCAATGGGAATTGTGAAAGGGGGAGATAAGCAGTCCGGCCGGAAGGCCTCCAGAGATCAAGGGAGCTTGGATTAAAACCAAGAATCACCTACCCAGCAAAATTGAGCATAGTATTCCAGGGGAAAATATGGTCATTCAATGAGGTGGAGGACTTTCAAACATTCC
>CM053582.1:442778797-442808268 GCA_028627135.1 Pseudochirops cupreus
CGCAGTGCTGATATGGTTCCTCGTAGCCGAGCTGACTTTAGTGGGAAGTATCTTTGTGTGCATTTTGGAGTTCTAGGATTGGTTTAGAGTCCTGTTTTATGGGTATTTTGGGGTGGCTATGTGAGAGCTCCAATATTGTTGCTGCTGCTACGCCGCCATCTTGGCTCCGCCCCCCCCAGTTTATTTCTTTACATTCTCTTTTATTGTTTTCATACAATATTTGTTATTTATAAATACTTTTTCTTATTTAAAAACACGTAACAAAAAATATTTGGGTGGCACTTTGGGAGCTGGAATGGATTAATGGCATTTCAACTAATTTCAATGGGGAAAATTGATTTGATATATGAGCAAATTGAGTTATGAGCTCAGTAACAGAATGAACTAAACTCGTAAGTCAATATACCATTGTATAATACTTCAGGGCAAAATATGAACATCCAATGACATAGAGGACTTCCAAGCATTCTTGATGAAAAGACCAGAGCTGCACAGAAAATCTGACTTTCAAATACGAGAATCAAGAGAAGCATGAAAATGTAAACAGGAAAGAGAAATCATAAGGAACTTATTAAAGTTGATCTGTTTACATTCCTACATGGAAAGACAATATTTGTAACTCATGAGATTTTTTTTTAGTATTCGGATAGTTGAAGGGAATATATATACACACACACAGAGACATATATACACATACATACATATATGTATATGCATATATGTCTGTGTGTGTGTGTGTATTTATATGTGGATATATGTATACATAGACCAAGAGCACAGGGTGAGTTGAATATGGAGGGATAATATCTAAAAAATAAAATTAAGATATGAGAGAGGAATATATTGTGAGAAGGTGAAAGGGAGACATAGAATAGGTTAAATTATCTCACATAAAAGAGGCAAGAGAAAGCTGTTACAATGGAAGGGAATACCAGGGAGGTAAAACAGAATGAGTCAACCTTACTCTCATTGGATATGGCCTAAGGAGGGAATAACATACACACTCACTTGGGTATCTTACCCTATAGGAAAGTAGAGGGGAAGGGTATAAGAGGGGGGGTGATAGAAGAGAGGACAGATTCAGGAGGGGGTAATTAGAAGCAAACATTTTTGAAAATGGACAAGGTCAAAGGAGAAAACAGAATAAATGAGGGGGCAATAGGATGGAGGGAAATATAGTTAGTCTTTCACAACATGACCATCATGGAAATGTTTTGCATAACTACACATGTATAACCTATATTGAATTGTTTGTCTTTTCAATGGGAGTGGGTAAGGAGGGAAGAAGGGAGAGAATCTGGAACTCCAAGTTTCAAAAACAAATGTTAAAAAACTTTCTACATGCAACTGGGAAATAAGATATACAGGCAATGAGGTATAGAAATCCATCTTTCCCTACAAGAAAGTAAGGGGAAAAGGAGTAAGGGAGGATTAGAAGTGGATAAAAGAGAGGAAAGACTCAAGGAAAGGGTAATCCATATGATTGCACCTTGGGGTGGCAGGCAGGAGAGAGATAAGGAGAATATTTGGAACTCGAAATCTTTTGGAAATGAATGTTGAAAATTAAAAGAAATAAATAAAATTTTAAAAAATCACTTCAAAATGAGATCCAAAATTCAGATTTTCTTCCCCATTTAGGGGAAAGTCTTTCTGATTTGAAAATATATGTAAAGTGATGTTCCTTTTCCCCAAGACTTGCAAGTTTGACAAATGTTGTATTTGATTCTTTTCTTTCCCACACTTCTTACAATGACTTAATTACCAAGTCCTATTGATTATATCATGAATGAAACAGACAACTATAACAACTTCTTCACAGGTATACAAAGCTCAGTTCTCTGCACTTTCTAATGGAGCTTTCATATTATTAGCAGTCTAATTTTCCCTTTGCCTAAAGTAAAAATATAGTATCTTAGTTGCAAATTGAAAACTATTTTATGAGGCATCCATCTCCACTCTTCCATTAAAGTCTGACTCAGATACCAATTCCTCAAAGAAATCTTTCTGAAAAATGACTGTTTTGTCACTATCAGCTGGGACTATGACAAAACAGGCACACTAATGCACTGTCAGTGGAGGTATGAGTTAGCAAAAAGCATTTTGGAAAACAATTTGGAATTGTGTAAATAAAGTAACTTCATATCCTTTGATCCAGGAATTATACTGCCATATACACAAGGTTATTGATTAAAAAGAAAGCCTCCACATATACCAGAATGTTTACAGCAATATTTTTTGTTAGCAAAAAGAAAAGGAGATGCTTATATATTGGATAAAAAAACCTGTGATACATTAATATAATGGAATGACAGTGCTATAAGAAACAAAAAGACATGATAAATAATTTTACTGAGGAGTGTTATTCATTGATTTACTCATCTCTCTAGTTTTATTTCCTGATTTGGGTGCTGTACTCCAGTATCTACTTCTCTTTGGAAGTGAAGCAGTCAGCCTTATTTGGTATTTTCTTAGGTTACTTCAGCTCCTGTACAAACCACCATCTCCCAGACTTAAGCATGATGTTTGATTTTCAGAGTGGTAGATCTTCAAGGCCCCCTATGACTTCTCAAGACATAAAGTAAGGAATCTAAGAAACCTAGGGCTGGGGGTCTCCTGAGTTCTGTACCGCTGTGCTGCTGGTGGATGGTATCCACTAGCCCTCCCCAGGAATTCCAAATTATTCACTCTAGGGTCTTCTGATCTCCCTGGGACTTTATCACATAGTTCCTTCATTCACAAGGCTGCCAAACACTGAGGCTTGCAGGTTATATGTCTACCAGGCTATCTGGTCATACTGGGAAGGCTATTCTGTACTGAAAATGTCTTTACTTGTGGACCTCCTTTCCTATTTCCAATGAATTCCTGGCTGAGGTTTATTTTGAGGTAGAAGAAATCACTTTCTGCAGTTTCTCATTAGATTTCTTAATCATCACTTTTCCTGGTGTGAACTTAAAGGTAGGTGCATGGGAGGTAGAAAGTTTGCTTCCTTTTTTAGCCAAGTATATTTGGCTAAAAGTATCATGTTGATTGTTTTCTTAATACAAGGATGGTTATCCTTAGCAGAAATCAAATCTGGTCATATTGAGTTTGGTGGGGATATATCATGGTCTTGTTACAGGTTTTTTGCCTATAATTTTGTTATTAATATTCATCAATGATACTTTTATGTAACATTCTCGTTGTCTTTCTTGTTTTAGGTATCAGAACCATATTTGACTGATAAAGAGGTCAGTAGTATATTCTCTTTTGAGAACTACTACCTTTCTTATTCGTTTTTCAAATTTTAAAATTCTGAACTTACATACATACAAAAGAACACAAAGCAGAATGTAAACAGGATGCTCTATAAATTCACAAATCTCCATTTCCTACCACTTGAACTTGTTGTAAGTATATAATAAATTCTACATGTTACTTTCAAAATTGCCTATACCCTATGAACCTCCTTTGATTCTCATTCATTAAATTCCTTAAAATGTTTCAATATCTCTCTTTCAAGAGAAAATTACATCACACTACCAGGTCTGTATCCCAAAGACATCAAAAGAAAAGGAAAAAGACTTATTTGTACTAAAACATTTATAGTAGCTTTTTGTAGTGGCAAAGAATTGGAAATTGAGGGGATGCTCATCAACTGTGGAATAGCTAAACAAGTTGTGGTACATGATTATGATGGAACATATTGTGCTATAAGAAACAATGAGCAGGATGGTTTCAGAAAAACCTGGGAAGCCTCTGTAATAGTGATGGGGAATTTGAAGATCTTCCCTTAAGAAACCCAAGGGAATCTGAAGACCTTCCCCTGCTTTGGAAATATACTCTGCCCCCTAACAGGAAGACCTTCCCTGCTTTGAAGATAAACTCTGCCCCCTAATAGGCTGAATGTAATCCCATAAAGCCTGTGGTGGGAGGAGTTTGCTGAAGGGTGGAGCAGTGCCCGCAGGAAGCTGGGAGTCAGAGCAAGCTAGATGGCTGCGAAGAGGACGCTTCCAAGGGAGACAGATGGGTGAGTAAATATTGGTCTTGTGTTGGTCTGTGGGAAGGCTAAAGGATGGTGTGGTTTTCTGTGCTATTATGGCTTACTAACTTTGCTACTATGATAGAATCAGCTTACTGGTTTTGGGATTCAGTTTTCTGGTGTCAGAATAAATGTTTTGCTTCTATCTTCTATATGAAGAGTCTATTATATTTTGTGATTGAGTACCATGAAGGTATATTTATAGTGAATGTGGGTGCTATAAATATTACACTGGTGCTACAGCCTCACATGGACTCAGGCAAGTAAAGAATGCTGAATAAGAACATTGTACATGGTAACATTAATAATGTAAGGATGGTCTCAGTCACTCTATTCAAGATAATTCCAAAGGACCTATGATGAAAAATGCTATCTGACTCCAGAAAGAGAACTGATGAACTGTGAATACAGATTAAAAGACACTTTTTAAGATCTGTTTTTCTAGGGCTGTTTTTGGTTATGTGTTTTCTTTTGCATCATGGCTAATACGGAAATATGTTTTACTTTATTTCACATGTATTAAATGATATAATATTGCTTGCCTCCTCAAGTAAGGGGGAGGGTAGGAGGAGAGAAAATTTGGAACTCAAAATTTTAAAAATATTAAAAATTTTTTTACATATAATTGGGTAATATTAATGAAGTGAATACAAAATATACTTTAAAAACTGAAACAAGGAAAAATATGACATCACAGTTTTTAAATCCCTTTCCCCTGAACTAAGACAATGAAAAAAATGAGACAAATAAGCAAAGCCAAGCAAAATGAATGGTTGGTTGGGTGTTGTCCTTCCTTCTCGAAGAGGACCAAAATGACATCACTATGCTAGAACCAAGTTTCAGTGTGTCTGACTATGGCTGATCAGATCAATATGAGCTCAGAATACTCTACCATAGGTCAGGCACAAATAGTTCATGCGAACCTTGGGGTGAATTCTCTAAATCTGTGCCTCTTGCATTTCCTTTGAGCTGTCTTAATTCTGCTTTGCTCATACAGCACAACACCTTCTCCAACGTGAACACGCCCCGCTCAGCAGTCTCCCACGTCACACAATCAATTCCAAAGTTGTGTGTGTGTGTGTGTGTGTGCATGTGTGTCCCCAAATTCAATTTAATTCAGCAAACAATTATCAGACAACTAAGACACTGCTCGCTCCCCTCAACAGTTTACAGTCTAGTAGAGTAATATGATCTGGGAATACAAAGAAAAGGAAAATACAGTCTCTGCCCTCAAGGAGCTCACAATCTAATGGAGGAGTCAATATGTAACACCCATGCATCCCTTTTGTTTTAGTTGTTGTTTGGTCTTCCTGACTCATTTGGGGTTTTCTTGGCAAAGATACTGGTGTAGCTGCCATTTCCTTCTCCAACTCATTTAAACTTTTTTTTCTCTTTTTAAAAATTATTTATCTTTTGTTTTCTATATTCACTTCCATAAGTTTTAAAATTTTCTCTCCCTCCCTCCTGAAGATGGCTTGCAATCTGATAATGGCTCTACATACATTACTATTAAACACATTTTCACATTAGTCATACTGCATAGAAGAAGGATAATAAATGGGAAAAACCATGAGAAAGATAAAAAACAAAACAAAATAAAAAAGAAAACAGTTTGTTTCATTCTGCATTCAGACTCTATAGTTTTTTTCTCTGGATGTGGCTTGGAATTGTTTTAGGTCCTTGCATTGACTGACAAGGGTAAGTCCATCAAAATCAATCCTTGTGTTCCCCATTTGACGGGCCTCACCTTGATTTCCAGTTCCTGGCCACTACAAAAAGAGCTGCTATAAAAAGTTTTGTATATGTAAATTCTTTTCCCACTTCTATGATATCTTTGGGATACAGCCCTAGAAGTGGTATTGTTGGGTCAAAGGCTATGCACTTTTTTATAGCCCTTTGGACAGTTCCAAATTGATCTCCAGAATGGTTGGATCAGTTCACAGCTCCACCAACAATGAATCAGTGTTCAAACTTTCCCAGATCTTCCACAACATTTATCATTTTCCTTTTTTGCCATGTTAGCCAATTTGATAGGTGGGATGTAGTACCTCAAGAGTTTTACTTTGATTTGCATCTCTCTGATCAATAGTGATTTACAGCATTTTTCATATGACTATAGACAGCTTTAATTTTTTCCTCTGAAAACTGCCTGTTCATATCCTTTGACCATTAATCAATTGGGGAATGACTTTGTTTCCCTGTAAATTTGACTCAGTTCTCCATATATTTGAGAAATGAGACCTTTATCAGAGACACTGGCTGTAAAAATTCTTTCCTAGGCTTCTGCTTTCTTCCTAATCTTGGTTGCACTGGCTTTGTACAAAAAATTTTCAATTTAATGTAATCAAAATTATCCATTTTGCATTTCATAATGTTCTCTATCTCTTGTTTGGTCATAAATTCCTCCATTTTCCATAAATCTGACAGATAAACCATTCCTTGCTCCCAAATTCCAAAGTTCTTAAGAATGACCTTGAGAATGTCCTTGTATTGCTTCTTCTGACCACCAAGTGAATGCTTTATATGTAAGAGTTCTCCATAAAATAGTCTTTTTGCAAGCATATATTCTGCATTCAAATAGCATGGTAAGTCGATCAGAGTTGCGCTCTTTGAAGCAGTGTCTGAATGCTTGGCAATTTGGTTCGAGTAAGGACCTCAGCGTCTGGTACCTTATCATGCCAAGTGAACTTCAAAATCTTCCTAAGACAATTCAAATGGAAGTAATTCATTTTCCTGGCATGCAGCTGGTAGACTGTCCAGCTTTCACAGACATACAACAATAAGTTCAGCACAATGGCTCTGTAGGCCTTCAGTTTGGTGGTCTAATACTTCTCTCCCATATTTTTCCTTTGCGCCTCCCAAACACTGAGCTAGCTCTGGCAATGCATTTATCAAATTCATTATCACTGTGTACATCCCAGAAAATACACTACCAAGGTAAGTGAACTTATCCACAGCATTCAAAACTGTTGGTAGTGGTGTTCATCCTTTGATACTATTAGCTGTACTATTAAGGCTTACAGAAAATTATGTCAAAATTTGTTTTCCTGGAGAAGTTCACTGACATTTTATGTCAGTTTCATGGTGACATACTTGCCAAAGTTCTAGATGATGGGCAATGTTTTCATGCTTTTCCAGTCACCAGTGGAGTGAAAAGTCTATGTGTTTGTTCTCTTGCTTTTTTAGCATGTTTTGAGCCATATTGTCAAATACTTTCAATGAGGATAAACATGACATCAAGGTCAGCTACCACGCTGATGGTAAATTCTTCAACTCAAGGCCACCAGCCAAGACCAAAGTGTAGGGGATTGCTGGTGCATGATTTTCTGTTTGCAGATGATTGTGCACAAAATAAAACCTCTGAAGCTGAGAAGCAATAAAATATGGATCAGTTCTCTGCTGCTTGTTCTAATTTTGACCTAATACCACCAAGGGAAAACAGGTGCTCCATCAGCCATCACCACACCACTACCACTTCGGTAATTTGGTCTTCATTTGCCAGCCTTTTTTCACTCAGGGCTACTATTTGGGTGTGATAACTGCTGAGTTCTCTTGCAACAAGAGCTGTTTGTCTTTCAGGTCTACTGGATTTTGTGTTGTTGACAAGTGTGTACGCTTTCCAATGCCAATGGTGACTGGAATTGTCTTTGCAGATGTTTTTGCACATTTTTTTTTGTATCTCGACCACAAAGTGAGATTCCCTGCCTGCCATGGTAATCATGCCCTGGTTGTGTAAGCAGATGATTTTTAGGGCATCTTTTCTAGAGCTTTCCTCAAACCAGTTGGCGAGCAGTGTAATCCTTTTTAAAAGGCTGCTCAGACACCCAGGGCACTGCTGAATCCCACTGCTGCTTCCAATAAGAAGCAAAATGAACAAACATAGTCCAAGGTCTAAAAAACTGCACTCAATACCTTGCATTAGTCACCTCTGTAAGGAGCGGTGTAACACACAGGCACTCTGGAGACAAGACTAGTCTCTGTGTTGATCAGAGTTCTTAAGCCTTCCAATGTTTTTCTTTACTATGTTGCTTTCCCTGTATAAATTTTTTCTTCTGGTTCTGCTCACTTAACTTTGCCTCAGTTCATGCTACCAAAGTTTCTATTAAATAATCTCTTTCATCATTTCTTATGAGGTAAAATTATTCTATTACAGTAATGTACCACTGTTCAGTCATTAACCAAAAATTTTCAAAGCAATCTAAGAAACCACTTTGTAGTTTAGTGCTTTTCTTTTGTGCCTTTTCCTACTTCTGCCCTTCAGGATCAGGAAGTTTTATTTATTTGCAGCTATTTCTTCCCCAGTATTATACCCCTCTTAATGTCTCTCCTTTCCCCATCCCTGACAATTCTTATAAGAGTGACAATGCCAACTCCCCCATCTATCCCTTCACGTTTAGGTAGTATTAGGTAGTATTCTTCTTAAATAGCCCATTTGTAACAAGTTCTACCACCTTCTTCTTCCTTTCTACATTAGTGTATTTCTTTCAACACTCAGAATAAAACCAATCCACCCCCCAGAATCTCTTTTTCTTATTTATCTTTTAAATACCCTTTTAAGATACTAAGGTTCTGTAGGAACTCTTCTATTTTTTTTCATGCAATAAGCACAATGCCATCACAAAATTCTTTCCAATGCTCAAATTTACCTTTCTAGTTTCCTTGTACTTTTGTGTTTATATTTTAAAATACTTACTTAGCTCTGTACATTTCATCAGAAATATTCCTTTAAAAGATTATCTTCATACCCTGTCAGACCATAGAACTTTGCAGTAAGTTTTTCTTGGTTATAAAGTTATATATTCTGTCTCTTGAAATATTGTATTCCAAGAATTACTCTGGTTTGCAGTGAAGCTGCCAGGTCCTGATTTTGGTCCCTTGACACTTAAAACTGCTTCTATCTGAATGTCTATAGAAAATTTACATATTTTTCTATTTGTCTTAATATTTTATCATTTCTTGGAGCGTTACTGATTTCTATGGTATATCCTAGTTTCCAGAGATTTTTTTCCTTGGGCAAGGATTACAATTTTCTCTCCTAATCTGAGAAAAAATATTCCATTCTTCCTGATAGCAAAAGTATAGCAAAAGTATTCTCAACACAGAGACAATCAGTGAAAAGACACAAAGTAATGAGAGTGCTTTGTGTAAGTAGAAGAAAAAGGGCCAGTGGCATAGGACTGTAGAATACTTGGAAGGAAACAAGTATAAGACAACAAAGATAAGAAGGGGCCAGGTTATGAAGGGCATTAAAAGACAAAAAAAGAGATCTGTATTTGATACCAGATATAGTAGGGAGCCAATGGAGTATACCAAGTGGTGGGGGAAGAGGGAATGCTATGGTCAAACCTTCACTTTAAGAAAATCACTTTGGCAGCTCAGTGAAGGTTGGCGTGTGAGAGACTTGAGCTACAGAGACAACCAGAAACCTATTTTGATGCCCCAAACATGAGGTGAGCAACGCCTGTACAAAGGTGGCAACTGTGTGAATAGAGAAAAGAGAATGAATATAAGAAATGTAGTGAAGGAAGAAATGACAAGATTTACCAAAAGACTGGACATGTAGGCTGGGAGTAAATAATGAGTCATGAATTAAACTGAGATTACAATCCCGATGGTGCTACATTTGATAATAAAGAAGTTCACCTGGGAGAGGAAGGATGAGGGGAGAGTCCAAGAGAGAAGATAATGTGTTCTGTTCTGGACATATTAAGTTTTAAATGTTTACAGGACTTTCAGTTTGAATCTCCATTTTTTTTTCTTCTGAAGGATTATACTCCAGTTGTGCTGGGTACATGATTCTTGGTTTTAAACCTAGCTCCTTTGACCTGTGGAATATCATATTCCAGGCCCTCCAATCCCTTAATGTAGAAGCTGCTAGATTTTGTGTTATTCTGATTGTGTTTCCACAATACTTGTTTCTTTCTGGGTGCTTGCAGTATTTCCTCCTTGCCTTGGAAACTCTGGAATTTCGTTATAACATTCCTGGCAGTTTTCCTTTTCGGATCTTTCAGGAGGCAATTAGTGAATTCTTTCAATTTCTATTTTACCCTCTGGTTCTATAATATCAGGGAAGTTTTCCTTGATAATGTCTTAAAAGATGATGTCTAGGCTCTTTTTTTGATCAAGGCTTTCAGGTAGTCCAATAATTTTTAAATGATCTCTTCTGGATCTATTTTCCAGGTCAGTGATTTTTCCAATGAGATATTTCACACTGTCTTCAATGTTTTCATTCTTTTTAGTTCTGTTTTATAATTTCTTGATTTCTTATAAAACCATTAGCTTCCATTTGCTCCATTCTAATTTTTAAGGAATTATTTTCTTCAGTGAGATGTTGGACCTCCTTTTCCATTTGGCCAATTCTGCTTTTCAAGGCATTCTTCTCCTCACTGACTTTTTGGACCTCTTTTGCCATTTAGGTTAGTCTCTTTTCTAAGGTGTTATTTTCTTTTTTAAAAAATTTATTATCATTATTTATTTATTTAATTGATTTATTTACTTTTAGTTCACAAGATTTGGTTCCAGAGTCCCTTGAGTTTCAAATTTTCTCCCCTCCCTCTCCACCCCCATCCCCACCCATGGTGGCATGCAGTCAAGTATAGAATCTTCAAATACTTTCATGCTGGACATTAGTCTGGTTGTACAGAAGGGTTGTAACCAATGGAGTGAACAATGGGAAAAAGGAAACAAAACCAAACATGGAAAAGAGCGATAGCATGTAAGTTGCTTCAGTCTCCATTTAAACTCTGTTCTTTCTAGATCTTTCTCTGAATGTCAGCATCCCCTTCCTTCCTGAGACTTGTAGAGTTGTCTTATATCTATGCGTTGCTGAGAAGAGTCCAGTTTATCAAAGTTGGTCATCACACATGTGATGTGTCTGCGATTGTTACACATTTCTCCTGGTTCTGCTCTTCTCACTTAGCATCAGTTTATATAAACCTCTCCAGGTATGAAGTTATTTTCTTCAGTATTTTTTAGGGGGGGGGAGGGTCTCCTTTAGCAAGCTTGTCAACTCTTTTCTCATGATTTTCTTGCATTACTCTTGCCTCACTCATTTCTAATTTTTCCTCCACTTCTCTTAACTGATTTTCAAAATACTTTTTGAGCTTTTCCATGGTCTGCAATCAATTCATATTTTTCTTGAAGGCTTTGGACATAGGAGCTTTGATTTTGTTGTCTTCTTCTGGTTGTAGGTTTTTATCTTTGTCACCAAAGTAAGATTTTATAGTCTGAATTTTTTTATGTTGTTTACTCATTTTCCCAGCCAAATACTTGACTTTCTAACTCCTTGCTAAAGTAGGACTCTGCTTCCAGTGTGGAGGATTTACTGTCCCAAACTTCAGGGGTTTTGTGCAGCTATTTTCTTAGATGCTCTAGGCGTCTGTAAATTTTCAGTTTTTCCAAGGTGGTATGATCAAAGGAGAGGTATTTACTCATCTCCTGGCCTGTGCTTTGGTCTGTAATTGACCACAAGCACTCTTTTCTGCCTTGGAACTGTGATGATTCCCTCTCCACTGTACCACAAGCTCCACCACACCAATGCTCCTCACCACTATAGGACTGGCACCCAGGTCTGCAAGCCAGATCCAAGCAGGATGAAGTAAGGGAATCCTGATTCAGTGCCAGCAAAGAGATCCCTGCAATCACCCTCTGATCAGATGCTAGATCCCCACACTGTGAGCTGAGAACTCCGGAAGCAGCCACTGCTGCTGCTGCCACCTCCACTGCCCCCGGACTGGAGCTGGACCACACTCCTCTCTCACCCAGGACCTACAGAGGTTTCCCACTGATGTTCTATGCTGTCTTTGGTGTTTGCAAGCCAAAAAGTCTGGAAACTGCAACAGCTGTCAATGATTCAGTTTCTTGAGGGCTGCTCTAGCCCTGCTTATGCTGGCGCGGTTCAGGCTGTACTGTGTTCCACTCCCAGCATGGTGTGATAGACCCTTCCTGTTGACTTTCCAGCTTGTCTTGGGCTAAAGAGTTGTTTCACTCCATCATTTTGTGGGTTCTGCAGCTCTAGAATTTGTTTAGAGTCTTTTTTTTTACAGGTATTTGGAGGAGTTTGAGTGAGAGCTCAAGCAAATTCCTGCTTTCACTCTGCCAAACAAAAACAGTTCTAAAGTACTACCTCATTCCTGTTAGATTGGCTAATAGAACAGAAAAGATAATTGACAAATGTTGGAGGTGATGTGGGAAAAATGAGCCATTAATGCACTGCTGATGGATATCGCCAATCATTCTGTGAACTGATTCAATAATTCTATAGAGTAATTTGGAACTATGCCTGCCCTTTGACCTAGCAATACCACTACTAGATTTGTATCCAAAAAGAGAGGACAAAATAAAAAGGAAAAGACCTATATGTATAAAAATACTTATAGGAACTCGTTTCTGGGGGCAAAGAATTAGAAATTGAGGGGATGCCCATCAACTGGGGAATGGCTGAACAAACTGTGATATGCGATTATGATGGAATACTATTGCAGTATAAGAAATGATGAGCAGGATGCCCTCAGAACAACCTGGAAAGAAGTGCATGGGTTGATACAAAATGAAATGTGCTGTGTACAAAGTAACAGTAATATTGGAAGATAATCACCTATGAATGACTCAGCTATTCTCAGCAATACAACAATCTAAGACAACTCTAAAGGATATGTGATGAAAATTGCTGTCCATCCCCTGAGAAAGAACTGATGGTGTCTAAATGCAAACTGAAGGATACTTTTTTTAACTTTATTTTTTTTGAGGCTTTGTTGTTTTTTATCTATGTTTTCTTTCACATGACATTATGGATATGTTTTGCTTCAGTACACATGTATAACCTATACTGAATTGTTTGCCTTGTCAATGAGGTAGGTGGGGAGGAAAGGAGAGAATCTGAAACTCTAAGTTTTAAAAACAAACGTTAAAAATTGCTTTTACATGTAACTGAGAAAAAATAAAATACTAAACAAAAAATAAAATAAAAAGAATGGAAGAGACATATATTTATTTGTAGACAGAGATGAAGGCATATGCTTCTCTGATCTTTACATGAGACATTTCGTGTCATTTTCACTGGACATTTTCACTGGCTGGTGCTCATGTATGTAATTCTCTCCTCCCTCATGTCCCTATCATGGCTTCCCAGGCTTCCTTTGAGTATCAATTAAAATCCCACCTAAGATAAGCTTTCCCCTAACTCCTTCTCAATGCTAGTACTTTCTGTGTATACCTTGTTTGTATAAAGACGATAAGCTGTCTTCCTCATTACAACGTGAGATTCCTAAGAGCAGGGACTGTTTTTGCCGTTTTCTTTGTATCCCCAACACTTAGCACAGCACCAGACACATAGGAGATAGTTAAATAGGCTTTTGTTGACATGGCTATTTGATAAGGCAAAACATTAATACTGATTTCTGTTTTATCACAGTGTGAAATTTCCAAGAATACTATAAATCAGACCTTCAAAACAAATTGTGGAAAGACATATCTGAAGGTATAACTAAGACTGTCAGTTAAAAAAAGTTTTGTCAAGTAGGATAATGTTTCCTTTTAGAATAATAAAAGAGAAAAAATTGTTTCTGGCAGACTAGCGTCTATAACACAGAGTATGATGTTAATATTTTTCTTCAGAAGAGTTATACTGAAAGTAGAGCAGAACTTGAAAAGACAAAGCCCAGATCCACAATCCAACACTGGTACCTGAAATTTGTGAGACCATGGATTAGCTTCAGTTTTCTACCCCTGTAAAATAAAGTAAAACTTGCAACACCTAATGCAGAAGACTAATGTAAGAAAAGTATTTTGTGAAGCTGATGTATAATGGCAAATTATTATACTTTTTTGTAATCCAGTTGCTTTTATCTACCTAGTTAAGTCAAAGGCCTTATACTGATAATCAAGTGGCTTTTTTTTTTGTTTACAAGTATTACCTGCATTTTGACGGCAATTACAACTGAGATGAGTTCCTTTTCCAATTCCTTGAAAACGACCAGCTTTTTTAAGGTCAGGCTGCATAACCTGAAAGTGAGAACAAATAAATGGTACTTACTTTACTAGTGATGTACTAAGGATATAGCAGACAACTTTGATTACGTAGCAACTGAATGAGAGGTGCCCAGAGAAGAAGACACACAAGGAAAAGACCTAGCCAGAGTAAACAATTTCATTAGGATACAGAAATTTAAGTTCTTTCTGTTTTCTTAACCATAACTACCATAAGAAAGTTATTAAGCACCTTACTTCATATGTTATACACAGAGTAAGGTAATCAGTTGTTCACTACATATTTAATCATATGTCATGGGAGTAAAAAAAAAAAGAGAGACGATACAATAGAAAAGAATATATTAGCCCTGATGTCAAGTTATTTACCAGAGAGATGCAAAAATATGCTCACACAAAGCAGGCACAGAAATAGAAGGCAATAATGTATTAATAGTTTTGACTTGTAAAACATGAATACTTTCATTCACATCATCTCATCAGATTGTCTGACATTCCTCTTTTCTGACTATAACTCCAGAACAATTCATCTCTCCCTAAACTTCAACACTACTAAATTTATTTGTCAGTCTCATCACAATCTTCAGACTCTCCTCTCCTCAATACTTTCTCAGGCCATTAGCTCAGGTCTGACTTTCCCCTCTTTCCCAATTTCCACTGGAGAGTTAATAAATTTAAATGTACAAAGCCATCTAATCTCAAATCTCTCATCCTCCCTTTTCCTATCAATTCTTATCCCTTGCCAAACCTCAGTCATAGATCCCACCATCTACATCCTCTGAGCCTACTAACACAGCTGGAAGAAAGTCTCACAATCATGCTTACTTGCTACATTACAATTCATGTTATATAACAACAACTGGGTCTTCATTGCAGCAAGGCAATTCTTTCTATTCCTCCTAAAATGACTCCAACCAAAGTTATTCCATCCTCTTCTAAAGCCTCCCAAGCTACCATGTGCCCCACTCTCTAAGCTTAATACATTACCTTTTAATTTACTGAATAAAAGAAACCAATTCATGTGAGCCCTTTTATCCCTTTTTCTTCATCTCAAAACTCCTTATATTATCTCCTATTTTTCTCTTCCCAGTTTACAAAAGAGATGTGATATAGCAAATTGGGCACGTGACTTAGAATGACAAAGATCTAGATCCAAATACAGCCTCACACACTTACTAGCTAACTGAATTAGGGTAAGTTATTTAACATTTCTGAACTTCTAAGTTCTCTTCCAGCTCTACATTTATGAATATAACGACACAGTCCTTTCTGATTACAGCTACTATGAGACTGATGGCTGGCAGAGTACAGAGGAGTGGACAGAATGAAGGTCACAGGGAAGATGAAGAACAGTGGTAGGGGTAGTCAGAAATTTGGAGAGATGAGATGATAAATGATTATGATCAGATAGAAGAATTTCAAAGTCTCTAAACATGGGAATAGAACAAACACCTGTCAATGATTTCAAGGTTAAGAGTATTACTATGTGAATGAGTGTAACGCCATGCACAAGTGGCTTCCCAAAAGAATGCTACTGTGAACAGGTTTTAAGGTTCTGATTACACAGTATAGTGAACACTCCATTTATTCCATAACAAATCAAGGCAAACTTTCTCAGAAAATCAAGGTACAATATGATGTTCACAACATTACATCTTATTACAGAAAATCACAATATAGCGTTCACAACAGCATAACATTAGAATGGCCACATAGTTTTCACCAAAGTGGCTACAGCATTTAGAACAAAGAACAAAAGAATAATCATCTGGTTTCCGTAAGGGGAACCCTCCTTATTTAATCATTCAGTCATCTCAGAATACAATAATCAATCTTTCACTCATGAGACAATCATAAGTTAACGTAATCAGTCACTTTTCCAGATTCACAATTACTAAGTAAAATTAATCACTAAATACAATCACTAGAAAATTACACAAACCCTCCACCCTTTGACGTCTAGTAAACTTCAATTTCATTACATGTTCAATAACCAAGGAGAGGCCTTTTCTTCATTTTGACTTGGGATGGTCTCTCAGATTCCCTGGATCCCCTTCCATTGTCCCAGCTCCTACCTGAATCCACCAGTCACCTGGATTCAAAGGCAGACAGCTCCCAGATCTTTGTCCAGTCCTCCAGGCAGTTCTTGGTACACACTGAAACTCACAGGGTCCAGCACATCCCAAAACCTTCACAACTTCTACTGCTGGGAACTCAAGGATCAACCAAGCCACAAAGTCTTGTCCTGGTAATGCTTCTTCAGTCCTCCAGCAGTTCAGTTGCCCCTATGATCCAGAAGAAATTTCAGCTTTCCTGGTGGCCTTCCAGGTGGCCTCAACAGCAACTTCAGCCTTCACCAGGTTCTGGTCTCATAGAAAACTCCAACTCAGTTCTCAGTCCAGCAGACCAGCTTCCAGATGGTGTGAAAATTTTGCTCCCTCCACCAGGAGCCACCAGGAAGAAAATTCTTGATTCTGTCTGTCCTTTGGAGCTCTTCTTAAACACACACACACACACACACACACACACACACAGGCTTCCTGTCTCAGCCAACCCCCTCCTGCCATGTCAGCAACAGGAGACAGAGTTCATACCTTCTGTTTCTTCCACTTTCTGTTTTCTTTCTGTTTCTGCTAAATTAATTACCATTACAATGAGCAGCTGAAATGAAGTGGAGAAGTAGGTCATATGAATTGAGTTGAGTGAGAATGGTGAAGTCAGAGCATTTGAAGCAGTGGTTCTCAACCTTCCTAAAGCCACGACCCTTTAATACTTGTATGTGGGCGTATCTGCATGTGGGTGGACCTGCCTGGAGACAGAGGAGCAGTGTCTCGGTTCCTAAGACCATCAGAAATACGTGTTTTCCGATGATCTTACGTGACCCCTGTGAAAGGGTCGTTTGACCCCCAAAGGAGTTGCGACCCACAGGTTGAGATCCACTGATTTGAAGGAAAGTGTGTGTGTGTGTGTATACATACACATATATACATATATAGATATACATACATGTATGTGTGCATTTGTGTATGTATGTGGGATGGAGAGAAAGAGTGAGGGCCAAGCACTTCACTCACTAAGGAAGGAAAGAAAATGTCAAGGTTCAATAGATAACGGCTACCAGGTTCCGGACTGAATGATAATATTTTTTAGTGTGAACCTCAAGGAGTAAAAGTTTCTAAGTGATGATGATATATGGAAAATCTAGAAGAGGCAATGGGAATATAATGCTATCCCTCCAATTTTGTATTTAACTATTTTGTTTTTATTCTCTTTACAGATTTGCAATATTGAATATTATATCTATCAGTTCATCAACAGATACCTTTATTTCCATAAACTTTTCACACACAGCAAAATTGTAACAACTGGGGGCCTCCATATATCCCTTTCAAGATTAGACAAATCTAACAAAAGAATAAATGAGAGGAAATTAAGGATCTGAAAAGAATTGAAGAAAATTCACAAGATGGCAGAACGTAAGTAGGAACTTATCTGAACTCCTCAGTGAATTCTGTCAGTATCCTCAAAAAAGTGAATCTAAATAGATTTTAGAGTGACAAAATCCATATGAAGATGGAACATGGCAGATTTCCAGTCCAGGACTGGGCAGGGGGAGCGCAGAGTGTGTGGGCTGCACCAGCATGGACTAGAGACTAGACCACAGCAGACCATGAGTGAGTCCCAGGCAGCAGACTTTCCCCCCCTCTTCCCCACCCTTGGGTGATTCGGAGATATCTCACCACTGGAAGGAGGATTGCTCAGAGCTGGGTAAGAGAAGGCGCAGAACCCGCAGAAACAACAGCAGCTTCTCTTGGAGCTATCAGCCCACAGGCTGGATGTTTAAAAATCACCTACCTGAACTTCTGCAAGCCAAGATGGTGGAGTAAACCTTATCTGCTCTGATCCCTCTCCCTGACCCTGAAAACCCAGAGAATATTGCCCCAGTGTAAAATCCTGAAATAGTGGAAGCAGGGGCAGGCTTGAGAGTACTAGAGGAAAAGTGTGACTGAAGCTATGCCAAACCTGAAGTGAGGGGCAGGAGGTGTTCCAACAAACCTCATATCAACTGACCAGCAGGAGATCCCAAAGCCCAATGGGGTGAAACCAGTAATCACTAACACCAAAAGTACAGGTGTGACTTAGCACAATCAAGGAAATCTGCAGACACCAGCACTGCAGGACCAACTGTTGAGCCTGCATGAACAGGTGTGCACAGGGGCACAGTCAGAAACCTGAAGTGGCCAGACCACCTCTCCCCCATACCTTACTCTGAGAGCTTCAGGGTAACCCAGCAGAAACACTGAGAGTCCTGAACTTGGCCTCAGTCTAGACACCCAGAGGCTACAGCGCACAAAGTCAACAACCAAGCCCCTAGCTCCTGCTTGAAAAGCTTGGGTCAGAACCCTCTGTACCCAGAAGCAGGAATCCACTTTAAAAGTCAGGAAATAGGCAATCACAATGGGCAAGAAGGAAGCTGGGAAATGAAAAACAGAAATGATTCAATCCTATTATAACAAAAAAGAACAGCCACATTTGGGGGACAACACTGACTCTATACTCGCACCTGAGGCCAAAGAAGGAATTATTAACCAGTCTCCAGCCTAAAAAGCATTCTTGGAAGAGATCAAGAAAGATTTTAAAAGCCAAATTAGAGAGGTAGAAGATAAACTGACCAATATTTTGAAATTGCACTGGCCAAAATGTTTTTCCATCTCACTGAAGAAAATAAATCCTAAAAAAGTAAAATTTGAGAACTAGGACCAGAGGTTCAATATCTAACTGGACAAAATACCTAAAAATGAAATCTGAACATATGGAAAAAGAGCTTCAAAAATGAACCAATGAAAATAATTCATTAAAAATCAGAATCAGTCAAATCAAAGCCAATGACTATATGACTCAACAAGAATCAGTCAAACAAACAAAAAAAAAGATTGAAAAATTAGAAAAATATTGTAAAATATCTCAGTAAAATATCTCAACTAACCTGGAGAAGAGATCCAGGAGAGATAATCTAAGAATTATTGGTCTACTGGAAAGTCATGATGAAAAAAAACTGCCTGGACAACATCCTCCAAGAGTCCTGAGGTCCCAGAATCAGAAGGCAAAATAGTTATCTAAAGAATTCACCAGACTCCACCTGAAACAGATCCCAAATTGAAAACTCCAAGAAATATAGCAGCCAAATTACAGAATTATAAGGTCAAGGAAAATATACTGCTAGCAGCCAGGAAGAAACAATTCAAATATCATGGAACTACAGTCAGGATCACACAGGACCTAGCAGCTTCTACATTAAAAGACTACAGTGAATGGAATATGATATTTCACATAAGGCAAAACAGGTTGGACAGAAACCAAAGATCAACTACCCAGCAAAACTGCGCATAATCTTTCAGGCAAGGAGATGTTCATTCAATGAAATAAGGGACTTCCAGACTTTCCTGATGAAAAAGCAAGATTTCAATGGAAAATCTGACCTCCAAATACAAGAATGAAGAGAGACATGAAAAGGTAAACAAGGAAAACACAGACACATACACAAACGCACACACATGCACATATGCACATAACTTGTGACTCAATAAGAGCAAACATCCCTTTATCTGAAGCTGAGACCTTTCAATATTGAGATTTATGTAATTATGGCAATATTTAAAAGTGATATACATAAATAGAGGGTGTAGGCATAAATGAACTAATTGGATGATAGCCTTACTAAGGGGTACAAAGGGATTGTAATGGGAGAAAAGTAAAGGAGGAGACAGAAAAGGGTAAATTATGCCACTTGAAGAGGAATAAAAACATATTATAGCAGAGGGAAAGAAGGCAGGCAAATGAACATCATATGAAATTCTCACTGGTTCTGGTTTATGGAGGGATCAACATAATCAGTTAAGTTCATGATGCTAATGTGAAAATACACAAAAATTCATTATAATAGAGGGAAAGGAGGGAGAGAAAGGAACATTGTATGAAATTTACTTTCATTGGTTTGGGTTCAAGGAGGGAATAACATACTCCATTAAGTATAAAAATCTATTGTGCCCTACAGGCAGTAGGAGGGGTAAGAGGGAAAAACTAGGGGAAGAGGGAGGTTAGAAGGGAGGGAAATACTAGTAAAGGGGGAAGGGTAGGTAAAGGGACAGAGGAACATAGGACAGAATACTAAAGGAGGCGGTGGTCAAAAGGAAAAGTCTTAAGGGAAAGGGGAAGGAGGAAATAAAAAACATAAACAGGGGAGGGAACAGCACGGAGGGAAAAACACAGATAGCCATCATTACTGTGAGTGTGAATGGGATGAACTCTCCCATACATGGAGGTGGATGGAATGGATTAAAAACCCATAATCCTACAATAGGCTGTCTACAAGAAACACATTTAAAGCAAGAGGATATACACAGGGTAAAGGTAAAAATAAAAAAGGCTGGAGTAGAATATATTATGCTTCAGCTAAAGTTAAAAAAAAAAAGGAGGGGTGGCAATCCTTAGCTCAGATAAAGCAAAAGCACAAATAGATCTAATTAAAAGAGAATGGATACTATATCCTGCTAAAAGGCACCCTTGAGAAAGAAGAAATATCATTATATTCCTAGAGAAAGAAATAGCAAAACTATGCTGGGGGAGGACTGCAATCTCACCGTCTATGAACCTGATAACTCTAACCTGAAAATAAACAAGAAAGAATTTAAGGAAGCAAACAGAATTTTCGAGAGGGTAGGTATGATAGACCTCTGGAGAAAACTGAATGGGGATAAAAAGGAATATACCTTCTTCTTAGTGGTACATGGAACATACACAAAAATTGACCATGTACCAGGGCATAAAAACCTCACAATTCAGGCAGAAATAGTAAATGCATCCTTCTCAGATCATGATGCAGTAAAAAGTATATGTAATAAAGGGCCATGGAAAGAAAGACTAAAAACTAATTAGAAACTAAAAAATTTAATCCTAAACAATGTGGGTCCAACAAGAAATTACAGAAACAATCAGTAACTTCATTCAAGAGAATGACAAGAGTGAGACAACATACTAAAACTTGTGGGATGTAGCAAAAGCAATTCGTAGCAGAAGTTTTATATCCCTGAATGCATACAAGAATAAAATAGACAAAAAGGTCAATAAATTGGACGTGCAACAGAAAAAGCTAAAAAAAGAACAAATTGCCTTCTGGGGGAGAGCGAAGATGGCAGGATACAAGCAACTCCCCCCATGGCCACCTCAAATGCCTATAAACTATAACTCTAAACAAATTTTAGAGCTACAGAACCCACAAAGTGACAGAGAGGAAAAAACCTCCCGTCGAAGTCAGCCTGGCAGGTGGACAGGAAGGGTCCATTGCAGCACACTAGGAGTCAAGCCCAGCCCTGCATGAGTCCGTGGTTTTAGTCCCTAGAGGGTCCCGACCAGTGGCGGCTGGAGCAGACTTAGGGAGAGTGGATCACCAGTAGTGGAGGCGGTTTCCAGAATTATAAACCCATAAATGCCAAAGACAAAATAAAAGGTCAGTGTGGAACTCTGTTGGAACAGGGAAGGGGGAGGAGGAATGCAGTCCACCCCTGCCCCTGGGGTGAGAAGTAGTGGAGGCGCAGTGGCTGTGCAGCCGCCTCCACATGGTTCCTTCAGAGCTCCTGGCCTGCAAATCACAGGGAGACCAAGAGAACATTCAGAGGGTAATCACTCTTGCTTTGACCTGCATGAATCTGGATAACTGTCTTGGGCAGAGGCCCTGGGGTGTGTGGCCACTGGGCCAGAGCTTGAGGGGGCTGCAGAGAGGGCAACAAACTAACAGCTCCAGGACCTGTGAAAACCCCAGTGATTTAGGACAAAACTCTCCCCTCTGGAAGCAGAATTCTACTGTGGCAAAAAGCTCAAAAGTTAATGAATTGAACAAACAAAGGAAGCAAAGCAAGCACAGCAATCAAGCCTTAGATTACTTTTTAGGGGACAAAAAAATCAAAGCATGGAATGGGAGGAAGATAAAGAAGTCACAACACCTGCACCAAAAGCTTCAAAGAAAAATATGAATTGGTTACAGGCCATGGAGGAACTCAAGAAGGATTTTGAAAATCAAGTAAGAGAAGTGGAGGAGAAATTGGGAAGAGAAAAGAGAATGACGCAAGAAAATCATGAAAAGAGAGTCAACAACATGGCAGAAGAAACTAACACCTTAAAAAATAGACTAACTCAAATGGCAAAAGAGGCCCAAAAAGCCAATGAGGAGAAGAATGCCTTAAAAAGACAAATCTGCCAGATGGAAAAAGAATTTCAAACGCTCACTCAAGAGAATCATTCCTTCAGAATTAGACTGGAGTAAATGGAAGCCAATGACTTTATGAGAAATCAAGATACTATTAAACAGATCCAACCAAATGAAAAAATAGGAGGAATTGTGAAATATCTCACTGGAAAAACCACTCACCTGGAAAACAGATCCAGGAGAGACAATTTAAAAATTATTGGACTACCTGAAAGCCATGATCAAAGAAAGAACCCAGAAATCATCTTTCAAGAAATTCTCAAGAAAAACTACCCTGATATTTTAGAACCAGAGGGCAAAATAGAAATCGAAAGAATTCACCAATCGCTTCTTGAAAAAGATCCCCAAAAGAAAACTCCTAGGAATGTTACATCCAGGTTCCAGAGTTCCCAGATCAAGGAGAAAATATTACAAGCAGTCAAGAAGAAACAATTGGAATACTGTGCAAACACAATCAGGATAACACAACTTCTAGCAGCCTCTACATTAAGACCTTTGTCAAAGGGCTTGGAATATGATATTCCAGAGGTCACTTACCAGCCGTATGACCTTGAGCAAGACACTTAAACCCAATTGCACTTCCCCCCCCCCCAAAAAAAAGAGACAAGGAAGGAAACTACATTTTGCTAAAAAGTTACCATGGACAAGGAAAAAATATCATTACTAAACATATATGACGAAGTGGAATAGCATCCAAATTCTTGGAGGAATACTTAGGGGAGTTACAGAAAGAAATGGAAAACAAAATACTAGTGGGGGAACTTGAACATCCTCCTCTCTGAAACAGATATATCTAACCATAAAATAAACAAAAAAAAAGTTGAGGAGGTGAATAGAATTTAAGAAACGTCAGATACAGTAGACCTCCAGGAAAAAGTGAATGGGGACAGAAAGGAACATACCTTTTTCTCATTGATACATGGCACCTACATGAAAACTGATTATGTACTAGGGCACAAAAATCACACAACCCAATGCAGAAAAGTTGAAAAACAGATTAAAAATGAATTGGAAAGTAAATAGTCTAATCTTAGAGAATGAGTGGGTCAAACAACAAATCATAGAAACAATCAATAACTTCATTCAAGACAATGACAATAATGAGACAACATACAAAAACTTATGAGATGCAGAGAAAGAGGTTCTTAGGGAAAGTTTTATATCTCTGAATATTTACATGAATAAATTAGGGAAAATAGAAATCAATGAATTAGGAATGAAACTAAAAAAGATAGGAAAAGAACAAATTAACAATCCCCAATTAAATACCAAATTAGAAATACTGAAAACCAAAGGAGAGATTAATAAAATTGAAATTAAGAAAACTATTGAACTAATAAATAAAACTAAGAGCTGGTTTTAGGGGAAAAAATCCAGTAAAATAGATAAACTATTGGCTACTCTGATTTAAAAAAGGAAAGAAAGCCAAATTACCAGTATCAAAAGTGAAAAGGTCATTCGTCACCAAATGAAGAGGAAACCAAAACAATAACTAGGAACTGTTTTGCCCAACTGTATGCCAATAAATTTGACAATCTTAGTGAAATGGATGAATATTTACAAAAAATATAAATTGCACAGATTAACAGAAGAGGAAGTAAAATACTTAAATAATCTCATCTCAGAAAAAGAAACTGAGCAAGCCATCAATGAACTCCCTAGGAAAAAAAAATCTCCAGGGCCACATGGATTTACAAGTGAATTCTATTAAACATTTAGGGAACAATATATAGAACAATACTATGGAGACTATTTGGGAAAATTGGTGAACTAGTCCTACAAAATTCTTGTTATGATAAACCAGGAAGAGTCAAAACAGAGAAAGAAAATTATTGACCAATTTTCCTAATGAATATAAATGCAAAAATTTTAAATAAAATATAAGCAAGAAGATTACAGAAACATATCACAAGAATAATACACTATAATCAGGTAGGATTAATACAAGGAATTCAGGGCTGGTTCAATATTAGGAAAACTATCAGCATAACTGATCATATCAAGAACAGAACTAACAGAAACCAAATGATTACCTCAATAGATGCAGAGAAAGCTTTTGACAAAATACAACACCCATTTCTATTTAAAAAAAAAAACACTAGCAAGTATAGGAATAAATGGAGCCTTCCTTAAAATGAAAAGTAGCATCTACCTAAAATGATTAGGAAACATTATATATAATGGAGATAAGCTAGAAGTATTTTCCAAAAAGATAAATGGTGAAACAAGGATGTCCATTATCACTACTGTTATTCACTATGGCATTAGAAACATTAGCTTTAGCAGTAAGAGAAGAAAAAGAAATTGAAGGAATAAGAATAGGCAAAGATCAAATTAATTGATCACTCTTTGCAGATGATATAATGATACACTCAGAGAATCCATGAGAATCAAGGAAAAAACTACCTGAAATAATAAACAACTTTAAGAAAGATGCAGGATATAAAATAAACCCACATAAATCAATGGCATTTCTATAAATTACTAACAAAGCCCAACAGTAAGAGATAGAAAGAGAAATTAGATTTAAAGTAACTATAGACATTATAAAATATTTGGGAGTCTACCAGCAAAACAAACTCAGGAACTTTGTGCACAAAATTATAAAACACTTTTCACAGAAATATAATCAGATCTAAATAATTGGAAAAACATCAATTACTCATGGGTAGGCCAAGCTAATATAATAAAAATGACAATTATACCTAAATTAATATACTTATTCAGTGTCATATCAAATTACCAAAAGATTATTTTATAGAGCTAGAAAAACAACAAAATTCATCTGGAAGAACAAAAGATCCAGAATATCAAGGGAATTAAAAGGAAATGCTAGGGAAGGTTGTCTAGTTGTATCAGACTTTAAATCATATTCTAAAGTAGCAATTATATAAACTACTTGGTAGTGACAAAGAAACAGAGTGGTAGATCAGAGGAATAGTTAAGTACACAAGAAACAGTAGTCAATGACTATAGTAACGTACTGTTTGATAAACTCAAAGACCCCAGCTTCCAGAATAAGAACTTACTATTTGACAAAAACTGCTGGGAAGAACAATAAAATGGTATGGCAGAAACTAAAATCGAATTGGGTTCATTATTTAGGTATAAAGGCTAATTCTATAAGGAAATTAGGAGAGCCAGGTAGAGCTTACATATCAGATTAATGGAGAACAGAGGGATTTATGACCAAACAATAGGTAAGAGAACATAATGAAAAACAAAATGTATAATTTTGATTACATTAAATTGAAAAGTTTTTGCACAAACTCATCACAACCAAGATTAGGAGGGAAGCAGAAAATTGTGAAAGAATTTTTACAACTAGTGTCTCTGATAAAGGGCTCATTTTTTTTTTAAATTTTCATTGACTTTTTTATTTACTTTTAGTTTACAAGATTCAGTTCTACAATCCCTTGACTTTCAAATTTTCTCCCCTTCCTCCTCCCTCCCCTATGGTGGCATGCAATCAAGCATAGGATCTGCAAATACTTTCACATTGTACAATACTCTGGTTGTATTGAAGGGTTGTAACCAATGGACGGGAAAAACGAAAGACAACCAAACATGAAAAAGAACGATAGCATGTATTGCTTCTGTCTCCATTTAAACTCTGTTCTTTCTAGATCTTTCTCCGAATGTAGATCTCTCCTTCCATCCTGAGACTTGTAGAGTTGTCTTATAACTGTGCGTTGCTGAGAAGAGTCCAGTTTATCAAAGCTGGTCATCACACATACGATGTGTCTGTGATTGTGTACAAAATTTTCCTGGTTCTGCTCTTCTCACTTAGCATCAGTTTGTATAGGCCTTTCCAGGTGAATATGAAGACTGTCTCCTCTCCGTTTTTTATAGCACAATAGTATTCCAATACATTCATATACCACAACTTGTTTAGCCATTCCTCAATTGATGGGCATCCCCTTCATTTCCAGTTTTTTGCCACCACAAAGAGAGCTGCAATAAATATTTTTGTACATATGGGTCTTCCTCCTGTTTCTGTGATCTCTTTGGGATACAACCCCAGAAGTGGTATTACTGGGTCAAAGCGTATGCAATTATTTATGGCCCTTTGGGCATAGTTCCAGATTGCTCTCCAGAACTGTTGGATCGGTTCACAGATCCACCAACAATGCACTAGTATTCCAATTTTTCCACATCCTCTCCAGCATTTGTCATTTTCCTGTTTTGTCATCTTAGCCAATCTGACTGGTGAGATGTGGTACCTCAAAGTTGTTTTGATTTGCATTTCTCGAATCAAGAGTGATTTAGAGCATTTTTTCATATGCTTAGAGATATCTTTAATTTCTACCTCTGAAATTGCCTGTTCATATCATTTGACCATTTATCAATTGGGGAATGACTTGGATTCTTTTAGATTTTACTTAATTTCTTGTATATTTTTGAAATGAGGCCTTTATCACTTCCCTCTTAATCTTGCTTACATTGGCTTTGTTTGTACAGAAACTTTTCAATTTCATGTAATCCAGATTATCCATTTTGTATTTTATAATGCTCTCCAACTCTTCTTTGGTCATAAAGTCTTCCCCAATCTGCATTCAGACTCCATAATTCATTCTCTGGATGTAGACAGCCTTTTCTACCATGAGTCTTTCAGGGTTGTTTTATAACCCTGCATTGCTGAGAAGAGCCTAGTTTATCAAAGTTAGTTATCACAGATAACAACAGGTCTGTAATTGCGTACAGTGTTCTCCTGATTCTGCTCCCCCCACTCAGTATCAGTTTATATATGTCTCTCCAGGTTATGAAGTCCATCCACTCCTCATTTCTTATAGCACAATAGTATTCCATTACATTCATATACCACAAGTTGTTTAGCCATTCACCAACTGATGGGGATCCCCTTGATTTCCAATTCTTTGCCATCACAAAAAGAGCTGCTACAAATATTTTTGTAAACGCAGGTCTTTTTCCTACTTGTATGATCACTTTGGGATAAGGCCCTGGAAGTGGTATTGCTGGGTCAAACGGTATGTGCATTTTTATATCCCTTTGGGCATAGTTCCAAATTGCTCCCCAGAACGGTTGGATCAGTTCACAACTCTACCAACAATGAATTAGAGTTCCAATTTTCCCACACCCTCTCCATCATTAATAATTTTCCTCTTTTGTCATGTTAGCCAATTTGACAGGTGAAATGTGGTACCTAAGAGTTCTTTTGATTTGCATTTGTCTAATCAATAGTGATTTAGAGCATTTTTTTTAATATGCTTATAGACATCTTAAATTTCTTCCTCTGAAAACTGCCTGTCAATATCCTTTGACCATTTATCAATTAGGGAATGACTTGTATTCTTATAAATTGGACTCAGTTCTCTGTATATTTTAGAAATATTTTCTCAGAGACACTGGCAGTAAAAATTATTTCCCAATTTTCTGCTCCCCTCCTAATCTTAGTTGCACTGGCTTTGTTTGTACAAAAACTTTTCAATTTACTTTAATTGAAATTATGAAAATGCATTGCATAATGCTATCTCTTGTTTGATCATAAACTCTTCTACATAAATCTGACAAGCAAACTATTCCTTACTCTCCCAGACTGCTTATAGTATCAGCCTTTATATCTAAATCGTGAACCCATTTTGACTTTATTTTGGTATATGGTGTAAGATATTGGGCTATGAGCAGTTTCTGCCACATTATTATCCACTTTTCCCAGCAGATTTTGTGAAATAATGAGTTCTTATCCAAGAAGCTGGAATCTTTGGGTTTATCAAACAGAAGACTAGGACAGTCACTGACTACAGTGTCTTGTGCACCTAATCTATTTCACTGATCCATCACTATTTCTTAGCCAGTAGCAAGTGGTTTTGATGACAGCTGCTTTATAATACAGTTTAAAATCTGGTATGGGGGGTGGAGCCAAGATGGTGGAGTAAAAGCAGGAACCTGCTTGAGCTCTGGCTCCTACCACCTCTAATACCTGTAAAAAAAAAAGCAAACAAACAATAACTCTAAACAATTTTAGAGCTACAGAACCCGCAAAGTGACAGAGAGAAACAAATCTCCTGGCAGGCTGACAGGAAAGATCTATCACAACAGGCTGGGAGGGGAGTGCAGTTCTGCCATGCTAGCCCAGACCAGCGGCACCACTGAGAACGTATGTTACTTTTTGTTATCCCTATTCAATCTTCTCCAGAGGTCTATCATATCTACCTTCTCTAAAATTCTATTCACCTCTTTAACTTTCTTGTTTATTTTGAGGCTGGATTTATCAACTTCAGAGACAGGGAAGTTGAGGTGCCTCACTAGTATAGTTTTGTTGTCTATTTCTTCCTGTAACTCCCTTAGCTTCTTCTCTAAGAATATGGATTCTACACCAATTGGTGCATACATATTTAGTCATAATGTTACTTCATTGTCTACAGTGCTTTTTAGCAGGATATAGTTTCCTTCCTCATCCCTTTTAATTAGATCTATTTTTGCTTTTGCTTTGAGATTATAATTGCTACCCCTGCTGTTTTTTTAAGCTTTTGTTTATTTTTAGTTTACATCATTCATTTCCATGAGATTTTGAGTTAAATTTTCTCCCCGTCTTTCTCCTACCCACCACTCCAAAACAGTGATCTCACTGTAGACCCCCACCCCAATCTGCTCTCTCCTATATACTCCCCTATTACCCCTATGACTTTCTGGTACGGCAAGATGGATCTCCCTACCCCAGTACCTGTATATCTTATTTCCCAGTTGCATGTAAATAACAATGATGATGATAATAATAATAATATATAGACACATATATTTTTAACATTTGATTTCAGAACTTTAAATTCTAGATTCTTTCCCTTCCTCCCTCATCACTCACCCCCACTGGAAAGACAAGCAATTCAACACAGGCTTTACATGTGTAGTTACGCAGAACATCTCCACAATGGACATATTGTGTAAGACTGATTGTATTTCCCTCCTTCTTATTGTCTCCCACTTGTTCTATTTTCTCTGCTTTGTCCCTGTCCCTTTACAGAAATGTGTGCTTCTAACAACCCTCCCCTGAAACCTGCCCTCCCCTCCATCCTCACCCCTCTCATCTCCTTTCCCCCTATCTCCTATAGGCCAAGATACCCAATTTAGAGTGTCATTCCTTCCCTAAGCCAAATTCAATGAGAGTAAGGTTAACTCATTCCCTTTTGCCTTCCTGTTCTTCCCCTCCATTGTAACAGTTATCCCTTGCCTCTTCTATATGAG
>CM053582.1:442808768-442833743 GCA_028627135.1 Pseudochirops cupreus
GTACACATATATACACACACTCACATATGTATTCATAAGCATATATATGCCCTCCTATATAGACACATGTGTATGTATACATATATATACATTTATATTCCCTTCAACTATCCTCATACTGAGAAAAGTTTCATAAGTTACAATTATCGCTTTTCCATGTTGGCATATAAACAGTTCAATTTTGATAAGTTCCTTATGAATTCTTTTCCATGTTTACCTTCTCATGCTTCACATATTTCAATGTCAAATTTTCTATTCAGTTCTGGTTTTTTCATCAAGAATGCTTCAAAGTCTTCCACCTAATTGAACAATCATATTTTCCCCTGGAACATCATACTCAATTTTGCTGGGTAGGTGATTCTTGGTTTTAATCCTAGCTTCTAGCTCCCTTGATCTCTGGAATATCATATTTCAGTCCCTTCGATCCCTTAATGTAGAAGCTGCTAGATCCTAGGTTATCCTGACTGTTTCCACAGTATTCAATTTGTTTCTTCTTGGCAGCCTGTAATATTTTCTCCTTGATCAGGGAACTCCAGAACCTGGCTATAACATTCCTAGGAGTTTGCTTTTGGGGATCTTTTTCAAAAGGTGATTGGTGAATTCTTTCAAGTTCTATTTTGCCCTCTGGTTCTAAAATATCAGGGCAATTTCCTCGAGAATTTCTTCAAGGATGCTTTCTAGGTTCTTTTTTTGATCATGGCTTTCAGGTAGCCCAATAATTTTTAAATTGTCTCTCCTGGATCTATTTTCCAGGTCAGTGGTTTTTTCAAGGAGATATTTCACATTGCCTTCTATTTTTTCATTTGTTTGGATCTGTTTAATAGCGTCTTGATTTCTCATAAAGTCATTTGCTTCCATTTGCTCCACTCTAATTCTGAAGGAATGATTCTCTTCAGAAAGCTTTTGAGATTCTTTTTCCATCTGGCAAATTGAACTTTTTAAGGTATTCTTCTCCTCATTGGCTTTTTGGGCCTCTTTTGCCATTTGAGTCAATCTATTTTTAAAGGTGTTATTTTCTTCAGTCAGGTTGCTGACTCTCTTTTCATGATTTTCTTGCATCATTCTCATTTCTCTTCCCAATTTTTCCTCCACTTCTCTTACTTGGTTTTCAAAATCTTTCTTAAGCTGCTCTATGGCTTGTAACCAGTCTACTTTTTTCTTGGAAGCTTTTGGTGCAAGAGTTCTGACTGTGTTGTCTTCCTCCCATTCCATGCTTTGATCCTTTTTGTCCCCAAAAAAGGAATCTAAAGGTGGATTGCTGTTCTTACTTTGCTTCCTTTGCCTGCTCATGTTGTCAGTCAATTACTTGACTTTTTAGCTCTGCAGAACTCTGCTTCCAGAGGTGAGAGCTTTGTCCGAAATCACTGGGGTTTTCACAGCTGCCAGAGCTATTAGGATGCTGCTGCAGCCCCCCCACCGGCTTTGGCTCACTGGTCACACACCTCAGGACCACCACCCAAGACCATGATCCCAATCCAGGTAGCTTAAGGCAAGAGCAATTAGTCTCTGAATGATTGCTTGGCCCCCCTGAAATCGGCATGCCTGGAGCTTCTGAAGCAGCCGCATGGAGGCGGCTGCAGGGCCGCTGCTTTCTTGCCCTGGAGGCAGACAGCCAGACCTGCTTTTCTCCCTCAGATTTGGCTGAGTTCCACTAACCTTCCACTTAGTCCTTCTTTCTTATGGGTTGATAATTCTGGAAATCGCCACAGCTGCCAGTGATCTGCTCTCCTGAAAGCTCCAACTGCAGCTTGTCCTCGCTGCCCCAGGGCCAAGCCACAGTTTCAGGCTGGGCTGGTTTCAGTTCCCAGCCTGCTGCGATGAGCCCTTCCTGTCCTGCCTGCTGGACTGTTTTCAGTTGGAGCTTTGTTTCTCTGTACTTTTGTGAATTCTGGAGCTCTAAAATTTGTTTAGAGTCATATTTTATCGGTATTTGAGGTGGTTATGGGGAGACCTGTGGAGTTTTCCTGCTTCTACACCGCCATCTTGGCTCTGTCCCTACCCTTGCTGCTTTTTACCTTAGCTGAAGCATAACATATTGTAGTGCAGCCTTTTACCTTTACCCTGTGTGTATTCCCTTGTTTCAAAATATGGTTTTTAATCCAGTCTGCTATCCCTCTCTGTTTTATGGGAGAGTTCATCTCTTTCACTTTCACCATTATGATTACTATCTCTGCTTTCTCTCCATCCTATTTCTCTCCCTGTTTATGCTTTTGTTTCTCCCTTCCGCTCCTCAAGAGAGTTTTGTTTTTGACCAAAGCTTCCCTTAATATTCTCTCCTATCTGCCCCCTCCCTTTTCTTACCCTTTCCCCTTACTACTTCTTTCTTCCCTTCTAACCACCCCTCCCTTTTCTTTCCCATTTCCCCTCCTACTGCCTATAGGTCAAGGTAGACTTCTATACTTAACAAAGTATGTTATTCCCTCCTTGAGTCGAATCCAATGACAGTAAATCTCAAACAATGCTCTTCTCCCTCCCTTCCTGCCCTCTACCATGATAAGTTTTTGTGTCTCTTCAAATTAGACTCCTATACTTAACTGAGCATGTTATTACCTCACTGAACCAAAACCGATGAGAGTAAAACTCATACAGTACTCACCTCCCTCCTTTCTTTCCCTCTACTATGTCTTTGTGCCTCTTCATGTGATGTAATTTACCCTTTTCTGCCTCCTCTTTTCCTCTTCTCCCATTACAATCCTTTTGCCCCCATTAATTAGGTTTTTTAATCATCACATAACTTAATTTATGAAAAACACCCTCTATATAGGTATATCCCTTTTAAAAAGATTATTTTAATATTTTTTTTCTACAGTTTGTGAAATCTGTATGCTTGTAATACATAGTCAGTTTTGTAAAGGTACTGTGAATAGCTGAAGTCTGTTATTCAGTAAGAGCAAACTGATACCGTCAATATTGTGAATTTTTGAGTTCCCATTCAGCCTTTTCCAGAGATGCTATCATATCTAAATTGTGTAAAATTCTGTTCAGTTGCTTAGCTTTTTTCCTGTTCATTTTATGTTTAGATTTATTTAGATCTGTAGTTTTAATGTCTCTTTCTTCCTGTAATTCATGTTACTTTTTCTTTTATGGATTTAGGTGCTATACTATTTGTTGCATATATATTCAGTATTGATAGTTATTCAGCATGTATAAAATTTTGGCAAAATGTTTATCCCTTATAAAATGTTTATCTCTTTTAATGAGGTATTTTTAAATTTTGCTTTAAGATCAGGGTTTACACTCTTGCCTTTTTTATTTAAGCTGAAGCATAATAGATTCTATTCCTTATTTTAATTTTGTGTATATCTTTGTGTTACTGGTGTGCTTTTTGTAAACAACATATTATCAGACTTTGGTACTGAATCTGTTCGCCTTTTCTCTTTTGGGGGTTTGAATTTTCCCTTTTCACATCTACAAATTTGATGACTGTGTTTCATTCTATCCTATTCTGTTTTAGTATCTTCTCTTTTTGACCCTGCCAACTCCATAAGAGTATATTTTGCTGTGTATTGCCATAAATGGTGATATCATAGGCACATTAGGGGAGCATGGAATAATTTACCTCTCAGAGCTATGGATGAGGAAAGAATTTACAACCAAAACAGAGATATAGAGCATTACGGGGTATTATATGGATAATTTTTATTACATCAAATTAAAAGGTCTTTGCATAGACAAAACCAATACAACCAAAATTAGAAGGAAAGCAGAAAACTGGAGGGAAATTTTCTAGCAAGTCTCTCTGATAAAGACCTCATTTCTCAAATATATAGAGAACTTAATCAAATTTATAGCAATATTCATTTCTCAACTGATAGTCAAAGGATATGAATGGGCAGTTTTCAGTCAAAGTGATTGAAGCTATCTATAGTCATATGAAAAAAATTTTTTGGGACAGGGTTCAGAGCTCAGTGAGGGACAAACACTGCTTGTGTGAGTGGCAGCAGCTACTCCTGGGCTATCAGTTCAAAGACTAGATGTTTGAAAGTCACCTACTTGAACTTCCAAGAGCCAAAATGTCAGCGTAAACTGTAGGTGCTTTCATCTCCCTCTTGTTAACCTTGAAAAACCCAGAGAATATTGCCCCAGGGAAAATCTTATATAATGGAACCAGTGGGAAGCTTGGGAGATCTACAGGAAAGGTTCCTCTTTCTGTAACTGAAGGGGATCAGTGCAGGATGGGAGGCATCTCAGCAAGCCCCACGTCAATGGACCAGTGGGAGATCTTGAGCCCCAGGGGAGTGGAGCGAGCTAGCACAACCACTAGGTCCCCAGGCACGTCTTAGCACAGCCAGGGGAATCACAGATACCAGCACAGTGTGTCCACCAGAGGCTGAACCTACCTTAGCTCTTGGCTAGGGCTGGGGAGGTGGAGACCTGAAGCAGCCAGACCAACCTTCCCTCACACCTCATGCTGTGAACTTCAGCATAACCCTGAGGAAACACAGAAAGACCTTGGCATGCCCCAGCCTGCTCCAGCTTAGCACTGGGTGAACCAGAGTTTACATATATACATACACACACACACACACACACACACACACACACACAAAACTATAGAATCCTATTATGGAGATTGGGAAGAACAAAATATATACTCAGAAGAGGACAGCTTTGACACTATACCCACATCTGAAACCTCAAAGATAATATAAACTGGTCTCAAGCCCAAAAAGTACTCTTGGAAGAACTCAAGAATGATTTTACAAGTCAAATTAGAGAGGTAGAAGATAAATTGACCAATTATTTTAAAAATGCAATTGGCAAAATGGAAAAAAAATTCACCAAAGAGAACTCCTTAAAAACAAAAATTGGCCAAATGGAAAAGGTGCAAAAACTAACTGAAGAAAACAATTGGTTAAAAATCAGAATTAGACAAGTTGAGGCTAATGATTCTATGAGTCATCAAGAATCAGTTTAAAAAAATCTAAAGAATGAAATAAATAGATGAAAATGTAAAATATCTGATTGTAAAAACAACTGACCTAGAAAATAGACCCAGCAGAGACAATCTTAAGAATTACTGGTCTACTGGAAAGCCATGATGAAAAATATGCCAAGGAATATCGTAGCTGAATTCTAGAATTATCAGGTCAAGGAGAGGATACTGCAAGCAGCCAGAAACAAACAATTAAAAATCATGGAACTATCACACAAAACCTTGCAGTTTCTCCATTAAAAAACTGGAGGGACTGGAATATGATATATGGAAAGGCAAAGGAGCTTGGATTGCAGCCAAGGATCAATACCCACTAAAACTGAGCATAATCTTTCAGGCAAGGAGACAGACATGCAATGAAACAAGGACTTCCAGATCTTCCTGATGAAAAGGCCAGAGCTCAACGGAAAAGCTGATCTTCAAATATAAGACTTGAGACACATAAAAAGGTAAACAGGGAACAAATCTTGTGTTACACTGACTGTGGCTTCACCATACCAGAATTGTTTCTTTCTGACTGCTTACAATATTTTCTCCTTGACCTGGGAACTCTGGAATTTGACTATAATATTCCTGGCAGTTTTTATTTTGGGATCTCTTTCAGAAGGTGATCAGTGGATTCTTTCCATTTTTATTTTACCTGCTGGTTCTAAAATCTCAAGACAGTTTTCCTTGATAATTTCTTGAAAGATGATGTCTAGGCTTTTTTTTTTAACCATAGCTTTCACGTCAAATAATTTTTAAAATCATCTGTCCTAGATCTATTTTCTAGGTTTTTCCAATGAGACATTTCACACTGACTTCTATTTTTCCATTCCTTGGGTTTTGTTTTATTGTTTCTCGATTTCCCGTCAAGTCATTAGCTTCCATTTGCTCCATTCTAATTTTTAAGGAATTCTTTTCCTCAGTGAGCTTTTGGATTTCCTTTTCCATTTGGCCAATGCTTTTAAATGCATTCTTCTTCTCATTGACTTTTTGGATCTCTTTACCATTTGGTCTATTCTGTTTTTTAAAGGAGTTTTCATCAGTATTTTTTTGTGTCTCCTTTACCAAGTTGTTTATTCTTTTCTCATGATTTTCTTGTATCACTCTCATTTCTCTTCCTAATTTTTCCTCTACCTCTCTTACTTGATTTTCAAAATCCTTTTGGAGCTCTTCCATGGCCTGACACCAATTCCTATTTTTCTTGGAGGTTTTGAATGTAAGGAGCTTTTTTTTTTCATCTTTTTCTGAGTGTATTGTGATCTTCCTTGTCACCATAGTAACTTTCAATAGTCAAGAGTTTTTTTTCCCACTGTTTGTTCATTTTCCCAGTTTATTACTTGACCTTTAACTGTTTGTTAAAGTAGGGCTCTGCATCCAGTGTGGAAGGTGCACTGTCCCAAGCTTCAGGCTTTTGTATAGCTGCTTTCTGAGATACTTCTAAGGATCTGTAAGTTTTCAGTTCTTCCAAGTTGAATGATCTAAGGAGAAGTGTTTAATACTTTCCTGGTCTGTGCTCTTGTCTGTGAGTGACCACAAGCATATTCTTTTCATCCTGAACTGTGAGGAGAGTCTCCCCATGCTGTAGCTACAAGCTCTGCTATGCTAATACTCCTCTTTGCCCTGGGATTGCCACCCAGGACTTCAATTAAGATCTAAGTATGTGCAAAGCAACAGAGTCCTGCCTCAGGATTAGTAAGAAGACCCCTATAATCTCTATCTGACCAGTTGTCTGACCTCCTTACCGACTATGAGATCTAGAAGCAACTAATGCCAATCCCGATTCAGGCCTTTCCATGGCCTGCTCCTGGTTTGCTGGGGCCTGGGCTATGCTGGCATCCCCTGTACAGCTCCACTCTCATCCAGGTGCAAGAGACCTTTCTTGATGATCTTCTAAGCTGTCTTTCGTGTCTGTGGCCTGAGAAGTCTGGGAACAGCTACTGCTGCCAGTGATTCAGTTGCCCCAGCAAATTCTTGTGGTTTGCTGGAGACTGGTTTGCACTGGTGCTGCCTGTGCTGGACTGCACTTCTCTCTTTCCCAACCCCCACCTCCCGGTGCAACAGACCTTTCTTGCCAACCTCTTGAGTTCTGTGAGGTTGGAAATTTGTCCACTTTTTGTGGGATCTCCTGCTCTATAATTTGTTTAGTCATTTTTTAAAGGTATTTGGAGGGGTTTGAGGGAGAACTTGGGCAAGTCCCTGTCTTTATGTCTCCATCTTAGCTCCGTTACCAAATGCATCTTTTTACCAACTATAACACAATAAAATTACATTTGATAAAAATGGTCTTTAAAGCAAAAATTAAAAAATTAATTAGACACTAAATAAATCTTAATAAATGGATAGGTTAAAGAACAAATTTTAGAAACAATAATTTCATTAAAGATGATAATGAGTCAGTTTACCAAAATTTGTGGAATGGTGACAGAGTACATTGAGGAATGTGTTTTATTTCTCTATCTCTTACATTAATAAGAGAGAGAAAGAGTACATAAATGAATTGGACATATAACTAAATAAAACCAAAAAAAAGTAAACACAAAATAAAAATATAACAAAACAGAAATTCTGATTAATAAAGGTAAAAGTTTTTTTTAATGAATAAAAGTAGGAAACTGATTTTTAAAAATTACATAGATACACTTTTTTTCAACATGGCCAATATGGAAATGATGTGAATAATTTCACATGTATAACTGATATCACATTGTTTTGCCTTCTCAACAGGTGAGGAATGGCAAGAAGGAGAGAACTCAAAGTTGTTTTTTTTTAAATGAATGCTAAAAAAAGGTAATAAATTTTGGGAAAGCTTTTTAAAATCATATAGATAAGCCATTTAACTGAGAAATAGAAAGAATAAAATCAAATTATCAGCATAAGGATTACAAAGATAAACTCACTGAAAAGGGACTTGGGGGGCCAAAGGAGAGAAGAAAATAAATGGGGGGGTAGAATAGGATGGAGGAAAATATAGTTAGTCTTTCACAACAGGGCTATTATGGAAGTGTTTTGCAAACTACACATGTATAACCTATACTGAATTGCTTGCCTTCTCAATGAGGGTGGGTGAGGAGGGAAGAAGAGAGAAAATTTGGAACTCAAAGTTTTAAAAGCAAATGTTAAAAATGGTTTTTACATGCAACTGGGAAATAAGATATATAGACAATGGGGTATAGAAATCCATCTTGCCCTACAAGAAAGTAGTGGGGAAGAGGATAAGGGGTGGGGGGGTGATAGAAGGGAGGGCAGATTGGGGGAAAGGGTAATCAGAATGTACGACATCTTGGGGTTGGGGGAGGGGAGAGACGGGGAGAAAATTTGGAACTTAAAATCTTGTGGAAATGAATGTTGGAAACTAAAATTAATAAATTAATTTTTAAAAAAAGATAAACTCACAACCAAGAAGAAATAAATGCAATTATTAGGGGCTATTTCACCCAACTGTATTACTAACAAAACCAGCAATTCACATGAAATTGATGAATATTAATAAAAATATCAATTGTTCAGATTACTAGAATAGGAAATAGAATACATAAACAATTCTCTATTAGAAAAATAAATCTTAAGACACCTAACACCAAAAGGCAAAAAACTCCAGCACTAGACAGATTTGCAAGTGAGTTTTACCTCACATTTAAAAAACAACTAATTGCAATACTATATAAAATTGTTTGGGGGGGAGGGGGGAGGGGAGAAGGTAAAGGAGTCCTATCAAACTACTTCTATATGTTCGTGATCCCTAAACCAGAGAGTCAAAAAAGAAAAAAAAACTACAAACCAATTTTCCTAATGAATACTGATGCAATAAAAGTAAATAAAATAATAGCAAAAAAACCACAGTAATAATCACAAAATCATACCTTATGACTAAGTTGGATTTATGTCAGTAATATGGACCCGTTTCTAGGCAAATTATAAGCATAACTGTCCACATTAATAGCAAAAAAGAAAAATCATGTGATTATTTCAATAGACCTAGGAAAAGCTTTTGAGAAAATACAATACTCATGATTGTCAAGAAACACTAGAAAGCACTGGAATAAATGGAACTTTTCTTAAAATAAATAGTATCTTGATTGAACTTCAGGAGCCAAGATGGGAGAGCAAGCAGGAAATCACTATAACTCTCCCACATGCACTTCCAAACAACCACAAAATAGCACCCCAAAACAAATCCTGGAACAGCACAACCAGAAAAAAGATGGGGGTGAAACACTCTTTTAGCCCAAGAGACTTGGAAGATCGGCAACAAATGTGTATCTCATTGTGGTAAAAGCAGTATACATACCAACGCAGGCAGCGTCTCTGCAAAATGGCAGTAAGCCAAGGGGAGACCCTGAGCCCCAGTGTGGCGGAACAGGCAAACACCAACACCAGGACCTCCCATGTGCCTCAGCAGTAGCCAAGGGAAGGGCAGACTCCAGCTCTGAGAACCACCATGTGCTTCAGCGTAGGCTGGGCAAACAGGTAGCAGCCAGCAGCCAGACCATGACATGCTTCAGTGTATCCTTGTGGAAATGCAGAAACATTCCACAGTAGTAGTCTTACACCACAGTAGATTTTGCAGTTTTGTGTGAAATCATCTTTTTATTGGCCTATGTTAACACCCCAAAATGAATCCTGGAGCAGTAAAACTAGAAAAAGACAGAGTAAAACAATCCTCTAGCCCAATAAACTTGAAAGAACAGCAGAAAAGGTTTGTCACACTCAGATAAAAACTGGGAGCACAGTCCAGAACATGAAGCGACATCCCAGCAAGCCAGCAGCAAGACCAACTTCAAAAAAGCAGCAGGAGGGCCTGAGCCCCAGTGCAGTGGAGCAGTCAAATGCCAAAAAACGCCAAAACCAGGACCTTCCACTTGGCTCAGCACACCTAGGGAAACAGGAAGAGGCCAGTCACTAGGACCTACCATACGCTTCAGCATAGTTCCAGGCAAACAAGCACACACCAGCCCTGGGCCCCAGCCATGTACCTGGACCCCACATGTACCTAAACAAACTGGCAGAAACCAGTTTCAGGATGCCTCCCACATAACCCAGCATAGCCAGGCAAACAAGCAGATGACAGTACAGGGATGCCCTATGTGCCTGAATAAAGACCCAGTCAAACAGGCAGATGCCTGTGCTCATACCTCCCACGTGGGTAAACATCAGCTCTGGAAATGCTCACAGATCCCAGAATATCGGCATACAATGGTAATGGAACCTCCACGGGCCATATGCCTCTCTCTACAGCATCAGGTAAATGGACAGACCTCTGAAGACTTCAGCAGAGCCAAATACCCACCCACACCACCACCACCACAGGATAGCACCAGACAAGAGGGTCATCAGTAGGCCCCAAGACAACACCAATACATCACCATGTAAACAACCAGGGCTTGTAGCACCTGATACAAGACGCTTGGGACAGGGTCCTTTCCATTCCAAGAGCACAGCTCAAATTTAAAAGTAAGAGAAAAGGCTGGAAAAGGTGAGCAAAAACAACAGAAAAATAATCTGACCATACAAAGTTATTATGGTGACAGAGAAGATCAAGACACAAAACATCTACGGGCAGAGCCCCAAAGAAAAGTGAGAATTAGTGGTCTCAAGCCCAGACAGAAATCAGGGTAGGGCTCAAAAAATTTAAAAATCAAGTAAGAAAAATAGAAAAAAAACTGAGAAAAGAAATGAGAGTGATGCAAGAGAATTATGAAAAAAAGACAGCAGCTTAGAAAAAGAAAATACCTCTTTAAAAAGTAGAACTGGACAAATGGGACAGCAGGCACAAAAATGCAATGAAGAAAACTTTATAAAGTAGAATGTTGGGAGCAGAGCCAAGATGGTGAAGTAAGAGCAGAAACTTGTTTGAGCTCCATCTCCAATCACCTCCAATACCTATAAAAGAAATGACTCTAAACAAATTTTAGAGTTACAAAATCCACAAAGTGACAAAGAAACAAATCTCCCACTGAAGGCAACCCGGCAGGCTGACAGGAAGGGTCTATCGCACCAGGCTGGGAGTTGAGCGCAATCCCGTGTGAGTAGGAATATGTCAAATGGAAAAGGAAGTACAAAAGCTAACTGGAAAAAAAATAATCTGTTAAAAATTAGAAAAGGGCAAGTAGAAGTTAATATCTCTGTAAGACATCGAGAATCAATCAAACAAAAATCAAAAGAATGAAAAAAATAGAAGAAAATGTAAAATACTTCATTGGTAAAACAACTGATTGGGAAAATAGATGCAGAAGAGAGAAGAATCACTGGAGTACCTGAAAGCCATAATCAAAAGGAGGACCTGGACAGCTTCTTTTAAGAAATAATCAAAGAACACTGCCTTGATATCCTGGAACCAGCAGGCAAAATACATTGAAAGAATCTACTGATTACCTCAGGAAAGAAATCCCAAAATAAAAACTCCAAGGAATATTATAGCCAAATTCCAGAACTACCAAGTCAAGGATAAAAATACTATATGCAGCAAGAAAGAAAAAATTCAAATATCAGTTAGCCACAAGCAGTATTATACAGGACTTAGCAGCTGCAACATCAAGAGATCCAAAATCATGCGACATAATATTCTAGAAGGCAAAGGAGCTAGGAACATAACCCAGAATCACCTCTCTGCTGAAACTGACCTTAATTCTTCAAGGGAAAGAATGGTTATTCAACAAAATAAAAGGATTTCAAGACCAGAGCCGAACAAAAAAAATCAGATTTCCAATATCAAGACTCCCATATCAGACTTTACAAAAGGGCCTACAACTATTTCTCTACTTGCTGAAAAGGAGCACTGGTATCATCACAACTGCTTTAATAAGGATCACTGGTTTACTATGAGGGAAAATGGGCTCTTCTGCCATCTTGTCATACATGTACTCCATATACCTTTTATGAGATGGCCAGATAGATACCAGATGGACAGTATTTCATACTAAACATGCAAACCACAGCCTCAGCAGTGGTGCAAAGATAGAACAGAAAAAACAGCAAACAACAGCTGATGCTGCTCTTCCATCAATGTAGTGAATGTGTTTTAAGTTTATTTTCATTCAAATAAGGTATGTGTTCTAATTGTTTTATTCAAATAATCTCAAAATTTTTGGAAATAGAATTAATAAAAAATGTAGCTAAAAATGTTCTGGGAAGTGTGTGTGTGTGTGTATATATACATACACAGAGAGGGGCGGGGAGAGGTCTTATTCTTTTGTGGTACAATAGAAAGACCACAAGTTATGCAGAGGACCTTAATTCAAATCTTGTCTCTGATACAAACAGCATTTCTGTGATCCTGGTCAAGCCACAACTTCCTCAAGTCTTAATTTTCTCATCCATAAAAAGAAGGAACTGGCCCTCTGATGTCCCTTCTAGTTCTAGATCTGTGATGACATGATCCTACGGATGTGAACATTTATGAGAAAAATGGGTATTTCTCAATTCTGTCTCCATGTTTTTCAGTCACATTTGAGACGTGTACAATAACATTTTTCAGTATTTCAATAACACAACAAAGACTACATTTCATAGTAAGTGACTTGTTACATCACACCTGTGTCCTTCTTAAAACTCTAACCCCAAGTTATACATTTAAGTCACTCCAGTCACTTTTCTAAAGAAATCTGAGGCACTGAAGACTTCCCTAGCATGAATTACCAATAACTATCTGAAAAAATATCCAAACGCACCTAGTAATCAGAGAAATATCAATTAGAAACAAGGGTGAAGCATTATTACTCACAGGCATCTAAAACTCAACATTTCCAAAACAGAGCCTATTATCTTTCCCATTAAATTCATTAGTCTTTCAAAAATGTATTTCAATTGTGGGCTCTATCACCCTTCCTATTACTAAGATTCAGAATTATCCTTAAGACCTTTTCTTATCCAGTCAATATTCACATTATGTCCATTTTATTTCTACCTTTCTCATGACTGAACACATACCTCCCAGGATTGTTCTAAAGTTCAAATGAGAATATTGTAAAGCACTTAGCACAATGCCTGGCACACACTAAGTGTGTATAAATGTTAGCTATTACTATTTTGTTCACTCACATGGACACACTCTTATTGTGAAAACTATCACAATATCCTCTTAATTGGATTTCCTACTACCAATATCTCCCAATTCTATCTATCACCTACCCCTCCCCCCCACTGGCAAATAGGTGTTCCTAAAGCTCCAGTGGCTCCATAATGCTTCTGGAACCAACTATACAGTCCAGCTAGGTGGCACAGTAGACAATGTACTGGGCTTGGAAATTCAAATCCAGCCTCAGACACTAGGCTAGCCTATCTGCCTCAGTTTCCTCAACTGTACAAGGGACATCATATTGGCATCTACCTTCCAGAGTTGTGAGGAGTAAATGAAATAGCGATAAAGTATTTAGTACAGTGGACATACATAGGCGTTTCATAAAAGCTTGTTTCCTTCCTGAGGGAGGGAAAGAAGGTAGCAAGTACCAGGAAAGTCAAACCACCAACACCACCATCACTCTGGCCATCATCTTTCTTCAAACTCTAATGCATATAGCCCAGGAGCCTTGAATCCAAGAGCCTTGAGAATCCCCCAAACCACCAGACTTACTTCCAGCCCAGTCCCCACATATATCACTGAGGGGAAAAATCATTATGGAGAAAGGACCTACCTTTCACAATAATTTCAGTAATAATTGCTGAATAGAGCCACCAAATAAGAGGATAAGCACAAGAGCCTTGGGAGTGATAGCACCTCTATGATATGGGTCCCAAAGGGTTAAAAATAATATTAAGGGTTGATTTTCAATACTTTGTGAAGCCCCTAGCTTATTCTCTAACCTGAAGGTGCCCTATAGTCTCTTCTCTTATTTTGGAATACCATAAAACTTTCCCCTTATCCTGGACCATAAAATTCCTTGTCTCTCCCTATCCTAGGTCATAAAATTTCCAGTCTCCCTTATCTTGTGTCCTGTCCCTAAATCTTCAACCCCCATTAGAAACTCTAAAAATTACACCATCATCCTACAGGCTATATAGCTTTCTGTCTATATAAGTCTGGTCCTCTTCCTATATCAGTGCCTTTCTTTAGCTCAGTAGTTCTCAACCTTCCTAATGCCGCGACCCTTTAATACTCATATGTTGGCATATCTCCATGTGGGCGGACCTGCCTAGAGACAGATAGAGGAGTGATGTCTCAGTTCCTAAGACCATCGGTCTTAGGCAACCCAGAGGTGTTGCGACCCACAAGTTGAGAACCATTAGCTCCTTGCTAAATCCAATTCCAGATGCTTTTGGGTCAATAAAGCTCCCACTGGCTAAAGAGAAGGTTTAAGTGAATTCTTTCAAATCTGAACCAGCTCTCCCAACTCTGACCTCAACATCCAGACCACTGCTTCCAGCCCAGCCCTCACAACCTTCATCTCTATAAGTAATTCCTGTGAGAAAGGATCAGCCACCCTTACCAAATGCAACTCATAAGGCAAACAAGCCAATCTATCTGAAGCCTCAGGGCACCCTGAGGGAGAGATAGGAGGCAGCATGGGCCAGGAAAGTCAAACTACCACCACAACTCCTCCAAACCTGATATGGATAGCCCAGGACCCTAAATCCAAGAGCTTAGGGAACAGCAATGCTACCAGCCCAGTGTCCAAAGATATCATACTGAAAGCAATCCCTGTGGAGAAGCAGCCCGAAAACTCATCTTGCAGATACTATTAGTCAGACCTATTGAAAACCCAGAAAATAAAATTCCTGCCACCAAAGTCCTAGACACTATCTAATGTTTCAACAACAGAAACTGGTAAGATTTTATCAGTGGAGGGGGCGGAGCCAAGACGGCAGCATAGGAGCAGCAAGGCATGGCAGCTCCCACACAGCCACCTCAAAATACCCATAAAATATGACTCTAAACAAATTCTAGAGCTGTAAAACACACACAAAGATACTTTCCGCTGAAGGCAGCTCGGCTAGGAGGGACCATCTCAGCACTGGGAGCCAAAACCAGCCCAGCCTGAAACGGTGGCTTGGCCCTGGGGGTGGCCTGAGGAGCCAAGCCAAGCCGCAGCTGGAGCTTCAGGGGAGTGGATCTGCAGCAGCTGTGGCATTTCCAGAATTATCAAGCCATAAGAAAAAAAGGACTAAGTGAAAGATTTTATCAGTGGAAATGACATTAAAGAGGCACTACCATGTGTTTTTTCTTTACACTCTAAAGAACTTTTCTGACTTGCAGTCAAAACCTTCCATGGGTTGTCTTCCCCACTGGAATGTGAGCTCCTTGAGAGCAAGGGCTATAACTTTTCTATCTGTATCCCTAGCTCTTAGCCCACTTCTTAGCACGTAAGGAGTATTTAACAAATGCTTTCTCCATTCATTCATCACAAAGAATATTAGTGCAAAAGGTTACAGTTTAAGGTCATTGGAAACATTGAAAAATGTCCCAAATGCAATTCAGATTACAGTTGAAAATGGCACTGTATTTGAAATCACAGGACCTGTCCAGAGCCTGTTCAGCCTGAGACTTCCCAGGGAGTCATCCAGCACCAGCCTTGGAGCCAAGTCACTAGTCTCTGGCCCCAGAGGCTTCACAGTGCTCCTGGAAACCTATCTACCTCCTTTTTCTTGCCTTCTCAATAGATGGAGGTGAGAGAAGAGAGGAGAAGAATTCTGAAACGAAAATAAAACTGTATTTTTTTTAAAGTTTTTTAAAAGAGAATCAAAGAATTTTAAATATAGCCCAGACTGTTCACAGGTGAACAGAGCAGACTAGAGACAGGTATGCCAGGAATCAAAGAGTGGTTTAATTAATTTCAGAGTGAGGAAGGCAAGTTGGCTAACAAAGTCCTCTTAAAGAGGGCTTATCTCTCTGGGGCAAAGGCAGAACTTATATACATAAAAATTACAAGAGGGGTTGGTTCATAACACAATCATTCTTAAGTCCTAAAATAGTTCTCACAGGAGTCCCAAAAGTGTAGGATACAGGTGTTCTTGGGTCCTGAGGGAATAATTCTTAAGTTGACTGCCTAGAGTCTTAGGGGGTCATTGAGTCTCGTGATTCTTTAGCAGAGTAGAGAACCAGAGCTAGTTTTAGGGGAACAGGTTTTGCAGTCTCTGGTTCAGTTCACTTGTTCACAAGCACTAGAATACAGGAACTGTGGGCATGTCAAATCAAGAATCCTTGACTGATCACTTCAAGCAGCAGTGAGTCAGAACTACAGCCAGAATCTTCTGGGAAAAAGAAGAGTTCTAAAATATCTGGACAGTTTATACTATTACTAATAAGTATAATAATCATTACACATTATATCAATCAATATGAGAATTATAAATACCCTGACAAGACGAAAAAAATAATTTCATCACACACACATAACACTTTCATGTTAATGAACTCTAAAATTCCCTCATCTGATCACATTTTATTATTCTCTCTTCTTTTGCATTCCTTAACTTGGTTTTTTAGTCACCATGCCCTCTAATTGCTCCACCCGAAACTTCAGTTCTTTCTCAGATCACCACCCCAGCACTGGTCACACCCCAGCACTCCTCCTTTCTCCATCTTAATCCCATGGTGAACCAGTTAAACTAACCTCTAGACTTGAGTTCTTTTCCCTCTTATTTTCCTGTTGATCATGCCTTGCACCATGCCTCTGCCTTATATTACTCCCGTTCACATATGACTGAAAAACACTAGTGAAAATAACAAAACTGATCTGAAAGGATCTGCTACAAATTTATGTTACATAATCTCAAATGGGCCCTCACTAAAGCAAAGCAATAGTTATTTCTTCCCCATCACAGTTTTCCACATCACTTTCCCCATCATGGTTTTGATATATTACAGCTCAGCATAAAATATTAAATGAGAATTTGGGGGGAGTTTTGTGGAAGCTACACACAATACACAAAGGGCAGTAGATGACACAAATTAAGTTTAGAAACTCAGAAAAGCATAAAATACATTTATAGTATTGTGTAATATCAACCCAAATTTTACAATAAGGTACTCTCAACACCCAACAAAAGGAAAAAAAATTCAGACTACTTCTCTGGTACAAAGGGAGGGTCAAAAAAATTTATGTAGACTTTCCTGATTATGGGGGCCCTAGCCCTTGAGATATGGAAGGGACTTTACACTTCTCTATCTCATTCACTGTAATAGGTTTTCCAAACCTTTTCATGCAGGAAAATGATATCTTCAGTGGCCAAATATAAAAGAATGGGAGAAAACAAATGATAGTATATTTATAATGAATGATAGTCCCGTCTGAGATAAGAAAATTCTCATTCCTCTTTTAAAAGGATTAGGGGACTATGGGAGAGAAATGTTTTAGGTAGATAGATAGATAGATAGATGGATAGATAGATAGATACACATATATATAGATATATATACATATATGTACATACATATATATATGTATATATGTATACGTATACAGTCTGATATGGTCAGTGAGTCAGTTAATTTTACTGAACTACTTTACTTTATGTTAAAAGAAAAAGCAGAAGGATATAGCAAGAAAGGGAAAAAATCAAAAAGAATCAATAACATTTTAAAATAAAATAAGGCTTAAAGGGGAAAATGTCCAAATCAAAAAAAGTAATAGAATTATTTACTGTTCAACACCATGGCTCAAGGTCAGATTACATAGTATGAATTTGTGACTTTTGTTTAAGATGACACCATGAAAGTTCATAATATATTCTCAGATCTCTCATTTCTCTCCTAGTTGCACTTATTTTGGACTTCTTTGGTCACAAGTATTACAAGAGCACTTGGAAGAGGGGCGGCTAGGTGGCACAGTGAATGGAACACCAGCTCTGGAGTCCGGAGGACCTGAGTTCAAATCTGGCCTCAGACACTTAACACTTACTAGCTGTGTGACCTTAGGCAAGTCATTTAACCCCAACTGCCCTCCAAAAAGCAAAAAAAAAAAAAAACCATCAAAAAAAGAGTACTTGGAAGAAGTGAAAAAACAAAAAATGAGGTGGTCTGTTCCAGGTCTGTGGTGAGGAACCATGATGACCTCCCAGAAGCACTGGGCCTCAGTCACCTAGCCCATGGGGGGAGAAGGGCAGGGGAAGCCTGGCGGGCACTGAAGAAGTGCTGGGCAAGAAACTTGAGGACAAGGGCTTAGACAAGGCCTATGTGGTTCTGGGCCAGTTCCTGGTGCTGAAGAAAGATGAAGACTTCTTCCATGAGAGGCTCAAAAGACATGTGTGGGGCCAACGCCAAGCAGACACGGGATTGCTCTGGATGTTTCCAGAAGTGCTGTGAGGCCTTCTAGTGAGCCCCGTGCCTGGGAGCCAGTCCCCCTTTGCCTCTCCTATGGGTCTTCGCAGTTAGCCACTCCCCCAAGGGGGAAATCCTGCCTCTCCCTCCCTCCTCAGCCCCAAGGAAAGATTTTTGCTGCTGCCACCATCTGAAATACCTTCCCTCCTCCACTGTCATTCTGACTCAAACCTCCCAGTCCACACCTCAGCATGCCTCCTGTCCCGTAAACTTCAGTGGCGATAGTTATTAGCTTTCCTGGGTAGGTCTCTGGAGTGTTTTTCCCTAAGCCCCCACTTTTGGTCTCTTTTATGCCATTTGGATAATTTTGGCAGAAGGTCATTCACTGCCATAGTAAAGAGGTTTTTAAAACCAATATAGTCAGTAGCCTCAAAAAAAAAAAAATTAAATGAATTCTAGAGGAAAAACCTGAAAGGTAAAAACAACTTAAAACAGAAGGTGGAAAACCTAATCCAAACAGCATACTCTCTGAAAATTAGAACAAACGAAATAAGAAACAATACTCTGGAAACAAGAAATCTAACAAAATAAAAAAGATTGAAAAAATAGAAGAAAATATAAGTCATATGGGGCAGGGGGATATAAATGAATAAATTGTATCACTTAAAGTAACAAGATACTGTGTCTTGATACATTAACCAGGAGAGAAGACTTCCCAATCAATTTAGATCTTCTTGAAAGCCATTGGAGGAATTGTAATTATATTACATAGGAAGTGTATTTTGACTGGCTGAGGTCACATTCTGTGACTTTTGAATAAAATGGAAGGATCCCACTCTTGCCTTGGCTAGAGGAGGACCTTGTGAGCTTTGAAGAGTTCAAATGATTTTGGACTTCCCATCAGTGTACTGGAACAGGTGGTAGCAGTGTCTGCATCAGGAGACAAGGAGAGCTGGGACACAATAAGGAAAGGCAATCCAAGTCTCTATGTACAAGGAATCCAAACAGAAAAGCCATACCATACTTAAAAGGAATATCTTGCAGACTCCAGCAAAAGGATTTCCAGAAACGGATAGGTTCCCCCACTTGCAAATATGCTCTAAGCTTGAGGCTACTTCCCTCATAGGAAAGTATATAGTCTGAAGTCTCAAGCCTTCTCTGACTCAAGGTAAGTCTCACCTCTTCTCACCGTGTAGTCAGGTTTCTCCCCTCAAGCAGCCTACACAATGCTTGCAGAGGACCTTGGATTGAGCCTTGGATTGAAGCATGCTTGGGCATACTTCCCCTTTTGACAAGGGATGCTTTGTTTTGGGCAACACTTTCTGGTCAATTTTCTCCCTCTTCTAGGATGCTGGTAGAGACAAGTAGACTATAGGGACTCTATAAGCTTACAGGCAAAAAAGATGGATCAGTTTCCCCCTACACCCAGGGATCTACACCTAAGTTATCTTAAAGTAAGTCTTACCTGGCCTCCGTTAATATCTGGAGGGCCAAGCAAATGTGTGATTTGTGCAAGGGATCTCTGACAATGCACTGTGAGCTTTTGGAATCTTCCTGTCATTTTCTGTATCTGTCTGTTCTGTTTTTGTATCTCTGCATGAATGAGTGTAAGTGTGAGTAATCTGATACCCTATAAGATTTAAACTGCAATTGGACTTTCCCTGGAACTCCGTTATCTCTTTCTCTCTCCCTCTCCCTTCTTCCCCTTGCGGCTGAATGCAGGTGGCTGGCTGGAGAGGAGAGAAAAAGAGAGAGAAAAATACTTTATTGTTTCGGTTATATGATGGCAATGGCAAGTCAAAGAGTGTAGGAAAAGTATCAGGTCAGAATTAGAAAGAATAAGGCATAAACTATTTGCAGGAACTGTGAACAGAGGTTTTGAGAGTAAAAGGTTTGGGAATCTGGGGGAAGTTGGGGGGAAAAAAAAACACAAAACAATCTCTCTTCATTCCAACTCTGGCCAAGTTTTAAATGTGGAGAAAGAGACAGGAAAGAAAAGAGGGGAAGGGGAGGGGGTGGGAATCTTTCCCCCTCAGATGAAAGAGAGGCAGGCTGACTACCATTTAACCATTTCCTGCCTCACCTAAAAGAGAAAAGTTTTGTGTACTGGGATGCAATGAAAGGTAATTGAATTCGTTCTGGTCATTTCTGAAAAGTGAAAAGTGTCACTCCTAATCTGATGCTAAAGATAAGTCAGAATTTATTATACTATTTGGCACTAAAGCAAATTGGGAAAATACATAGATCTGGGAAAAAAAGACACCTCAGAAGTGAAGCTTTGAGCTCTCCAGCACAGGGGAGAGGCAGCAAAGTATCACTAGATCTTCTTCCAGAGTCACTCTGACTGGCAGGTTCAAAGTTCTCACTTTCAAAGAAGTTTTTAAGGATTGGACATAGAAGTTTGCTGGAGTAAAAGTTAGAACAACTAAAAACATTTTAACAGATTCTGTTAATATCTCTCATCCCAGATCAGATTAAGGAGAGTGCTGAAGAATATCAGGGAATTTGAGAGGGAATTTCCTGAGAAAAGGGGGGAGTAACAGCAGCTATATCTAGGACCCCATTGGCAACAGCCCTGGGGCCCTGAAGCCCACAACTCGGGGTAAGCAGATGAACCTCTCCTTTCAAACCTCCAAGTCCACAACTAGGCTCTGCAACTGTGGGGAAAGGAGAAAAGCCTCTGCACTTGGTAAGCCCACTTTCTATCAATACTGTTTATATGTGATGATCTGGAAATGCAATTAACGTCATTGTGTTACTATGGTATTTCTCTAGGAAAATTCTCTTATATTGTAAAAATAGTGATCATTGTGAGCCAGAAATGGTGATTGATAAAGCAATTTTTAATCTGAATTTTGTTTAAACTAAAAGATGGAGGAAAAAAATTGTGTAAAACCAGTTATGTTACTTTACCAGTTCCGCTAACCCTGTCTTATAATGTTTATATCTGCCATTTAGAAAACCAGGTATTTATACCTTTACCTGTAGTTAAAGAGGAGGTTACAGCTAAAACAATCTGGCTATCATTTATGAAACTTGTAAGATTGTTAACTAAGTTATTTGGGGTTACTGTTTTAATACTAAAACGTAAAATTTGGTAAGTGATTACTTTATGTGGAAAAGAGGAGACTGGGTGAAAACTTTATTAGGATTGGTTCTGCCCATTCAGAATAGTCCTCCTGTATGTATGGGAAATGGTAGGCAGGGGCACCGGCACCAGCCTCTCCCTGGGGTCCATGTCAATTCTCCTTATTTTGTAAAATTGCCAAAGCCCCAGGAAACCATCTGTACAGGGAAGGTCATCGGCCACAGGAAAGGAACTTGTTTTAGTCATGCAGACCCTACATGTATGATGAACTTATTCTATCGCTGAGAAGTTGCAAGTTTGTGTATAGTAGGTAGAAGGGATTTCTATCAATTGGCTTTCATAGCAGGACAAGTTTCCATTTGAGAAGGAAAGATGTTAAATGGAATCCCTTACATATGTGAGACCGGGTAAATCTTTATTGCTCATTGCAGCTCCATGAGAATAAAAATAACTGTAACTGGCTCTAAGCTATGATTGGTGAAACTTGTTGTTTAAGGTAAAAGACACTTGGGACCATAATTAATTTTGTTTTGAGTTTGAATTTAGGTATAGTTGACTGCATTAAATCAGTTATCTGAGAGAAATGACACAAGCTACTCAGAGAAAATGTGATCCTGTACTGTTAAGAGGTGGAAGTCTACATTTGGGAAAAAGTCTAGGGGACAATCTTCACCTCAATCTAGGATGAGATCCTCCGGGCTCACTTTCCCATGATGTTCCTTTGAAAAGGAATGTTTTTCACCTCACTATTCCTGAGTCTAGCTATGGGGTGGAACAGCTAGGTGGCGCAGTGAATAGAGCACCAACTCTGGAATCAGGATGACCTGAGTTCAAATCTGGCCTCAGACCCTTAACACTTACTAGCCGTGTGACCTTGGGCAAGTCACTTAACCCCAATTGCCCTGCCTTCTCCACTCCAAAAAGCAAAAAAAAAAAAATGAAACTTTTTGATATCTAGGAATTCTGTAATTAACTAGGAATTTAGTTTGTTAAAAATACTTTGGGAATTTATGTTACTTAAGGACATTTTACACCAACTTATTTTTAATGAATCTCAATTTTAAAAGTTTGTTTTTTGCTTTAAGGTAAAAAAGAGAGCTATCATTTTAAAAAAGTTTTCAATTAATTTTCTTCATGAAAGTTTAATGATCATTTATAAACCTTAAAACTATTTTAAAAGAAGGGGAAATACTTTTAGAAGAATTTTTAAAAAAATCTCTAGTATGACTTTTAGAAGGTCTACTAAAACTTTCATTGGCAAGATAATTCATTCTTAGTTAATGCAATGAGCTGTAAAGCAGAACAGATCTTGCTGTTTTGAACTGAATTTGTAGTCATTCCCTGGCCTAAGCAAGAGTTAAAGTAGTGTCTGAACTTATTATATGTAAAAGATTCACTTTCTGAAGTATCTCTTTCTTCCAGAGGGAAAACAATCAGAGAACGATGAATAAGCTTTGTGAACCAAGGATGTATATCTATTATTCAGCTGTGAGGTTCAAGTCAGAAATTTCTTTTGTTTAAGGCAGTATGGCTGTGTTAGCAAAGATGAATAACTTATGAGGTATCTTGTCTATGTAGAAATATAAAGGAAAGTTACATAGTCTGAGTAATGGATTCAAAAGATTTGGAAAGATAAATAAAGGTTCGAATGAAAATAAGAAGGTCTTGGGACAAATAGGGGTCACCCAAATCCCTCCTGTCCCTAGATAGTTGCTCTGGATACATTTGTACAAATTTCAGATGGTTTAAGTATGCTGAGTGTGAAGAATTTTGGCAGTATTTTAAGAAAGGAAATTATGTAGCTTGATCTGAAAGTTCATAGGTGAATCAAGTTTCAGATGGCCCTGCCGGAAAAGGACACTAGTCTATACTCACCCTAATTCTGGTCATTTTCCCCCTACTCCTTTTTGGCCTTTGTTTAATCCCTTTGCCAGATCTGCCTCTTCTAGGCTCAGTGCCCTTCACTTGCAGATGACACCTCAGGCTGAGTACCAGCCACTGTCTGAGACCACAACCTGTCACCCCCTGGACCTGACATCAGCCAAGTTCTGGACACTGGCTACAGACCCAGCCCCTTGAATGAGGGGACCTTCCTTCTCCCACTCATACTGGCAGGTCAGGTTTCCAGAGCTATAACTGAGTCCTAGTAGCCATGAGAGATGTCTTAAATGCTTTCTAGCTCAAAAACCTCCACCCATGCACCTCCCTTGACAATTATTAGCTTATTATCACTTAGTCACACTAAATAGAAAGAAAAACCATGAGATTCAAGTCAAGATTAAGGAAGACAGAATTTCAAAGGATTAATGAAGAAACATGCTACCCGCCTCCTGATAAGGGAAGGGAAGGGAAGGATGGAATACATGATGAAACACATACTTTCATGATAGGAGACAAGGTAAATTTGTTTTGATTGATTATACATATTTGTAATGGATCATGTTTTTCCTGTGTTCTCAATTGTGGGGTGTCAGGTGTAGTTGGGAAGATAAGAAAAAGTATCTTGACTGATTAAAACAAAATAAATATTTTAAAAAAGACTAAGCAGGACAAACCACCTCATGCAAAAGTATAGCAGGAGGTAGGCGCAAATCCCTGATTCAAGAATTAAAGAGTATATCAAAGAAATTAGTCACCAGTATAAAAAATTATCGCAAAACTAACTTCATAACCGCAAGCAGAACCAAAAGTGGATTTTCCACAAGAGGATGAATGACATAAAAGAAATTAAGAGATTTTTAAAAAGAAATAAAGATTTTTGAAGAAAACAATTAGAAGAAAAAGTAGCTTAGAGGACAATGTATAAACCTTACCCAAGAAACAGAGAACTAAAATAGACTAAACATAAATTAAGTACTCCATGAAGCTGCAAAAAATATTAGAACCAAACCCAAAGATTGAAAAAAAATAAAAAACAACATAAGATACATGATGTAAAAAGCAAATGATCGAAAAAAAAGGTCAAGAAGAGATAATTTCAGAATTATTCTTTAAACTATGATTTAAAAAACTCTAGAAACTGTATTTAAAGAAATCATAAATAAAAACTCCCCAAATCTAGTAGAACCAAAGAGCCAAGTAAAAATACAGAGCTTCCATCAACCACTTTACCAATGAGACATTTTACATTTTCTTCTATTTTTTCATTCTTTAGATTTTGTTTGACTTGAGTCTTGATACCTCATAGAGCTACTACTTGCCCAATTCTAATTTTTGTCTTTTTTTTGCTGAGGGGTGGGGTGAGAAGGCAGGGCAATTGGGGTCAAGTGATTTGCCCAAGGTCACACAGCTAGTAAGTGTTACGTGTCTGAGGCTGAATTTGAACTAAGGTCCTCCTGACTCCAGGGCCAGTGATCTATTCACTGAGTCACCTAGCTGTTCCTCCCATTTCTAATTTTTACTGAATTGTTTTCCTCAGTTAGCTTTTGTATCTCCTTATCCATTTGGACAATTTTGCTTTTTTAAGGAGTTGTTCTCTTCAGTGAACTTTTTTCCATGTCGTCTCTCTCACCCAGCTCTGACAGAACCCTGTCCAGTGCTGAGAGGTCTGGGAATTGCTACTATCACAGGTGATTCAATCCACCACAGTCCATCCTGGCTCTACTATGGTCCGGTCTGTGTTGGTGCAACCCACGCACTCTGTGCCCTTCCAGTCCAATTGAAAAGATCCTTCCGAATGACGTAAACTCTAAACTGGGCATCTTGCCACATAGAAGAGTAGGGAGAAGGGGGATGAGAGGTAGGATGATGGAGGGGAGGGGAGGGGAGGGGGGA
>CM053582.1:442834243-442852171 GCA_028627135.1 Pseudochirops cupreus
AAAAAAAAATAAGTACAGCTCTTATATTTTCAAGTAACAGTAAGGAATCCTGCCAAAGTTTTTTAGTCAATTAGTTGTGTCCACCTCTTCATGACCACATTTGGGGTTTTCTTGGCAAAGGTACTGTAGTCATTTCCTTCTCCAGCTCATTTTATAGATGAGGAAACTGACTTCCCCAGGTCACAAAGCTAGGGTCTGAGGCTGGTGTTGAATTCAGGTCTTCCTGACTCCTGGCTTGGCACTCTAACTACTGTACCACCCAGCTACCCAGACTCTGCTAACGTACAATGAACTAACTCTTAAAACCAAAGTCCTTGTTAAATTATTTGTCAGAGAGGTAGGCAATTTTAAAGTCAAGGAAATTTGGGTTCAGGTCTTCCCTCAGACACATACTGGCTATGTGTCTATGGCCAAGTCATTTAACCTCTTGATTCTCCTAGGGAAATCTCTAAATACTAAATTACAAAGGAGGTGCTGATCTGCATTGTTAGAGGGAATTCAAGTAAAAGGAGTTCCCTATATTAATGAAACCATTTTTCAGTCTTTCTCCTGTTTCCCCTAATAGTGTCACCCTTGGCTAACTCATTTAACTTCTTGGACCTCAATTTCCTTAACTTAAAATCACTCAGAGCTCTAAAACAATCATAATACAAGCCTAATTATACACAATTGACTGAGACATAGTTCTTCTAGATATGTACCAAACTACAAAAATCAATGCACCTACAAAGAATCACAGAATGTAAACCTTATAAGGGACCTTGTAAATCACTCAGTTCAATATTCTTATTTCACAAGTGAGGAAGTCCCCTAATCTCTGTGATTCAAATGCCAAGAAAATTACTGTCAGTTATTCTCTTTCTCCCTAGTTTTATCTTAGACCAGTTTAGCTTTAATTCCCTTAAGTCTCTATCATACTCCATCTTCTGTATTCTGCAGTCTTGAACCCCAATATACTCTTAAATGTCCCTATATTCTAAATTTTTCCCTTCACTCTCCTACTTTCTGTCACTCAATGAAATCTCGTTCAGTAGTTGAGCCCTGTCCAACTCTATTGATCCCATGGACCACATAGCAAGCGAGGCCATTCTATCCTCTACTATCTCTCAAAGTCTATTTAAGTTTGTGTTCACTGTTTCCATGACACTATCCATCTCACCCTCTGCCATCCCTTTCTCCTTCAATCTTTCCCCACATGAGGTTCTTTCCCAATGAGCCCCATCTTCTCATTGTAGGGCCAAAGTATTTAAGCTTCAGCTCCAAAATTTGACCTTTGCGTGAACAGCCTGAATTAATTTAAGTATTGATTGATTTGACTTCCTTGTTGTCCAAGGAATTCTCCAGCACCACAGTTTGAAAGCATCGCTTCTGCAGTGCTCAGTTTTCCTTATACTCCAAATCGCACAGCCATACACTGCTACTGGAAAAATCATAGCTTTGACTATATTTAGACCTTTGTCAGAAAAATGATGTCTCTGATTTTTTTAGTATACTGTCCATATTTGTCATAACTTTCCTTCCAAGGAGCAAATGTCTTTTAATTTCATGACTGCAGTTGTCATCTGCAGTGATCATTGAGCTCAAGAATATAAAATCTGACCCTGTTTCTACTTCTTCTCCCTCTATTTGCCAGGAAGTGATGGGACCAGTTGTCAGGATCTTAGTTTTTTTGATGTTAAGTTTCAATCCAGCTTTTCCATTCCCCTCTTTCACCTTCACATCAAGAAGCTACTTAATTCTTCTTCACTTTCTGCCATCACAGTAGTAATCATCTGCATATCTGAGATTGTTGATATTTCTCCTGGCAACTTTAATTCCAGCTTTTGATTCATCCAGCCTGGCATTTTGCATGATGTACTCTGCATATAAGTTAAATAAATAAGGTGACTATATACAGCCTTGTCCTACAACCAATGAATTGTTTCATGTCCGGTTCTAACTGTGGCTTCTTGCCCTGGAGACAAGTAATATGATCAGATACTTCCATCGCCTTGAGAGCTTGCCACATTTTATTGTGATCCACACAGTCAAAGGTTTTAGTATAATCAATGAAGCAGAAGTAGATGTTTTTCTGGAACTCCCTTGCTTTTTCCATGATCCAGCAAATGTTGGCAGTTTGGTCTCTAGTTCTTCTGCCTCTTTGAAAACCAGCCTGTTCTTCTGGTAATTCTCAGTTCACACACTGTTGTAGTCTAGCTTGCAGAATTGTAAGCATGACCTTGCAGGCATGTGAAATGAGTACAATTGTTTGGTAATTTGAACTTCCTTGGCATTGTCCTTCTTTAGGATTTCCAATCCACTGGTCACTGTTGAGTTTTCCAAATTTGCTGGCATATTGAGTACAGCACTTTAACAGCATCCTCTTTTGGGGTTTAAATAGCTCAGTTGAAAGTCCATCACCTCCAGTAGCTATATTGTCGTCAATACTTTCTAAGGCCCATTTGACTTCATTCTCCAGGATATCTGGCTCTTCATCACTAAGCACACCACTGTGGTTTATAGGTGATGCCAAGATCTTTCTTGTATAGTTCTTCTGTGTATTCCTGCCACCTTTTCTTAATCTATCCAGCTTCTGTTCAGTCTCTACCATTTTTGTCTCTTATCATGCCCATTATTGCATGAAATGTCCCCTAGATATCTTTAATTTTCTTGAAGAGATCTTGTCTTTCCTATTCTATTTTTCCTTCTATTTCTTTGCATTGCTCATTTAAGAAAACCGTCTTATCTCTCCTTGCTATTCTGTGGAACTGTGCATTCAGGTGGGTATAGCATTCCTTTTCTCCTTTCCCTTTTCCTTTCTTTCTTTCCTCAGGTATACGTAAAGCCTCATCAGATGGCCATTTTGTTTTCTTGCTCTTCTTTTTCTCTGAAATGTTTTTTGTTGCTGCCTCCCATTCAATATGGCAAATGAAATCTTACTTTCTTCTAAAGATATCACATTCTTTGCCATTTTTTTTCCAATACAAGATCTTTTTTTTTTTAATCATGCATAACATAAAACAAAGTATCAGGGAAGTCAGCATCTTCCTTGCTCTCTCCATAGCCACTTCTAAACCATCTCACTGGCAACTTTCAAGCTTCAATCTTTTTTCTTTGAAATTCACAAAACTTGTCCAGATTCCTAATTGTTGCCATTTACCAGCCTACAAGAAACTATCCTGTTCTTTTCCTCAACAAATTCAATCTCTGGCTCAGAATTCCTTTCCCCTGCAAGACCTGTTCTCAAACCTGGTGACTTTAACAATGCTGTTAATTATTTTTCAAACACCCTGTGCTCTCAGGTCATATACCTCCTCAATTCCCATGACCTCCATGTTCATGCTATCTTAGCCACCCACAGAAGTCATCACACCTTACTTAAACCTAACCATCATCACCAAAATCAGTTTCATCTCGAACACCCTCTGATAGGTGGTATTGTGGATAAAATGCTGAATTTGGAGTCAAGAACACCTGAGTTCAAATCCTGCCTCAGACATTTATCAGCTGTCTGACCATGGGCAAGTCATTTAACATTTTAGTTCTTCATCTGAAAAATGAGGGTAACAGCACCTACACCTCCCTGATTGCTGCAATGACAAAATGAGATAATAATCAAATGCTATGTAAATGCTAGCTATTATTTTTCATTCCTCAATCCTTTAACTTATTCTTTGGCCTCAACATGAACTCTGATCTCTCAATTCTTCCCTGTTCTTCTAATTGACCCCTGTTCTGACTTCACTTTCCTCCCTTCGCAATCTTGACCAGTTAACCAGTCCAACAAGGCACCTTGTCCCATTCTTGAATGCCTTGTGTCTTGTCCTACTAGTCAGTCCTATGTTGTTTAATCCCAGATGCAGGGTCCCTTCCTTCAGTACTTCCCACATCTCTTCCACTCTTGACAATATACAAATGCTAATGAGGAAGTTACAAAATTCTGCATGTTAACGTGCTACGAATTTGTACAGGGGCCTCACAGCTTATGGCAATTCTATTGGTTATTAGCGTCTCCTTACAACAACTAACCATCCCACATCTTCTCTTTCCTCAAACCTGTACCTGGAACCCCAAGTGTCAGACGTAAACTTACTTAGAAAATTAAAGCTATACCTTGTGAGCTCCCTCATATCCCTTAATCCATGCTTCAAAACCTCACTAAATCTTCCCCAACCACTCCTTTGTTCCAGTCAGAGGATGATGATGTTATTTCCCTACATCTCACAGAATTCAAGAGTTGGAACAAACTCCAAAGACATTAAGCCAAACTGTACCTACAGAAAATCCTCTACAACACATGTGTCAAACTCTCAGTCCCCATGAGGCTTCAAACTTTCAAGTCTTAATGGAACCACTTAGAAAATGTTTAACAAAATAAATAGAAATACAGCAAAACACAGATAAGTTAATTTGTGAAATGTTTCTATTTGAATTTGATACCACAGCTCTAACAATATACCTGACAAGAAGACATCAAAACTTTCTGAATACCAATTAAAGGAACCCATAACCTCCCAAGGATGCCATTCCTTTTTCATATAGCAATGATAGTCACCCTGTTCCCTGCTGGACATCTCGTTCAGGAGCCTGCCCCTAGCTTGTGTGCTCTCTGCTCATTCTTCTTCTATCTCTATCTACCAGCCCTTTTGTCACTTTCAACAAACATTGTCCCTTATCCTTAAAAAACAACAACCACAACCACAACTTTCACTTAAGAAAGCTATCCCCTCAGAAGTATCCATCAATACTTCAGGAAGCATTATTAAGCACCTACCAGGTGCTACCAGGAATCAGGCTAAGTGCTAGAGATACAAAACAAATGAAACATTCTGTGCTCTCAAGGAATTTAAGAGTCTATAAAGGAAAAGTAAGTGTGTGTGTGAGTGTGTGTGTACATGTATAAATACAAGTCAATAAATACAATATAATAAATAAATACAATATAAATTAATTATTATAATAATTATAATTACCATCATACATTATTACAAAACAAATACAAGGGGAGACATGGGGAATCAAAGGCATCGTAGGTGGTGGCACATGAGCTGAGTTTTGAAGGCAGCTAAGCATTTCTAAAAGGACATGTGTGAGGAACATCAATAACACCAGTGTAGCTGAACTATTTATCTATCTTAAGTAATGCATAAATATATGTGTGTGTACATATACATATATATACACGAACATATATACATACACACATACACACACACAAACACACACGAAATAATTAACCTGGAAAGGTAGGCCAAACAGATTTCAGAAAAACCTGGAAAGACTTGCATGAATTGATGGTAAATGAAAGTGAGCAGAACCAGGAGAACATTGTACATAGCAACATTATGTGACAATTAACTATGACAGACTTAGCTCTACTCAGCAATACAATGATTCAAGACAATTACAAAAGACTTATGGTAGAAAATGCTAACCATATCCAGAGAAAGAACTATGGAGTCTGAATGCAGTTCGAAGCATCCTTTTGTCATTTTTTTGTTGTTTTTTCTTTTTCGTGATTTTCCCCTTTTGTTCTGATTCTCCTTTCACAACTTGACTAATGTGGAAATATCTTTAATGTGATTGTACATGTATAGCCTATATCAGAAGAAGAAAAATCTGGAACTCAAAATTTTACAAACATGAACACTGAAAACTATCTTTACATATAATTGGGAGGGAAAATAAAATACTATTAAGAAGGAAAAAAAAAGTATGCCAGAGTCAGGTATTAAAAGGTTTTAAATGCCAAATAGAGTACTGTACATTCTTCTCCACCACCAATTCATTCTTTAACCCCTGTTCACTCGGATATTAGCAATGATCTGCTAACTGCTAAATCTGATAGCTTTCTTCATTCCATGTGCTTCCTGACTTTTCTGTACAATTAGACACTGCTGACCATCTTCTCTCATGCTCTGTCTTCTCCACTGCTTTTATGACATTACTGTCTCACCACTTCAAAAGATACAAATATAATCTCTACACAAAAGAATGATATCTAAATTCCAGGTTCCCCATCTCCAACTATGTACTGTACATATCCCTCTAGATATCACACAGGCATAGAAACTGAATTCATCACCTTCTTCCCTTGAACCTGCCCTTGCTCCCAACTTCCCTATTTCTGTTACTAATAGCATCTTCCTAATCATTCAGGTTCAAAATTTGAATAATCTTCAACTCTACCTTTTTCCTTATCATAGTCAGCTTCCCAAATCCTGTCAATTCTACTTCCAACATGTTTTATATCAGTTTATATCTGTTTCCTCCTCTCCATTTCTCTGCCATCACTACACATCACTTCTCACCTAAACTATTGTAATGTCCTCCTAATTGGCCTCTTATTTATCATATATATATATATATATTTGTTAGAATCTTACTAAAACAGATCTTAAAAGAACATCATCACTTATCTGGTCTAAAATTCTCAGTGGCTGTTGCCTACAAAATCAAATCCAAATTTTTAGCCAGAAATTTAAAGCCCTCTATAATCTGTGCCACTCCTATCTTTCTAGTGATTTACTCCCCTTTCCACAATCTATTCCAGCTAAATTGGACAAAATTGCTGTTCCCCAAATTCTACATATTCTCTCCCATTCACTTCCCTTTCTCTCCATCAGAGGTGAGCAATCTATCTTTCATGCTCTTCCTCAACTATGCCTTTCAGAATCCTTCAAGGCTCAGTTCGAGCAATACCTTCCTCTTGAAGCCATCCCTGATCTCCCCAACTGAAAGTACAATAAGATTTGAAGATAGAAGAAAACTAACAGGTCACCTAGTCAACACTTATTTTACAGCTGAAAAAACTGAGGTCCAGAGATGTCAAGTCATTTCCCTAAATCACAGAGGTAGGATCCTGGATATGGTGTCCTTTGCACTACACCTAGCTGTGTCAAATTTTCTTAATATAATTTAACTAGATCCCTCTCCTTTATCAAGCTCTCACTCTACAAAAATGTTGTGTCTCTCAATATAATGTTAAGTTTCTTGAGGGCAGAGTCCATGACATTTAATGTATGTACACATATATGTAAGCATGTATATGTATACACACACATAAAATACATCCCATTCCATCTCTTCTCCTCCAAAAGATTGCTCCCCTAGCCCTGCCTTGTCACCCCCCATTCTCATTTACCTTTGATCTCACCCTGTGATTACTGACTACAAACATGCTCATGTGTCATCCCTGTTACCTACAAACATCCTCAAAAAACAAAATAAAAATGTATCCTCCTCAGAAAAGGTCCATCTCTGCTAATTACCACATCACCTTTCCTGGCTAAACTCCTTGAGTCACGGATCTACAGCAGCACTTGCTCTCCTCTCACTCTCCTTAAATCCACAATCCAGCTTCCAACCTCACTGTTCAACTGAAACAAAATTGCCAATGTCCTCTTAACTGTCAGCTCCAGTAGTCTTTTCTCAGCGATCTTTATCTCTCTGAAGCCTTTGATGCTGTCAATCACCCTCTTACCATTATTCTCTTTTCTCTTAGTTTTTGGGCACTACTTTCTCCTCCTGGTTTTCCTACTACCTTTCTAATCACTCCTCAATCTCCTTTGCTAGATCTTTATCCAGGCCATGACTAACAGGGCTCTGTTCTGGGCCCTTTTCTCCCTCTATAGTATTTCACTTGGTGATTTAATCAATTCCTATGAATTCAATTTTTATCTCTATGCTGATGATCTCAAATCTAACTTCTCTGCTGACCTCCAATCTCACATCCCCAATTTTGTATTATACATCTTAAACTGGATATCATAAAGACATCTTAAATTCAACATGTCCAAAAACCTTTCCCCCTTCCAAACTTCCCCTATTACTGTCAAGGGCACCTCCTAGTCCCCCAGGCTTACAACCTAGATTATCATCCTATTCCTCATTATCTTTCATGACTTCATAGCCAATCTGTTGTCAAACCTTGTCAATTTCACCTATGCAACATCTCTCAAATATGCCCTTTCCTCTCCTGTAATACTGCTAGGACCCTTACCTACTCACACCTGGACTATTGCAATCACCTGCTGGTCTGCCTGATGCAGATCTCTCCTCATCATAATGGTCCTTCCTCCATTCAGCCACCAAATAATTTTTGTAAAGCACAGATCCAACCATAGCACCTCCCCTCCAATCACTTCCAGGATCAAAGATAAAATCCTCTGGTGTTCAAAAGCCACCCTAATGTAGCCCCCTCCCTACCTTTTCAGTCTTCTTATTCTCTAAATATCTTATTAATATATCCCATGACTTTTCCATCCAATGACAATGGCCTCCTTGCTGCTCCATGAACAAGATTTTCAACCATGCTTGGATGGACTTCCCTCATCTCTGCCTCCTGGCTTCTCCAGCTTCAGAACTTAGATAAAATCCTCTGTCTGCAGAAAGCCTTTCCCTACCCCTTTTATAGTGCTTTCCCTCTGTTATTTTCTATTTTCTGTACGTATTTTGCTGTACTAGTTGTTTTTTGCATGCTGACTCCCACATAAGACTTGGAGCTCTTAGGGCAGGAACTGTCTCTTGAGTTTCTTTGTATTCTCAGCCCTTAGGACAGAGCCTGATACGTAGTAGGTGCTTAATAAATGCTTATTGACTGTCTATTCATGTCCCTAGTGTTTGGCAGTGTTTTGCACCTACCAGAGGCTTAATAAATATTTAAATGGCTTGTGACAGTTGCTGCAGTTTTTTAACAAAGCACTGAAACAAAGCCCCACTATAATGAAGCCTATCCCTAATGTTAAAAGCAGAATTTTGAGAAGCAAAAACTAAGCTGCTACTAAGTAACATATCCTCTAGGAAAATAACCCCAGCTCCTAGTGATAGGACGTGTGAAAGAGCAAGGCTTGTAAATTACCAAATTGCTAAACAATTAATCATTTGCAACTGAGACGCAACTTCTTCCAGAGAACATCTACCAAACAAGATCATTGCCTATAAAGTATAGCGCCTAAGTCTACCATATTTAGCCTTAGTGATCCTAGCTCCTGGCATATTTTAATAACTGAGCCTAGAGCTACACTTCCAGACAGGAGTTTACAAATGTATTGCAGAACCTTTACAATGCTCCTCCCACAGGTGGGAAGGGAGGAAAAAAAGAAAGAAAGAATTTTTCATCAAATGTGTACTCTCAATGTAGAGGAAAAACCCTTCTCCCCGCCTCCCATCATTACTCAGAGCAGAAAAGGTTCCTTAGACTTTCCCCCCGAGCTTTACAAATTCGGGCAGTGTTCAACGCACCACCCCACCCCACCCCCCACTACAGCTGTGAAGTACTGTGCGCCGGGCCCTTGTCCAGGTGATGGGATGGACCATCAGTGTCCCACTCGCTCTTACCTGGGGACGCAGCTGGGACTAGAGCCGTCGATCTCCCAGGTGGCGAACAGGTTCATGGGCACAGGCGTGTTCAGGGTGCCGGGCCCCGCTGGGAAGCTGAGCCTGCCTTTCTCCGCCATGGTGCAAACCGGCCAGATTCTGTGGGCCAAGCCCGGGTCCCAGCTGCAGCCTATCCCTCGAGCTTGGGGGTGGGGTGGGGGTGGGGGTGGGGATGAGAAGGACCGTAAGCTGGTGAGGCCCTTGTTCGGTGCGGCCCGGCCCGGGTCGGGGCTCAAGAGAGAGAACTCGGGTAACACTCCCAAGGCTGCGGAGGGACCCAGGCTAGAGACTAAAGTCCGAAGCGGGGATGGGAGATGCGAGGGTTTACATAGCTAAGGCTGGCCCCGGGTCGGGGGAGGGGAAAGGCACTTGGACCCCACACAGCTGGTGAGAGAAAGTAGTGGCCGCTCGGCGCGCGCTTGCCCGCTCAGTCACAGCAGAGACGAACAGCAAGAAGGACTAACCAGCAGTCGAGACTCCGAGCCCCGCCCCACTAGCTACTCCAGAGCCGTAATTAAGACCGACCACAAGCGCCTGCGCACTTAAACTAGACCGAGGAAAAAAGACTACCAAACTAGAGAGTAAGCAATCGCCTCCAAGCACCTCCGTTGCTTGGTAGACGCCCCGGCGTCGACTCGATTGGCTGAGCGCATTTTGAGCTCACGGGTCAACGAACCAATCAAGACCCAAATTGATCGCTCGCCGGAAATGAGGTAGGGGACTGGTTGTCTTCCTCCCTCTTCTATCCTTCATTCTCAGCAGGCTCCAATAATCCGTCTTTTTTGCTCTGTGCCCCTCCCATCTCGGGCCTTGCACTAGTCTGCCCTGGCCCCACCATCGGCACGCCCTTGCGTAACCTGTGCTTGCTTGGAGCGTTGGCGATTGGCAGTTTTCGCGGGGAATACTGCACCTGGCGGCGCTGTTTTTTATGATTTATTAAACTACGTAGTCTTAGACTTTACTGGAGCGGGGTGGGGTGAAAAAGGGACCCAGAAAGACTTCGGAGCTCCAGAGGGTCGGGTCAGAGAGGGCCTGAGAAGCTTAACTACTGCAAACAGGGTCAGACCAGCGCCACCCCGAGGGAGCCGCTAGTTCAGAAAACAGCTCAATAGCAGATGTAGAGAGGTCAGCACTAATTAGAGGATGGTTTGCCTAAATGATAAATGGCCCAAGGATATAAACAGGCATTTTTTTGAGGAAGAAATCCCAACCGAATCACTAATAATTAGAGCAGCAGGTCTCAAATTTTTTGGTCGAAGATCTCTGCTTCCTGATAAATGTATTTAAGGATTCCGAAGAGTTTTTTAGTATGTGGAATATTTCTATGGATAAATTGATAAATTTAATTTGTTCAAGTGCCTTCCCTCTGTTAATTATTTCCTACTCTGTATATAGCTTGTTTGTATGTATTTCTCTTGTCTGAGCTGTTGCGGTTTAAAACCAGGGACACCAGTAATTGTTGAGGTGGGGTCTCTGCTCACCCCCAAACAATTGTGGTTTCATGATGTGTTGTGGTGGAACTGTCTCAAAGAATTCAGAGTCAGACCACCTCTAATCCAAGTATAGGCATTTATTGAGATTGATACCTCTCATGATGCAGGCTAAGTTCCAAGAGGAACCAGCAACTTTAGAGAAAGCAAGAAGGATTTTTTTTATAGCGTAAAGATGCAATTATGTAACATACATTTACATAGAATAGAGGACTATCATTAATATGAGAAAGGCAGGAGGAGTTTGTTAAGGGATTAGGTAATGGAGGAGAGGTTTGTTAAGGGATTAGGTAATGGAGGAGGGGTCCCATCTGTGGTTCCCTGGTTAAACATTTTGGTCATTCTGCCCTCCAACTGGCTAGCTATTGTGGCCCTGTCTTGGGCTAGATGGATGATGTGATTGTGATTGAATACAAGAACACACCCGTTTCTGTGGGAATGGGTCTGGGGGCAGTGACCAGGTAGAGGCATTAGCTAGGTTCCCGTCACAGGGACACACCTGCTGTTTCTGTGGGAACTAAGAGTTCAGGGACACACCTGTTGTTTCAGTGAGCAGTGAGGCGTATATGGTGAAGTTAGGACATTGGCGGGGGAGGAGAGAGCTAGGTAAGTACAGTGGGCTGCTGTTCAGTGGGGCTGGGCCCATAATGAAGTTAGAATAATGGGACTGGGGCAGCTTTATTAAGATTCCATCATTCTCCCCTCAAAGAGCTGGGACCCAAATTCATTTGGGAGAAGGGATGAAGGTCTCAGCTTCCATAGCTTCTTTAGGCTGCAAAGGGGAATAGAGCTTTCCCTGTCTCACTGGGTTTTGAGGAGGAGGTTGACTGGAACCAAGCATAGATCACATCCAGGGGATGATGGGTGAGTATGGACTGGTATCCACTGTTTGCTGCCAATTGTAGGTGAATTGGCCTGTAATCTGAGAAACAAATCTGACAGCAAGTTCAATATTCAGGACCCAAGATATAAGGAGAAAGACAGATATATCCCAGTAACAGGCAGTTGACTAGGCCAAGTAACCTTTTACTAAGCTATTTAGGTTGCAGAAAGGAATATAATTTTAGGCTGAATTGCTCAGATCTAACACACATTTTAGTAGCTGAAATGTATCCCAGCCTTAGTATATGGGATAATGATTAACGTGTTTGTACCTTTGTTTCACAAACTTCTTTTCACTTTGTCCAATTGTTCCCATATCATTCAGAAAAAAATGTTCTGTTCCACGGATTTAACCTTTCACTTCACTGTACAGGCAGACAGATGACAAGTCCGTGTTGTTAGGGATTTGGAATGACTACACATTCAGATTGAAAACAGCAAAATTTCACATACCTGCAATTGTATTTATATCTTTTACTGACCACTTGCTCTAATTAGAGAAATTTGCCATAAAAGGAAAAAGCAGGGACATGCCAGATATGACAGGATAAAACATCCTGGACTCTGTTTGAATTCAGATAAGAGTCACTTTAATTCCATCACATAGCCAGACTCAGGAATAGCCAGGTGGAAAGCATTCCTTTTCAAAGGAAGACAATAGGGAAACTGAGCCAGGAGGGTCCCATTTTACATTGAGGCTAAAAATGTCTCCTCAGCTTTTCCCTAAAGCAAACCTTTACCTGTATCAGGATTCTGTCTAAGTAGATTGTGGCATTTCTCTCAGATACCGATTTAATGCAGACAACTATATCTAAATTCAAACTCAAAATAAAACTAGTTGTGTTCTTGATGGCTTTTACCTCAAATGGCAAGTCTCACCAATCACAGCTTTAGGCTTGATTGAATTGCTTTTATTTGCATGGAGTTGCAATAAGCAATAAAAGTTTACCATGACTTTGCATATGTAAGAAGTTTCACGGCTCAGTAAGCCAAGTTCATTTTTTAGGGAACTCCATAACCCAAACAAGCTTTTATTTTTTCCTGGGGCTGTTGATCTTGCTCACCAGATGGTTCCTGGGGATCTGGCAAGTTTACAAATGAGGAGAAATCAATAGGGACCCCAAAGAAGGGGCTGATTTGCTTGTGCACCCTACGATATTCTTCCTCTGGAGTGATGAAAACCATATACTTTATGTGTGGCAAGTTCCCTGTTTTCGATACTGATTTTTCTTTTTCCTTGCCAAGATGTCTTTCAGGGGGTTCCCATATTTTACTTTTAGGATCCCAGTATATGGTAGCTGGCACATGTTGCCTCTGGTCACCCCATATAGCCCTATATTGGAGGTGACCTTGACTGTCTTCCTAAGGAAGGGGAGTAGGGAGTGTCTACTTAGAGCTGCTATGGGATCAATTTTAGGTTTTAACATTATTGTAGTAATCCCAAATAACTTAGTTAACAATCCTATAATTTTCATAAATGAGAGTCAACTTGTTTTTAGCTTTAAGGAAGGATTAGCAGGACTTAATAAAATAACATACCTGGTTTTAAACAAATATTTTTTCCAGTCTTTTAGTTTCAGCTAAATTCAGATTAAAAGTTGCTTTGTCTAACACTGTTTCTGGTTCACAATGGTCACTCAAGTTTTACAATATAAGAGAATTTTACTACAATGTAGAAGTACAATAATATAAACAGTAAGTTTAAGATGACATTAATTGTATTTCCAAATCACATATAAAAATTATTGATAGAAAATTGGGCTTACCAAGTATATAGGCTGGTTGACGTTTGACCTCATTTTACCCCTCTCTTTTTCTCATCTTCAGGGAACTTGGAGCAGAAACTCCAGGTTATGGTGGTGTGGGAGCAAGGACTTGATGTTTTGAGAGGATAGGTTCATCTGCTTTCCTAGAGGAGTGGCCTTCAGGGTGCCCAGGGGCCTAGGGATGTTGCCAGTGGGGTACCTTTGTGACTGCTGTGCCTCTCCCCTTGTTCCTTTCACCAGGTGGGGAAGGTTAACTCAAATTCCCTGCTGTTTTTCTAACTTTTCACTGAAGCCTTAGCTTGAAATCTCGCATGTCTGGCTCGATGGAAGACAGTTGAATTCTCATATATTTCTAAATTCAATCTGTTTTGATATTTCAGTTGAAGTATGTAAGACCCAGTCTCGAGTTGGAAAAGGGAAGAATAATAGCTATTTCAGAACTGTGGATAATCTTGTGCTGAAAATATGCTTTCTAGCCACCTATAGTTTCACAGAGCTTGCCTTCCCCATGACTGAGAATCTTCTACAATTCATCCCCTTTCCAGATACAAACATCTGCCTGACTTCCTGGGACAGCTCCTCCTGAGGTTGTACTCTTTGTGGACATAGATAGCCAGCCTACCTGAACTAATTTCTCAAATACTAGCATACTTTCCACCCCATCCCAGTGATTCTGAACCCTTTCTTGCATTGTTCATACCCCAGTCTCCATCCCCTACTGACTTACTCCCATTCCCTTCAAAGCAGCACTTCCTCATTCCAACCTTCCATTCTTCCACTGTGTTCTCTGGACATAGGTAATGAAGAAGATTTCATGCTAAACTTTTTCCTTTTTTGTTCCAGCTGTCCTCTCCTGATGATAGATCTGCTGTGGCTACCATTTCCACCATTGAATTGCACTTTCACTTATTTTCCTGGCTCACTGGTTGTGGTGAGGGAATAGGATTACTCCTTGCTCCCCATTAGCATTTTCAAGTTCTTCCTCTACCACCATCACTCAATAACCTCTCTCCCTTTGAGATTTATTCAGTCCATATTTCTAAGCAAATCAAGACTCTGATAACTGTTGTCTCTAGACCTTCAGGATACACTCTTGTTCCTTCCTCAGTGAGGTCAGTACCTGGCTCACACTCTTTCCTCTGCAACTCCTGCTGTCATACTAGAAGTCTTCAACATATTTGTATTCCATAAAACATCATAATCCCCCAGTTCCTCAATGGACTCATTTCACATGACCAATTCCTCCACCACACAGCAGTTATACACAGAGAAAGTTGAAGGGAGCCAAAATACCTGATCCAGGAATCAGGCTGGTCCTAGATAAGTTTGATCTGGGTTTTCACTATGGCCAGTCTGAAGTAACTGGTCTTGGTTTTTTCCCTTGAGAAGCAGCTGTATATCAGAGCCTTTCTGATATCTTGTGATCCAGGGCACAGCCTGGTTCTGGGATTACTGCCAGAAGATGTTAGCTGCCTTTTATGATTTTTATACATTTTTAGATGCTATAGTTTGGGACCTGGTTATCTTCGAGGCCTAAAAGTTGACATCACTACTTAGTATCTTATTACTGAACAAAGAGTATTAAGAAAACCAGGTGACCTATAATTACCTTATTTGTTTTACTTTTCTATAAAAATCTTGCTCATGGTATCAGTAAATGGATTGCTTGACAATCATGCCTGGACCATGATTTCTTGCACTTTCAATGGGCTAGTGTGTCAGTTTAGAGCTGGCTTAAGAAACCACTTAAGAAATCTCCACATTTGGCGCCTGGAACAGGGATCTGAAAGAAGATACGAGTAAAGTGCCTTGCTTGGGACTCCAGAGAAAAGAAATCCTCATCAGAAAAGGTACCTCAGCGGTCACGGTGTCACGGTAAGAGGTTAAGGAAGGGAAAGTTTCACCCTGCATCTAGCAGTTTTTAGGGCTTGAGAGGAACTGGGTTATTAGGGAAAGTTTTTAGCAGTCTTAGGGCCAGGCTTAGTGGTAGATGAGGGACTAGAAACATTAAGATAAGGACCCAGTCTCCACAAAAAGCTGTCAGGAGAAAATGGAACAGGTACAAAGTGAAAGTAGAGACCAAGAAAATTATCTAAGATTGTTAAAAAGACTAGAAAAAGAAAATTATGGAACCAACCAGGAGACAGAAGAGTGAGAGATTTATGGATGAAGGACTCCAGCATTTCCCCATTTCTGCCTTTTTCCTATGGAATATATTAATGATATGTTTAACATCAGAAATGAAAGTGCCAGGGGTGGCTCGAACACTTCAGTGGGATGCAGGTGTCTTTAATATTATCAAGTAAGTCTTACTTGGCTTCCGTTATTATCTGGAAAGCCAACAACTGTTTAATCTTTTCAGGAGATCTACAAATTCTATGTGAGCTTTTGGATCCATTCTGTTATTTTCTGTATCTATTCTGCTTTATTTTTGTGTCTTTATGTAAGAGAGTGGGTGAGAGTAATTTCTCATTCTATAAGATTTAAAATGCAGCTGGACTGTGGTTATCTCTTTCACTCCCCCTCTCCCTTCTTTCTTGCCAGAAAATGAACAAAATATTTTTATTATTTTACAGGTTATAAAATGGTCATGGTAAGTTGAAGACTGTAGGAGCAGTGTCAGGTTAGAATTAGAAAGAAATAAGGTATATGGAGTTTTAAAAGGGGCTTTAATCTAAGTCCAATAGAAAAGATGACAGTAGGAAAAGCACGAAAGTATAAGTAAGTAGCAATGAGAGGAGCATAGGTAGGAAGTTTAAGATAGGGTGTATGTTGTTTGCTATTGAAAAGTGGGAACAGAAGTTTTAAGATTTTTAAAGGTTTGAAAATCTCCTTCCCTTCATTCCACTCTGGCCAAGTGGAGTGAGGAGAAGGGGATAAGAAATAATAAGGGAATTGTTTCCCTCAGATCAGAGAGGCATATGAACAAGTATTTAACCATTTCCTGCCTCACCTATTAAAATTTTTTTTTCTGTATTGGAATGCTACTAAAAAATCAAATTTGAACTTATTCTGTTCATTTTCAGGAATGTGAAAAAGTGAATTAGTGTCACTCCTAACTTGATGCTAAGATAAGTCAGAATTTGTTATACTAACTGGCATTTAAGCAAATTGGAATATTGCTCAGATCTGATGAAGAAACATTTAAAAGGTGAAAGCTTCAAGCTTTTTCAGGGAAGCAGGACAAGGTGTGGCTCTAGGATATTTCCAGAGTCCCACTCCCTCTAACTGGCACGTTGAAAGCTTTTCACTCTCTAAGAATTTTTTAGGAATAAACATAGCACTGAAGTACAAGTTAAAATTAGCTGAAAACATTTTACAAAAATTTATTAAAGTCTATCATCCTAGATCAGATTAAAAGAGAGTGCTGTAGAAACAGTAGGGAATTTAAATTACCCTCCCAATCTGACTAAAGGGAGAAAGCATAATAAATCTATCAAGGCCCCACTAGCAACAGCCCTAAGGCACCCTGGAGCCCACACATTTTTTAGACAAGGAGATGAACCTCTCCATTCAAACTCCTAAATCCACAATCAGACTCTACAGCTGTGAGGAGAGGAGAAAAGCCCAATTTTTATTAATAATTTTAGCAAGTGATAATTTGGAAATGCAATTAATGTCATGATGTCATTGTGTTGTTGTGGGTTTTTTAAAATTGTAATAAAATTCTAGGGATTATTGTAAGCTAGAAATAGTGTTAGATAAGCAAATTTTCAATCTGAATTTTGTTGGAACTAAAATATAAAGAACTTGTTTAAAAACAGTTATGTCACTTACATCTTATATGTTTATATATGCCATATAGAAAACCAGGCATTTACACCTTTATCTATAGTTAAAAAGGAAGTTATAGGGGGGCGGAGCCAAGATGGCGGCGTAGCAGCAGCAACATATCGCAGCTCTCACATAGCCACCCCAAAATACCCATAAAACAGGACTCTAAACCAATCCCAGAACTCCAAAACGCACACAAAGATACTTCCCACTAAAGTCAGCTCAGCTACGAGGAACCATGTCAGCACTGCGAACCGAAACCAGCCTGCAGTGAAGCCATGGCTGTGCCCCGGGGGCGACTGGGAGGAGTGGAGGAGCCTCTCAGGTGAGTGGATTAGCAGCAGCTGCGAGTGGGAATTGCCAAAGGGGGAGATAAGCAGTCTGGTGAAAGGCCTCCAGAGCGGAAAAGCGAAAGGCAGAGGTTTTGCACCCACCTCTGCTTTGTAGCTTCCTGCCGGCGGCCTGCACACAGCAGGGGGACTTAGCGATTGTTTTCAGGCCAGTGCTCTCACGTTGAGCGGCCTGGATCCGGATCACCATCTTGGGCCTCAGTCTTGGAGTCTTTATTATCCAGTCTGGTGGAAGTATTTAGGAAGACTCCCAGCATCTTCCTGAGAGCTACAGCAGCCGGGAGGACCCCAGCAATTTTGGACAGAGCT
>CM053582.1:442852671-442865344 GCA_028627135.1 Pseudochirops cupreus
TTCTTGTAGACAGCATATTGTAGGATTGTGGTTTTTAATCCATTCTGCTATCTGCCTCTGTTTTATGTGGGAGTTCATCCCATTCACATTCACAGTTATGATTACTATCTGTGACTTTCCCTCCATCTTATTCCCACCCCTGTTTATATTTTTGTATCTTCCTTTTCCCTTCCCCTGCTTAAAAATTTTCCTTTTGACCACCGCCTCCCTCAGTATTCCCTCCCTGTATTCTCCCTCTTTACCTACCCTTTCCCCTTGCTACTCTTTCCCTCCCTATTGACCACCCTCCCCCTTCTTACATCCCTTCCCCCTTATCCCTCCTACTGCCTGTAGGGCACAGTAGATTTTTATTCTTAACAGAGTATGTTATTCCCTCCTTGAACCCAAACCAATCCTAGTAAATTTTATACATTGCTCCTCTTCCTCCCTTTTTTCCCTCTATTGTTATGAGTTTTTGTGTCTTTTCATGTTAGAACCTAAACTTAGCCGTTTGTATTGATCCCTCTTTAAATCAGAACCAATGAGAGTAACAATCATATGATGCTCTCATTTCCTTCCTTCCCACCCCTCCACTTTTTTATGTTTTTATGCCTCTTTTTGTGGCATAATTTACCATCTTCTGCCTCTACCTTTCCTGTTCTCCCGTTACAATCCCTTTCTTCCCCTTTATAGGGTTTTTTAAAATCTTCAGATTAGTTCACTTATACCCACACCCTCTTTCTATGTATATCCCTTTTAAGTGTCACAATACTTATACAAATTTCAGTATTGACAGGTATCTGCTTTTTATAAAGGAATGTAAACAGTTTGCTCTTATTGAGTCCCAAGTTATGTGCATGTATGAGCATCTGTTTGTGTATGTGTCTGTGTGAGTGTATGTTTTTCTTGTTTACCTTTTTATGTCTTTCTTAGGTCTTGTAAGTGGAGATTGAATTTTCCATTGAGCTCAGGCTTTTTCATAAGGAAAGTCTGGAAGTCCTTTATTTCATTAAATGACCATCTCCTTGCCTGAAAGAATATGCTCAGTCTTGCGGGTAGTTGATCCTTGGTTGCAGTCCTAGCTCTTTTGCTTTACGAAATATCACATTCCAATCCTTCTGATCTTTTAATGTAGCAGCTGCTAAATCCTGTGTAATCCTGACTATATTTCCACGATATTTGAATCGTTTCTTTTTGACTGCATTCAGTATTTTCTCCTTGACCTTGTAGCTCTGGAATTTGGCTACTATATTTCTTGGAGTTTTCAATTTGGGATCTCTTTCAGGAGGAGATCAGTGAATTCTTTCAATAACTATTTCCCCTTCTGATTCTAGGATCTCAGGACAGTTTACTTTGACAATCTCTTGGAGGATGCTGTCCAGCCTGCTTTTTTCATCATGGCTTTCTGGTAGGCCAATAATTCTTAGGTTATCTCTCCTGGATCTGTTTTTCAGGTCAATTGTTTTTCCAGTGAGATATTTTGCACTTTCTTCTAATTTCTCAATCTTTATGTTTTGTTTGATTGACACTTGTTGCATCATAGAGTCCTTGGCTTCAATTTGACTGATTCTAATTTTTAGTGAATTATTTTCCTCAATTAGCTTTTGGAGCTCCTTTTCCATATGTTCAGTTTTCATTTTTAGGGAGCTATTTTCTCCAGTTAGATTTTGGACCTTCTGTCCTAATTCTCCAATTTTACTTTTTAATGCTTTGTTTTCTTCAGTAAGATTTTTTTCCAGTTTGGTCACTGTAGATTTAAATTTATCTCCTACCTCTCTAATTTCATTTTTAAAATCCCTCTTGAGATCCTCTAAAAATGCTTTTTGGGCTTGAGACCAATTCTCATTTCCTTCTGTGGTCTCCAGTGTGTGTATAGAGTCTGTGTTGCCTTCTGAGTTTGGTTGTTCTTGCTTACTATAAAAGGATTTGGTGGTTCTACCCTTTGCAGTTTCCTTCTTCCCCATTGTGGTTGCCTATGTCCTGGATTTTTAGAGTGGATATCCGCTTCTGGGGTGCAGAAATATTGAGCTTATCAAGCTGAGAGGTAGGGGTTTGGTTGTTAACTTTGTGAGCTGTAGCATCTGAGTATATAGACTGAGGCCAAGACCAGAACTCTCAATGTTTCCCCTGAGTTACCTTGAGGCTTACAGAGTAACCTATGGGGGCAGGGTTGTCTGGCTCCTTCAGGTTTCCACCTCTGTGTCTCTGGGCTGCAGCTCAGGCTCACTGTAGCAAAAGGCCAGCAGAAGGGCAGGGCTGTAGTTTGCTGATTGGCCAGGTGGTGCTAAAGCACACCTGGGCTTTTGTTGTTAGGGCTTGCTGGCTCCACCCTCCTGGGCTTAGACTCCCTACTGTCTCCCTTCCCCTTTCTTCAGCAACACCCAAGCCTGAGGCTGTTTCCACTAATTCAGGATTTTACTTTGGGTGTGGCATTTAAGTCCCCACTTTTCTGGATCAGGGAAGGGGGATCAGAGCAACTAAATTTTATTCCTCCATCTTGACTTCTGGAAGTTTGGGTATGTAATTTTAAACATCCAGGCTGTGGGCTGTTAGCCCCAGGAAAAGTTGTTGTGCGCCCTGAGATTTTTCCTACCCAGTTCCAATGATCTTCTGTCCTGTGGTGAGACGGCTGCAAACCCCTCCAGCAGGGTGAGTCTGCTGGCTGACTGGGGCTTCTCTCAGTCTGCCATACTCTGCTCTCAGATCCGCACTGGTGCATCTCCTGTGTGCTCCGCGTTCTCCCTGCCTTGACCTGAGTAGGCACTTTTCTGGGCTGGGAATCTGCCAAGCTCGGTCTCCCAATGGGTTCTGTCACTCTTAAATATGTTCAAATTCACTTTTTAGATTTTAGCGACAGAATTCTTGGAGAAGCTTGGAAAAGCTACTGCTTCCTTTTTGCCATCTTAGCTCCGCCCTTAAGAAATTTTTTATACCAACTTAGTCTTAATAATCTCGATTTTGAAAAGTTTGTTTTGCTCTTAAGTATTCACAGAGCTATCAGGTTATAAATGTTTAACTAATTTTTTTTCTTTCACAAAAGTTTGATGATTATTTATAATTCTTAAAACTAGAAATATAGCCTACTACATTGATTCTAGTAATAGTAAAGTTATTGTTACTCACTTTACTTCTGCGTATAACACAAAGCTTTTAGCTATGATTTTTACTGTTAAATGATTTTTTTCTTTTCCCTTTAATATTGAGTCAGATAACAAATATTCAGTGTACATATGCCAACATATTTGATACTGGTAAACTTAAACACACTCAGAATAAAGGTCTTTTTAACTTTTTTCAGAAATTACAAGCTCTTATAAGATAGAGGCCACTACCTATATTGCAGTTCATTCTTCACTTCCTAGGCCTTTTTATCTAAATAATGCAACTATTAATAAGAAGTTCAGGTTTTTCCAACTTTTTTTTCCCAAATATTCTTAGTACTACATTATCTTACTCTTATTTTTATGAAATTACATATACTCTAGGTAAACAATTCAAGCTAAACAGACCATTAAAAACTGCCCTCAGTGTGTTATCTGTGTTACTCCTCCAGCTTCCCTTCAGACTAGGGAAGCAGTAAAACAATGTAATTCACCAGATGTTACCGTCTTTTGCTTCTGTGGATATTCTAAAACTATTGAAAAGGATCATGCTCTCACCTACACTAGCAAAGCATTTCAATCTTTCTGTCATCATTTTCTAATAAAATTAATTACAGGTATAACCCTTATAATCCTACTGGCCAAGTTATACTTGACAGACAAAATAAAGATCCTAAGTCCAGCCTTTAAAATTTTATCCATTCTGGTTCAAACTTACCACGCCATACTTAATTAATGTTATTCATTTTCATTCTAGCCAAACTGGCATAGCTATGACTCAAACCTGACATTCTGTCTCCTACCCTCAGCTTTTTATAAATAAAACCTATTTACAAAAATAAAAAAGGAGGGACTTGGACCAATACACCACAAAGGCAATTAGCTACTGCCTTATACACTTTAAATTTCTTAAGCATCACAAAAAATGAGGCAAAAAAACAGTTTGAAAAGGTACACATTCCCTGTGTAGAATTCCCCAAACAAGAGCTGGGTAGGACCTGACCCTTAACTATTGGGGGAGGGGGGTGTGAGGCTCTGTTTAATTTCTTTTTATCAGATGCTACTGTGAGAATGCAAGCATGCAGTTCCACGACCCACCTTGCAGATGCAGAGAATTCAGAGAAAAAGTCTCAGGAGACCCATTGCACAAAGACAACACAAGAAGTGACTTAGCATCTCACATTTTCACAAGATAATACTATCCTCCAGTGAACTATTACCTGTTTAACTTAGCCCTACACAACGTATTTAGTGGAACCACCCTCTTTAGAAAAAAGTGATTTCTGGACTTTAAATCACGGAACTAATTGCCATAGCCTCTCTCTTAATATCAACAACCATGTCTTCTATTTCCTTACTAAGTGAAATATAAATTGTTCAATTTGTGAATAAATTGGTGAAGAATGTTAGCTTGAAACCTATGTAATTATCGATACACTTATCCCTATGTATGGAATATTACTTAATTGTGCTCTTACTTAATGCATATTTTTACCTTTTCCAACTAATTTTAACTCATGTTTAGTATTATACATCAGGGGGATATACGCTACATAAAATTTCTGATCTTTTAAAAAGGGCGGGGGGGGATAAGGTCTTGTCATTTTCAGACTTATTGTGAGACTTATTATTCTTACCAGATTTCTTGTTCCTAGACTCACTGCTCTACTATTATTGATAATTTCAACCACTGTGTCTATAATTTCTCTACTTAGAAAAATCCAAAAAACTGCACAATATGTTAATGGACTTTCATAAAATGTTTCTCTAGCCTTTAAGATACTACATGATATTAGATAAGGACTTTTTGTATAAGATCAATGCGTTAGAACCATTAGTATTATATTTTAGGTTATGAGTTAAAAGCTTTAAAACTCAACAGTTACTTAGATGTGATTATGTAGATACATATAGTTGTGTAACTCCTTTACCATATATTAGCTGTGATTCTAGTGTCTCTTGGGACAAAAATATATGCCCAACTTCTTGGTGTTTGGTATAATTCAAATATTACAAATTATATCAGAAAACATCCAGAATAGTCATCACTCTGGAATTGATCTAGTAACATTGCCAACATAATATTATCAGCATTGTTAAAGTTATCTTCTTTTAATTTTATGTCTATGGTTTTACATATCTTATCTGTATTGATTATTGTTATTATTTATTATTATTATTGATTATTGTATCTTTGAAATCATTATTAACTCAGATGTATGAACATAACTTTTTAGGTAAGGATTTATATTGGGATATTACTTGTAAAAATTGTAATCTCACACCATTTATTTCTAAGGTTAACAGTATATTATCACCGTTTTTTTGCTGTCTTTCCCCTCTAATGTATTTCATGCCTGGTACCAATCTGCAGAAGAGCATAGCTTAGAGCATAGCTTAGTTTGATGAGTGAGACTTTAAAACATAAAAAAGCATTTCATAGGGCTACTATCATTGACACATATCTTTAGTATTTTAGTTACCATTATTACATTTTTCAGCTATGTCTTTAGAATCCATAATTCATACTGTCCAGTATGCTGTAGAACTAGCAAAGAAAAAATTTTTTATATCTGAAGCACTTCAAGTACAGGAAAAAATCAATCAGGATACCTAGCCTAAAAATAGAAAAATTAGAACAATCTATACTAGATATAGGAGATCAGGTAGAGACCCTTAAGTCTTGGTTATGTCTATAAGTGGCTGATGTGCATCTATTTGTGTCACCCTCAGATTATATTACTCCTCCCAGAGCATCATTACCCGGGACAGGATTAGAGCCTGCTTTATGGGAGCAAGGATTGATTCCAATATCGCCATTGGAACTTAAAAGTTTTCCATCAGATTATCTAAGATATTGAACATAGTACAGTTCTTGGCATTGACCCAGAAGAAGTAGCAAAGACGATAATTTGGTACTTTGAAGAAAATTTCTCCATTTCAGAACATACTGGCTCTTGGTATGCACTTACTTTCTTTATTGATTGTAATAGTAATTTTCTGTATACTTGCGCTATGTATTATTACAAATGATGTCCTGTGATGTCAAGGCTTTAGGCACTGAGGTACATGCCCTTAATTTATTTAATAAAAAAGGGGTAGATAAAGGGATCCAAGACATCTGATCCAGGAATCAGGCTGGTCCTAGATAAGTTTGATCTGGGTTTTTACTATGGCCAGTCTAAAGTAACTGGTCTTGGTTTTTTCCCTTGAGAAGCAGCTGTATATCAGAGCCTTTCTGGTATCTTGTGATCCAGGGCACAGCCTGGTTCTGGGATTACTGCCAGAAGATGTTAGCTGCCTTTTATGATTTTTATACATTTTTAGATACTTTGGTTGGGACCTGGTTATCTTCAAGACCTAAAAGTTGACATCACTACTTAGTATCTTATTACTGAACAAAGAGTATCAAGAAAACCAAGTGACCTATAATTACTTTATTTGTTTTATTTCTCAATAAAAACCTTGCTCATGGTATCAATAAACAGATTGCTTGACAGTCACGCCCGGGGCACTATTTCTTGTACTTTCATGGGCTAGTGTGTCAGTTTAGAGCTGGCTTGAGAAACCACTTAAGAAATCTCTATAGATAGTCATTCCTTTGATCTTACCATCGAGGGTTCGGAAATCTTATGTGACCATAATCTATTGGCTTTCTACCGCTCCTTCTGTGTTCCTTTCCCAAACCATACTCTTCCTCCACACCATGATCTTTAAGCCCTTGACCCCTCATTTTCCCCCACGCCATCAGACCTGCGCTAGCCACTCTCTTCTCTTTTCCTCATCTTAACCCCATAATTTTGCCAGTTCAGTTATACATGGTTCTCCTGTCTTAAGCCCCTACCCTTCTTATATTGCCATTGTGCCTACCAAGTCTCAGCCTTGGATAACTCCCACCATCTGCCACCTTTACTCCCACATACTTGCTGTTTAATTAAGGTAGACAAAATAACACAACTATTCTTACTGGATTCACTACAAATTTCTGTTATGCAACCTCAATGGGGCTTCATTGCTGCCAGTCAATCCTACTGTACCTTCATTATCAACTTATTATTCTATTCTCCACAGTAGATCATCCAAACCTTATATCCCCAACGGTTTCCCCTCCTCCCACTCTCTCAGCTCAGAACCTTGCCTCATATTTTACAGAAAAAATTAAGGTCATATTCTTTGAGCTTGTACTTCTCTCCTCCTTCCACTATCTCCTGCTTCACCCCTGTCTTACATGAAGAGGTGACCTTACTCTTTACCAAGGCTAACCTCTCTACCTGCACAAGTGTTTTCATTCCATCACATCTCCTCAAGCAAATTGTCACCTATGTCATACTTACTCTGTCATTTATTTCCAATCTTTGTCTACTGATCTTTATCCTGTTTCCTACATGTCTCCCCAATCCTCAAAAAACCATCACTTGATCCTTCCTTCCCTACTATCATCCCATATCTCTTCTGTCCTTTCTGGATAAACTCTTTTTGAAAAAGCCATTTACAATAGGTGCCTCTACTTTCTTTTAACATCTTGTGTCCAGCTTCCAATCTCATCATTCCTCTGAAACTTCTCTTTATCATTACCAAAAATATCATAATTTACAAATCCAATGGATTTTTATCAGTCCTTCTCTATAGCTTTTCAAGAAATCAGTTTCTCTTGGTTTTCCTCCCACCTATCAGACTGTTCTTTCTTAGTCTCCTTTGCTGGACCCCCTCTCACTAAATAAATCTGAACAGAAAATAAGAAAGAAGTTAATTAGAGGAACTGAATTTTAGAAAAATTAGATATGATAGAATTCTGGAGAAAATTGGATGGTAATAGAAAAGAGTATACCTTTGCTCAGTTGTAGATGGCACCATCACAAAAACTGACCGTATGACATAAAAACCTCACAAGCAAATGCAGAAAAGTAGAAATATTAAATGCACCCTTTTTGGACCATAATGCAATAAAAATTATGTTCAAGAAAGGGCCTTGGAAGCTTGATTACAAATTAATTGGAAACTAAGTAATCCTAAAAAATAACTGCGTCAAAGAACAAATCATTGAAAGATAATAAATCATTAAAGATAATGACAACAATAAAACAACATTTTGAAGGATGCAACCAAAGCAATACTTAGCAGAAATTTTATATTTCTCAATGTTAACATCAGTAAAACAGAGAAATAGCAGATCAGTGAATTGGTCATGCAACTAAAAAAAAAACTAGAAAAAAATGTTAATCCCCAATTAAATACTAAAATAGAAAAAAAAAAACATTGACCTAATAAAACTAAAATTTGGTGTTGTGGAAAATCCCCCAATAATTTTGGTTAATTTTATTTTAAAAATGAAAGAAGAAAACTAAATTACCAATTTCAAAAATGAAAAGGGTGAATTCACTGCTAATGAAGATGAAATTAAAGAAACAATTAGGAGTTATTTTGTCCAGTTACATGCAAGTAAAACTGACAATCTAAGTGAAATGGATGAGTATTTGCAAAAATGTTAGTTGCCCATATTAACAAAAGCGGGAGTAAAATATTTAAATGATCTTATGTTAGAAAGAGAAATTGAATAAGCTATCAATGAACTCCCTAAGAAAAAAAATCCCCAGCATCAAATGGAATCACAGATACTTTCTACCAACGTTTAAAAAACAATGAACTCCAATACTACATAAACTGTTTTTAAAAATTAAATAAAGTTTGTGTTGGAGGATATAAAATAATGTGACATAAATCGTTAGCATTCCTATACATTACCAACTAAACCCAGCAGGAAGAGAAAGAATTCTGTCTCTCCCTTTCTCCTTCTCCCAATACAATTCCTCTCTCATCATTTAGTATTATTTTTTATGTTTCATCCCTTCATACTCAACTCACATTGTGCCCTCTGTATATGTATGTATATACGTATACGTATACATATATGTATACGTAGACATATATGTATATGTATTTGTATGTGTATATATGTATATTCCCTCCACCTACCCTAACACTGAGAAAGGTCTCAGGAGTTACAAATATCATCTTTCCATGTGAGAATGTAAACGTTTAATAAGTCCCTTATGATATTTCTCTTTCCTGCTTACCTTTTTATGTTTCTCTTGATTCTTATGTTTGAAAGTCAAATTTTCCATTCAGCTCTGGTCTTCTCATCAAGAATGTTTGAAAGTCCTCTGTTTCATTGAATGTCTATTTTTCCCCCTGAAATACTCAGTTTTGCTGGGTATAATGTTAATGGATTAGGAAGATCTTCTCCATTCATTAATAGGTCTATGTGACCTGTTGAATACATCCTGAGTCACATAAAGCTCAGTGTGGGAAGAGTTTGAGCAGAATACAGAGCAGCAGTGCAGGCAGAGCTGAGAGAGAGAAGCAAGCTATGAGTGGGTAGAGGGAAGAATCTTGCCTAGGGGAACTTGTGTTGCAGGAAGGCCTAACAGAAAGAAGGTGTAAAGAGTAAGATGTTGGCATTCCCTGGATTAATGATCAGTGCCCTGTTAAATCTTACCTCCTGGTATCCTAATGGTGTCTCAAATAAATATTTTGGTTTTGTCTTTGAGAAAGAAAGTTGATTACATTTTGTGAATCTACCCTGGAAATACTCGTGCATATTCATTGCAGCTGCTATGGGTATTACATTTACGTTTCATTTGGCAAGGAGTATGGGATCACAAAATATAAAACCTCCACCTAAAGATAGGAAGGCTGTAGGGAAGGAAATAAATGTCCCAGCATGGGAGGATTTACCTTATTCATTCCTGGCAAGAGAATGGGCTAAAAGCACAGGATTTTGTGAAAGCTAGGAACCAAGACTACAGAAGGGAGAACCCATAGATTTAAAAAGATGTTTGCAAGGAATGCCAATAGAACCATGGAAAGAAATGGCAGGGGGATATAGAAGAGGATGGGTGTTGTTAACAACTTATCTTATTACTTGAAAAAGAAGACAAAAATTGCTGAAGGAAAAGGTTCAGGTGGAAAAGGAGTTAGCTGATTTGCATAAGTTGAAGAGAAATCGTTGAGCTAAAGCTGTATGTGAAAGATCTTCAGTGTGCTCACTGTTTCTGCTGAGTTACTGAAGTATACTTTATATAGACTCCAATGGCCCAGGACACAAAGATGAACACCTGAATTTCTCAGGAGTTGTTTGGATTACATGAATTCTTTGCATTGTTGTACATACAGTTTCTGCAACACTACACATTTCTCCTGGAGTCTCAACCTTTTGCTTTTATTCAGTGTGGAAAATGCATTTTCATCTGCACCCTTGACTTCAATGGGAGAAAACCTAAGTCTTCATTTAAATCCAAAACAAAGCTTAGCCAGCAAGATGTTTTGTATGAGTTTAAGAGAAATAGTTGAGATAAAGCTATATGTGAAAGATCTTCAATGTGCTCACAGTTTCTGCTGAGTTACTGAAGTATACTATATACAAACTTCAGTGGCCCAGGAGTAAAAGATGAAATAGCGAATTTCTCAGAAGTTCTTTGGATTACTTGAATTCTATTCATTGTTGTGTATACAATTCCTGTAGCACTCCACATTTCTCATTAGCGTCTAGACCTGCCACATTTAGTCAGTTTGGAATATATGTTTTCATATGCTCCCATTGACTTCAATGGGAGAAAACCTAAGTCTTCATTTAAATCCAAAACAAAGCTAAGCAAACGAGATATAATGTATGAGTTGAAGAGAAATCGTCGAGATAAGGCATTATGTGAAAGATCTTTGATGTGCTTACTCTTTCTGCTGAGTTACTGAAGTATACTTTATATATAGACTTCAATGTCCCAGGGAAAAAAAAAAGATTAAAATGCAAATTTCTCAGAATTTGTTTGGATTACATGAATTCTTTGAATTGTTGTCCATAGAGATCCTTCAGCTGTCCACATTTCTCTTTAGATTTTAGCTCTGTCACTTTTAGTTAGTTGGCAAAATGCTTTTTATCTGCTCCCATTGACTTCTATGGGAGAAAACCTAAGTCTTCATTTAAATCCAAAGCAAAACTAAGCCAGCAACATGTAATGTATGAGTTGAAGAGAAATCATCAATATAAAGCTGTATGTGAAAGATCTTTGAGGTTCTCACTGTTTATGCTGACTTATTGAAGGATACTTTATATAGACTTCAATGGCCCAGGAATAAAAGATCAAAATGCTGATTTCTTAGGAACTGTTTGTATTACTTGAATTCTTTGCATTGTTGGCCATACAGTTCCTGCAGCACTCCACATTTCTCATTAGCATCTAGACCTGTCACGTTTAGTCAGTATGGAATATGTGTTTTCATCTGGTCCCATTGACTTCATTGGGAGAAAACTTAAGTCTTCATTTAAATGCAAAACAAATCTAAGGAAACAAAATATAATGTATGAGTTGAAGAGAAATCCTCAAAATAAAGCTGTATATGAAAGATCTTTGATGTGCTCACTGTTTCTGCTGAGTTACTAAAGTATACTTTACGTAGACTTCAATGGCCTATAGAAAAAGATGAAAACCCATTTTTCTCAGGAGTTGTTTGGATTAATTGTGTTCTATGCATTGTTGTGCATACAGTTCCTGCAACACTCCACATTTGTCATTAGAGTGTAGACCTGTCACATTTATTCAGTTTGGAATATACATTTTCATCTGTTCGCATTGACTTCAATGGGAGAAAACCTAAGTTTTCATTTAAATCCAAAACAAAGATAAGCAAACAAGATGTAACGTATGAGTTGAAGAGAAATCATCAAGATAAAGCTGTATGTGAAAGATCTTCAATGTGCTCAGTGTTTCTGCTGAGTTACTGAAGTATTCCTTATATAGACTTCAATCACCCAGGACAAAAAATAATGTAAATTTCTCAGGAGTTGTTTGGATTACATCAATTCTTTGCATTGTTGTACATACAATTTGAGGTGAAGAGAAATCATGGAGAAAAAGCTGTATGTGAAAGATCTTTTGAAGTCTATATAAAGTATACTTCAGTAACTCAGCAGAAACTGTGAGCACATAGAAAATCTTTCAGTAATTAATAATTAATCATCAGTAATTATTGCCCCAGAGCTAATTTTAAACAATAAAGGCTTGGGAACCCCAGAGGAAGGGCATGGCTAAAGCCCTGCCTCAAAATGGATAAAAACCAGACTGCAAAGACAAAGACTTATTATTGTGAGAAGAAGGAACCAAATTCAGAAGGAGACAGTAATGACTCCACACCCACAGCTGAAGCCTCAATAGGGAATATGAATTGGTCTCAAGCACAGAAAGCATTCTTAGATGAGCTCAAAAAGAACTTTGAAATCCAAATTAGAGAGGTAGAAGATACAATCAATACTTCTTTTAAAATCAAAATTGCAAAATTAGAAAAACATTACAATGAAGAAAACGGCTCCTAAAAAAGAAAAATGTGTGAACTAAAAATGAAATCTGAACATATAGAAAAGGAGCTTCAAAAACTGAGGAAAATAATTTGCTAAAAATTAGAATCAACCAAATTGAAGCTAATGACTCTATGAGGAACCAAGAATCAGTCAAACAAAACATCAAGAATGAAGAATTAGAAAAAGAGGTAAAATATCTCAATGGAAAAATAACTGACCTGGAAAACAGATCCAGGAGAGA
>CM053582.1:442872153-442889607 GCA_028627135.1 Pseudochirops cupreus
ATCTCTTCCCAATTTCCTCCCTTCCCCCCCATTCCCACCACCCCTCCTGGCATGGAACGTTCCCTTGTAACCAAAAAAAAAATCATTAAACCAACTAACCTGTTCTACTAACAGCATATGATGACTATGAAAAGTTCAGTGCCCATTATCCACCATTTCTTGGCAAGAACAAAGTATACATCACTTCTTTTCTGGAGGCAAACTTTTCATAAGTACCTTGTCTGGACCTTTACTTTATGTTAAATAAAATTGACAAAGCTTTTAAAGTAGCTGTTATGTATGAGATACTCCATGAGGGATACAAAGAAAAAAAACAAAAGAGTTCATACCCTTAAGAAGCTTATATTCTATTGAAGTGTGGTGGTGATGTGTGTTTGCACCATATTTACAAGTAAGCAAATACAAAGTTAAAAAAAATAATTTCGAGAGGAAGAGAGTATTAGCAACTGGAGGCATCAGGAAAAGCCTTGTGTAGGAATTGGATCTTGAGGTTTGCTTTGAAGGAAGCTAAGGATTTTTTTTTAGGTGGAAATGAACAGGGAGTGCTTTCCAGACAAGGAAAACCACTTATGCAAAGGGATCAAGTGGAAAATGAAATATCACATGTAGGGAAACATTTGAAGACAAGTTTGACTGCTATGAATAGTACTAAAGTGGGATAACAGAAATTAGACTAAAAACTGTTAGCTGCAACCAGATTGTGGAAGGCTTTAAATGCCAGGTCGAGGCATTGACATGAATGTGAAGACATTTTAAAATACATTGTTTTGTTATTTAATAAGTCCATAAAGAAGCACATATTAATATACACTTGAAAATATTTTTGATGCCTGTATCAATATAATTGGTTTTCTTTGTAATTCTAGGTTTTTTATCCTATTGGCAAAAGGAAACTATCTAAATTTTTTGAGAAAGGTTGTAGCCTAGTTACATTTATGTTTTAGGAATTTTATTCAACTGTGTGGAGATTAAATTAGAGAAAGAAAAGACTTGAGGCAAGAAGACCAATTATGAGGCTTCTGAAATAATCTAGGTAGGAGAATATAAGTGCCTAGACTAGGGTAGAGGTTTATGAACAGAGCAAAAAGGGACAAATACTGGAAATAATTCGAAGGCAGAGTCGGCAAGAATTGACAACTTGTTAATATGGGGGTTGAGTTGGAAGGAAGAATAAAGGGAACCTGTGAGATTTGTTTTTTTCAGTCTCCTTTGTATCATAGTTACTATATACACCCTCCTCTGTTTAGAGTGTAAGCTCCTTGAAAACAAAGTCTAGGCCAAATTTGTATTTGTATCCCCAGCACCTAGCAAAGTGCCTAACACACAGGACATGATTGATAAATGTTTGTTGAAGTGATTTGTCCAAATATGTCTGGCTCTATATTAAGTTCCATTCTTACTGTTGGTGCACTTAACACTTTTTTTCTTTTTGGAGGGCAGTTGAGGTTTAAGTGACTTGCCCAAAGTCACACTGCTAGTGTGTCAAGTGTCTGAGGTCGCATTTGAACTCAAGTCCTCCTGACTCCAGGGCCGGTGCACAGTGCCACCTAGCCGCCCCAAGGTGCACTGCACTTTAAAAAAATATATTTCTATAGGCGAAGCCCGAGAGGGAGCGGCGACGGCGGCGGCGGGAGGACTAGGACGAGCCGAGGGAAGCGGCGGGGGACGAGGTGCTGTTGCCGGATCTGTCACTGGTGAAGCAGGAGCGGCGCAGCCCGACCCCCGCGTCCCGCTCGTACCGGCCACAGTCCCGGGCTGGCGCGGCATCTAGGGCCGTCCGAGCCCGGCGCGGGAGGAGGAGGTGCCGCTGCCGCCTCCGGCCTCGTCCCCGGCCCTGCGAGCCGGCAGCGCTCGTGCCTCCCGCGAGCACGGCAGGAGCTGCAGCAGGTCACCAACCAGAAGGAAAAATAAGTCCTTTGGAAGAAGAAGCAGATCTCCTCGGAGTAAGAGAAGCCGTAGTCCTCACCATCCCGTAGTCAAGGCGAAGCCGGAGCGGGAAGGGAAAACCGGCCCAGGAGAGGAAGAGATGAAAGGCAACACAGGGAGCAATCAGAACGAGAATACAGGCGGGAGAGAAAAGGTGACCGGGATAGACACCATAGCCGTTCTAACCAGAGGAAGACCACTAGTGAGAGGCCTAGTAGTGGGCGGAATCGAGATGCCCAGAACCTGCAGGAACAGGAAGCAGAAAGAGAGTCTTTATAACTCTCGGCCCCTGGAGCGTCTCCCGGAGAAAGAAGTGGGTGGCAGCAGTGATGAGAATCAGGAGATTGTTCTACCGTCTGCTGGTGGCCACAGTAAGGGGCAAGACCCACCAAATAAAGAGAAACCCAACTTTGAACTGTCAGGGGCACTCCTTGGGGATACCAGCATGTTTCGGCGTGTGGTGATAAAGTATAGTGAGCCTCCAGGAGCACGGATCCCAAAGAAACGCTGGCGCCTTTACCCCTTTAAGAATGATGAGGCGCTCCCTTGTTATGTACGTCCACGGACAAAGCGCTTATCTTCTGGGCCGACACCAACGAGTTGCAGAAATGGCGGAAGAGTAAGGCCATATATCATTGACCTTGGCTCAGGCAGTGGGACCTTCTTGAATAACCAGAGCATCGAGCCACAGCGTTGCTGTGAACTAAAGGAGAAGCATGTGCTTAAATTTGCTTTCAGTAGCAGAGAATATGTACTGCTTAATGAGTCTTCAGATACTTCTGAGGTGGATAGAAAAGAAAATGAAGATGAGGAGGAGGAGGAGATCTCTGACAGCTAGCAAATTCAGAAGAAGCTCCTGTAGCTGCTAAGAGAATTTTTACTTTATGGAAGGCCTGGACTTGGAATTTAAAGAGCAGAGCAGCCCTCCCTGGTTATTCTTACTGCCTTAAGTCTTCTTCTGTTGCTGATCAACTTATGTTAAAATTTAAGAAATTTGATAATTTGAGTTTTTGGTTGAATTTATTTCTGTTATCTGTTAGCCACATAAGTGTGAACATTTGCTTTCAGAATAATTTCACCAATAAAAGTCATCCGTTGGTGTAGTGTGGCATGAGTTGGTGCTCTGGAAACTATTGCCTGGTAACTGTAGACCCTTGGTTAAAAAGAGAAACATAGCGTGTTCTCTTTGTGCAGCTATTTGCTTTGTACAGTGATTTTACTAAGAAATATGGACCAGCAGTTTTTCACATTTTTTTTTTTGTCAATACCTAGACAGAGAATTTGGCCCAAGTTTTGGTTGTCAGCAAAACAGACCCACATTATATACACTGAAGCTTCAATCCAGTTAACCTCAAATCATAGAAATCTATTCCATTATTTAGGTCTTTGGGGATGAGAATTTCACCACCCATATGACCTTATTGACTGTTTATATGCAGACAAATGTTGGGTCTTGATGAAATACATGACAGAGCAGTAAAATCATGGCTATTGTGGGGAGGAGATTAAAATGGGTCTCGGAAAATTTTAAAAAACGGGTCATGGATCTGTTTCTTACATAAGAGGATTCTATATTTCCCAAAGTAGCCTGAGTGTCATTAATTTTGTTTTCCTTGTCTTTTTAACTGCTTTGTAGTTATTATAATATCATTTTTTCCTTCTAATTCACAGCATCACTTGTGTGGGAGGATTACCTCAGATGTTGAAGCAATTTGTTCGTTTTAACTAGATTTGTGTGTGCTAGAAAGAAATTTTTTTCTACTTACTGTATTTTTTTAATATCCTGAAAATCCATGTCTGTTGTCTTTCCTCCCCCCCCCATAAGCAGGGAGGAGCTGAGGCAAAGGAGACACCTATTTACTAATCTTCCCCCAGTCAAATATGTGTGCGTTGAATTTTGTCTGTGTACATATGTTGTATATATGAACTGAATGAGAATGTGTGTGTGGGCAGTGGCTAGAAGTGTGTACTACATGCATCTAAGTGGGGTTTTTTTGTAATGTAAATGGAATACTACATTATGTTATTTGAAAAAATATATTTTTATTCATTTCTTTAAACATTTTCCAATTACATGTAAAAAACTTAACAATCTTTTTAAAAAATTTTAAGTGCCAACTTCTCTCCATCCCTCCCACTGCTCCTCCCTCTCTGAGAAGGGTTTCTTGTTTATATTGGTTTATTATTTATATTGGCTACACATGTGAAATGATGCAAAATATTTTTATATTAACCATGTTGCAAAAAAACAAACATGGACCAAAAAATATTAAAAATAAAGTTGTTCTTTTTAAAAGTATACTTCAATCTTGATTCAGAGTTCATAAGTTCTCTCTCTGAAGGTGGAAAAAAATTTTTTATCAGGGGTCCTTTGGAATTGTCTTAGATCATTTTCTTGATCAGAGTAACTAAGTCTTTCACAGTTGACCATCCTTACAAGACTGCTGTTACTGCATGTGGTGTTCTCCTGGTTCTGCCCATATCATGTTGCATAAGTTCATATAAGTCTTCCCAGAGTTTTCTGAAACCAGACTGCTCATCATTTCTTATAACACTGTTGCATTCCATCACAATCATATACCACAACTCGTTTAGCTATTCCCCAGCTGAAGAGGATACCCTCTTTCCCAATTCTTTGCCACCACAAAAACAACTGCTATAAATATTTTTTGGTATGAATAGGTCCTTTTCTCTTTTTAAAAATCTCTTTTATTCAGGCCTATTTTTTTTCTTGTGCTTTGAGATCTACCCATACCTTTTTTTACTTCACCTGAAGTAAAAATTCTTCTTCAGGCTATTATTCTAACTCCATGTGTGTCTCTCTGTATTTCTTATAAACAACATATTGCTGGATTCTGGCCTTTAACCCACTCTGCTATCCTTTTCCGTTTTATGGGTGAGTCCATTCCATTCACATTCACAGTTATTACTACTAATTATACATTTTCCTTCATCCTATTTTCTTCTGTTTATCCTTCTCTCTCTTTTTATCCTGCCCCTTCTGTAAAGTCTGTTTTGCTTCTGACCTCTTCCTTCTTTTATCTGCCCTCTCTTTTACTACCCTCCACCTTTATCTTATCTCATTCTCCTACTTCTCTCTTAGGTAATCTATTACTGATTGAGCATGTATAAATATTTTCCATTTTTGAATCAATTTAGTTGTTACTGAGGTTCAAACATTGTTGCCACCCCCCCATTTCCCACTCCACTATAAAAGCTTTTCCTTATACACCTCTTTTATGTGAGATAAGTTTCTTCATTCTTCCTCTTCCTTGTGCCAATACGTTCCTCTTTCTCACATATCCATTTTTTTATATCATTACAACATAATTTGCTACCTCCCTCATGCCCTCTCTATTGTAGACTTTTTCTAACTGTTCTAATAATGATAAAGTTCTTAGAAGATGTAAGTAATCATCTTTCCAGCTAGAAAGTGAAAAGTTAAACCTTATGGAGTCCATTATGATATCTCTTCCATGTTTACCTTTCTATGCTTCTCTTGAGTTTTTTTTGAATGTCAAAATTGCTATGCAACTCTGATCATTTCATCAGGAATGCTTTAAAGTTTTCTATTTCATTAAATATCCATTTTCTCCCTGAGGGATTATACTCAGTTTTGCTGTTTCGTTTCTTCTTGGTTGTTATCCTAGCTCTTTTACCTTTCAGAATATCCCCTTCCAAGTTCTTTACTTCTTCAATGTAATAGCTACTAAAATATTATGTGATCCTAACTGTGGTTCGATGGCATTTTAATGGATTCTTTCTCACTGCTTGAAATATTTTCTTTTTGACCTGGGAGCTCTGGAATTTGAGTGTAATATTCCTGGGAGTTTTCATTTTGGGATCTCTTTCAGGAGGTGATCAGTGGATTCTTTCAATTTTTGTCTTGCCCCCTGATTCCAGAATATCAGGGCATTTTTCCCTGATAATTTATTTCTTAAAAGATGATGTCCAGGCTCTTTTTTTTTTTCTAAATCATGGCTTTCAAGTAGTCCAATAAGTTTCTAAAATTATATCTACTGGTGCTCAGGTGCTTTTCCAATGAAATATTTCATATTTTCTTCTATTTTTCATTCTTTTGACTTTTAAAATATTTTTTCTTGCTGTCTCATGGTTTTATTAGCTTTCACTTACCCAATTCTAAATTTTAAAGGATAATTTTCTCCAGTGAGCATTTGGACCTCATTTTTTATTTGACCAGTTCTGCTTTTTAAAGAGTTATTTTCTCAGTGAATTTTTGGATCTCTTTTTTTCAATTTGACCAATTTTGTTTTTAAAGGTGTTATTTTGTTCATTTTTTGAACCTTTTTTTATCAAGCTGTTAATTGTTTCATACTTTTCTTCCTTTGCATTTATTTCTTTACCTAATTTTTCTTCTACCATTCTCATTTGATTTTGAAAATCATTTTTTAGCTCCTTCAGGAATTCTTGTTGGGCTTGTGTCCATTTCACATTTTGTTTTTCCTTTGAGGCTTTGCTTATAGCTATTTTGACTTCATTGTCTTCTGAGTTTGTCTTTATCTCTCTCCTGTTACCATAATAGCTTTTATGGTCAGGTTCTTTTTTGTTGGTTTGTTTGCTCATTTTCTCATGCTGTTTCTTGATTTGGAACTTTATATTAATGTTGGGCTCTGTTCAGTGTGGGGAGGCACACGGTCTCAAGCATCAGGTTTTTTTTGCACTGCTGTTTTCTAGTTTTCAGAGCTAGGTCTGGGGGATCAGAAGTTTTCAATGGTTCCAAGGTGGTATGATTGTCTATGGCAGTGGTTCTCAACCTTCCTAATGCCACAACCCTTTAATACAGTTCCTCATGTTGTGGTGATCCCCAACGATAAAATTATTTTTGTTGCTACTTCATAACTGTAATTTTGCTTCTGTTATGAATCACAATGTAAACATCTGATATGCAGAATGTATTTTCATTATTACAAATTGAACATAAACCACAGGTTGAGAACCTCTGGTCTATGGCTTGAGAGCTCCTGAAGCTGCTACTGCTTCTGACACCACCACCTAGTCCCACCACTAGTGTTTCATCCATGCAGGCACCAGGTCAGCCTCATCCCCTATATCATACATCTCTCCTTCCAACCTCCTATGTCATTTTGGACCAGCAGAATATCTCATTCTGATCTTTTGTTGTTTCTGACACTCCAGAATTCAATTTGAGGCATTTTTTTAAAGCTGTTTGGAGGGGAATGTTAGGAGAGCTCAGTTGAGTGATTTCTCTATTCTACCATCTTGACTCTGCCCCCAAAAGTCTGTGTCCTACACTTGTTGCCCAACTTCTTTGCCTAGTTTCTGATTCCTTCTCCTCTAGACTTTATCCTGGACTGCCTGTTTAGCTACTCTGTGGCTGACTCCTGGATTCCTCTCACTCCTACTATCTGTGTCTTCCCTGGCTTATGGTTACCTATTCCATTTATGACCTTTGGCAGGGCATGACAGTTTCTCTCAGTTACGGCTTACCACAGATGCTCAGCTTCTGCCTGTGTAACAGCAATCAATTTAGCAGATACTTAGCACTTAGCAACTTAGGGCTAAGTACGGAAGGTGTGAGCTCTTCTCCTGTCCTGATGTGGCAGGAAGGAGTTGGCCAAGACAGGAGGCTAGTGTGTGTATATTAGAAGAGTTCTAGAGACAGAGAGACAGAATTGTGAATCTTCCTCCTGGTGGCTCCTGTTGGAGGAAGCAGGATTGTCTCAGCATCTGGGAGCTGGGCTGCTGGACTGAAGAACTGAGTTGGAGTTTTAGAGAGAGAGAGAAAGAGAGAGAGACAGAGACAGAGACAGAGAGACAGAGACAGAGACAGAGATAGAGAGACAGTTTCTCTCCCAGCATCTGGAAGCTAACTGAAAACTGAGTTGGAGTTTTCCTGAGACCAGAATCTGGTGAAGGCCGCCTGGAAGGCTGAGAGGGCTTGCCTGGAAATCCTCCTGGAAGGCCAAAATTTCTCCTGGGGCCTAGGGTCAGCTGAACTGCTGGAGGACTGAAGAAGCATGACCAGGATAAGCCTTTGTTGGTTTGTGGCTTGGCTGATCTTTGAGTTCCCGACAACAGAAGTGGCGAAGGGTTTGAGATGTACTGGACTCTGAACTTTGGTGTGTGCCAGGGACTGCCTGGAGGACTGGACAAGGACCTGGGAGCTGTCTGCCCCTGAATGCAGGTGACTGGTAAATTCAGGTAGGAGCTAGGACCATGGAAGGGGATCCAGGGAATCTGAGAGACCACCCCGAGTCAAGATGAAGAAAAGGCCTCTGCTTGGATATTGAATGAGTTTACTACACACCGAGGAGTGGAGGGTTTGTGTAATTTTCTAATTATTGTATCTTGTGATTAATGATACTTAGTACTGATTGCTAGATGAGTGATTGATTAAGTTAAGATTACCCCATGAATGGAAGATTGATTATTGTATTGTGAATTGACTGAATGATTAAGTGAGGAGGGTTTCCCCCTTAGGGAAACCAGATGATTATTCTTTTGTTCCTTGTTCTAAATATTGTGACCACTGTAGTGAAAACTGTGTGGCCATTCTAATATAGCTGTAATGAACACTATATTGTGATTTTCTGTAATAAGATGTTGTGAATATTATATTGTGATTTGTTGTGAATGTTTGCCTTGATTTGTAATGGAATAAATGAAGTGTTCACTAGACTGTATAATCTGAACCTTAAAAGCTGTTCATAGTAGCATTTTTTAGGGAATCTGCTAGTGCATGGCATTACAGCCTGCTACTTCAGCTAAGTACAAATAGCTACAATATATTTATCTCCCAAAATAATATGTCAAAGATTGGTCCCTTATTTTAAGGAGTTCTGCAGCAAAAATTTTCTGATTTTTCTCTTTCCTGCTAGTCATATATTGCTATTGTCTCCCAAACACACACACACACACACACACACACACAGATGTAATTAGCAATCACTGTTAGGAAAATCCAAATGCAAGGAATGATTTGCTGCATGGGGCCTGATAATTAACTAAATATAATCCTCTGAAATGAGAAAATTTCACTTGTTTTTATTGGTACATTAAAATGTGAATCTTAAGCAAAACAAAAATGTAAATCTTTCTTTAGGAGGCTGGTGTTGGAATAAAGAAAATATGTCTAGCACAGTTCTCAAAAGGGAGAATACTTTATTTAAGACCGTAAAATTATACATGCTTGGAGTACATGGAGTTGGCAGGGGATGAGAGGAGGGGTGGAAGTAGTAGAGAGTTTATGGAGGAAGGAGAAGAAAGAGAAGATCATAAAGCCAGTTTTAGATTAATGACTTGGCAAATGAATAAACCAAGGATTCTTAAATAAAAGTGGACACATTTCAGCATATTCATGAACTTGTATGCAAAAAAATATGTCTTTATTTTCACTAGAGTCTGACTGAAATTTAGCATTTTCTTTAATTATGAAGTGTAGGTGATAGTCTTTCACAGTATGTCTTTTTGTTTTTTAGGAAATGACTTTAACTTGCTCATAATTTAAAAATGTAACATATATTTTATATATGCCTTGTTATTTAATGTATTTTAATGTATCTATATTTAACAAAGTATTTAATGAGTTAACAAAAAGCATATTACTATATCAAAATCAAAACATACTTTGATAATTATTTAATATCTTTGGTTTCCTTTGTAATCCTTTGTATTTAATTTTGTTTATATAGAATATAATTCTGAGAATGACCCCATAGGTTTTACCAGACTGCCAGAGGGGTGCATGACACAAAAAGGGGTAAGAGTCATTGGAATAGACCACTTGTCTGGTTGAGCTTCTTGGGGACAATCACTAGGTTTTCCTACAGGAAAAAGTTTTGATCCAAAGTTTTGCTACCCATGGAAAAGCTGAGACATCTAGTACCTGGAATACTGGAGTCAAAGTATCTGAGTTCTAATTCCATGGTTAACAGTGGGACAAGCTCATTTCATAATACCCCTCTTCACTATTTTGTATTCCAGCCAAACTAGGTTAGTTGTTTCCTGAACTTGTGTAATGCCATGCACGAGCAGCTTCCCAAAAGAATGCTACTGTGAACAGCTTTTAAGGTTCTGATTACACAGTATAGTGAACACTCCATTTATTCCATAACAAATAAAGGCAAACATTCACAACAAATCACAATATAGTGTTCACAACAGCTTAAGATTAAAATGGCCACATAGTTTTCACCAAAGTGATCACAGTATTTAGAACAGAGAACAAAAGAATAATCATCTGACATCCCTAAGGAGGTTTGCCTCCTTATTCAGTCATTCAGTTGTCTCAAAATACAATAGTCAGTCTTCCACTCATGGGGCAGTCATAGGTTAACTTAATCAGTCACTTATCTACCAATTAGTCACTAAGTATCATTAATCACTAAATAAAATTATTAGAAAATTACACAAACTCTCCTCCCCTCAGTCTCTAGTAAACTTCAATTTCATCACTGCATTCAATATCCAAGGAAATGCCTTTTCTTCATCTTGACTCAGGGTGGTCTCTCAGACTCCCTGCATCCCCTTCCATGGGCTCAGCTCCTACCTGAATGCACCAAACAGTCACCTAGATTCAGAGGCAGACAGCTCCCAGGTTCTTGTCCAGTCCTCCAGGCAATTTCTGCTACTGAAGTTCACAGGCAGTTCCTGCTAGTTCACAGGGTCTAGCATATCTTGAAACCTTCACAATTTCTGTTCCAGGGAACTCAAGGATCAACCAAGCCACAAACAAACAAAGTCTTATCCCAGTCATGCTTCTTCAGTCCTCTGGCAGTTTGGCTGGCCCTAGGACCCAGAAGAAATCTCAGCCTTCCAGGAGGCCTTCTTGGCAGCAACTTCAGCCTTCACCAGATTCTGGTCTCAAGAAAACTCCACCTCAGTTCTCAGTCCAGCAAATAGCAGCCCAGCTTCCAGATGCTGGGAAAATTCTGCTTTCTACACCAGGAGCCCGCCAGGAGAAAAATTCTGATTCTGACTGTCTCTCTCTGGGGCACTTCTTATATACACACAAAGCATTTGCTTCCTGTTTCAGCCAAACCCTTCCTGTTATGTCAGCAACAGGAGACAGAGTTCACACCCTCTGCCTCTTAGCCACAAAGGTTTGATTAGATACTAAGGGCTAAGTACCTGCTTACTTGACATAACAAAAAGGGGTCTTCAAATTTAAGTTAATTACCATTACAACTTGACACTTCATCTGCCACTTACATGTATTTACTCAAGTTGACCACTAAGCTTATAATTTACGCCCTTCCACGTTGCTACTTTTAAAATTTCTTGTCTTTCTTTAAAGATAGGGTCCTAAACCTCTTTCTTGTTTCCTTCTTTGAACACATGAATTAATGTTCTCTCAATCCTCAATCCTTTCTACTTGTATTGTACTTAATTATTTACATATTATATTCTCCTGATAGAATGTAAATTTCTCTATTGAAAGTGCTGTTTTGTTTTAATTTATTATATTCCTAGTGCCTTGCACAGTAGGGCTTAATATGCATTTGTTGGACTGAATTGGATAGTCAATTCTCTTTGCCTCAGTTTCTTTATCTATAAAATGGGGAAAATTCTATCTGTCCCTGACTAATTTATGGGCATATTGTAAAAGTGAATTAATGCACCTAAAAATTCTTTTGAACTTCGGAGACAAATGTTTCTTTCAGTATCCAACTAGTTGTGTGAAATAATATATTTCACTGCTGATTTTTGTTTTCATTTATTTTATTGGCTAAGTCTAGACTTCATAGCAGCAGTTCATGGAAGTTCATTGCTCTTATTCTTAGTCTTTAGATGCCTGGTGAATCATCAGAAAAGTGGGGGATAGTCTAAACTACAGAGCCTAGTATGTTTCCTTTTAGATTTAATCAGGACTAACTTCAGCAACATTGGGGTGGGTGGCTCTAGCCACCAGACCAACTCTTAAATTAGGGATTATACTCAGTGTCCACCACAAAACTGGACCTTGGACATATTATTAAGAATTGATTCAAGTTCTAAAAAAGCATTATTAAGCGTTTATTCTATGGAGAGCTCCTGAAGATGCATAAAGATGAATATGACATATTCTCTGAAAATTCTCTGAAAACTATAGAAATAGTATATCCTATTTCTAGGCATATACTCCAAGAATGTTAAAAATAGAAAGGAAGGTCCCATGTATCCCAAAATATTAATAACAGCATTTTTATGGCAGGAAAGAACTGCTATATATGTCCATTGATTAGGGGAATAGCTAAGCATATTACGTTTAAACTTTACTATGCAAAACCCATGAATATGAACTCAGAGGAGCATGGCAAGGCTGATGAACAGTGAAATAAGTAGAACCTGAAAAATAATATATATGACTCTAACAATGAAAATGGAAACAACAACAATAAGAAATGAAACAGAATTTTGTGTAATTAAAGTGAACAAACTGGAGCTCTAAGGAGAATTGAGATGATGCAATTCATCCCCATCTCTTTGCAAGTATGAAGGAGAAAGGGCATGGAGAAAATAAAAGTATAGAACATACCATGTACTGCCAGATTTGTTCATTTATTAATTAATTTTGTTTGACTGTTTCCCTCCTCCTTTCCCATTTATCAAGTGACCACTGTGTGCCAAGTACCATGCAAAGCACTGGTGATTCAAAGAAGGGCAAAAACATAGTTGCTGCTCTTGAGTAGTTCACAAGTAAAGGAGGACTGGGCTAAGAACTCTGTACAAACAAGCTAAATACAGGACAAATGAGAGGTAATCAATAGGGGAAAGCACTAACATTAAGGAGGTTTGGGAAAGGCTTCTTGTCGGGAGCCACCTGAGTTCCAACCTCAAGTGTGAGCAGAGACATGGGAGAGAAATAACCAGGCAGGTAGTTCAGGGAAGAACTCCATTTAATGATGATTTGAACAAGATTTTATAAAGATCCAAAGGACAAAGATTCAAGTATTCTCATCAATAAGCTTAGTTTGTTACATAGTTTTATCATTATAATAGTCTGATACATCCTGGAAGAAGCTCAGATAAAATCAAGTTTCTGAATTCTAGGCACCAAAAGTCTTGGGAAGTCCAACAGGTCTTTGGGAAGTCAATTAACATTTTTAAAGGCATTAACAAAGAGGATTCAAATGAGATAAAACTTCAAAGCATCTTAAATTTGCCTATGTGTAATCATTGTCCTGAGTTCTGTTGTACCTTGGAATCAACATAGGATGGATAATCTAATAAAGGACTTGTCTTTTAAGTGTCTGAAGTTTTGGGGGGCAAAAGGCTTTGTTGAAGTCAGGATCTCAAACAAAAGTACTTTAAAATGTATTCCCCAGGGCACCAGCCTTTTCAGGCTGCAGACACCTGGAAAGATACATCATTAAAATCTTTATCTGAGTCTTGACTTCAGCTTCTATGACTTGCTTCAGCTTCTTGGAGAAAAAGGGATTTTAGCTATTACTTGAGGGAAGCCAGGAGGTGGACATGATGAGGGATACAAATTCTAGGCATTGGGGACAGTCATTGAAAATACCCAGAGTCCAGAGATGGAGTGTCTTCTATGAGGAGCAGCGAGGAAGTCAATGGCATTGGGTTTATAAAATATGTAGAGAGGAATAAGTTACAAGAAGATTGGAAAAGTGGGAGGTGGGAGATGATAAAGAGCTTTAATTGTCAAACAGAGGATTTTATATTTGATTTTGGAGGTAGTATGAACTTATAGAGTAGTGGAGTGACATGCTCAGACCTATTCTTGAAGAAATCAGTCCAACATCTAAGTGGAGGATGGACTGGAGATGTAAGGAACTTGTGGCAGGCAGATGCACCAGCAGGCTATTACAATAGTTCAAGTGTAAGGTCAACAGAGCCTGCATCAGGGTGATGTCAATGTCGTAGGAGAGAAAGGAGTATAGGGAGAGATGTTATACAGTCAGGCTCAATGGGGCTTGGCAATGGATTGATATCCTCTTTCTTTTTTGTTCTTTATTCATGAAAGGATAAATCACTTGGAAAGGGAGAAGATTGAGAGATATGTTAAAAAATAAAGGTAACGTGAAAACAAAAGATATCAATAAAAATCTTAAGTCTTGGGGGAAAAGATTGTTTCTACACTAACAAAGTCTACAGTCCAGTAGTAGGAGACAACATATAAACAAATAACTCACACAGAATGTATTATAAAAATGAATGAGACATTCATTCGTTATTGTGTGATAAGTACTATGAAAATCACTAGAGGAGATATAATGTTTGAATAATATAAATTAGACACCAAGACAAACTCACAAAACACTATACAAAATTATATGATGACATGCATCAGAGAGTTACCAACTTAATATTAAGTGAGGTGGAAGGAAATTACTAACCAGAGAAATCCATGAAAGCTTTGAAGAACCACAGTCATTGTAGACAGAATGTTTAACTTAGAGTCAGGAAAACCTAGATTCAAATCCTGCATCTGACACTTACTAGCTATGCTATTGTAGACAAATCAGCTTTAATTTTCTCATCTGTAAGATGGGGATAATAATAGCTACATGTTAGGGCTGTTGTGAGGATTAGATGAAATAATATGTATAAATCACTTTGCAAACCTTAAAGTGTTCTATAGGGTGTCCCCCTTAAAGTGTCTATAAGTATGTATTAGTTCAGGGAGCAGAGCCAAGATGGTGACATAGAAGCAGGAAAACACTGCAGCTCCCCCCACAACTACCTCCAATACCTGTAAAATATGACTCTAAACAAATTTTAGAGCTAAGGAACCCACAAAGTGACAGAGAGAAACAAATCTCCCACTGTAGACAGCCTGGCAGGCTGATAGAAAAGGTCTATCACAGTGCTCTGGGAGCTGAGGGCAGTCTGGGCAAGCCACAGGGTTCTGGCCCCAGGGTGGCCCTGACCAGTAGCAGCTAGAGCAGACCTTAGGAGAGTGAATCACCAGCAGCTGTCACAGTTTCCAGACTTCTCAACCCATAAAAGCCAAAGAGAAATAAAAGGTCAATGGAGAACTCTGTTGGAACCAGGTAACTTAAGAGCATGGTCTCTGCCCCCATGGTGAGAGGTGGTGGAGGTGCAGTGGCTGCAACCACTGCTGCATGGCTGCCTCTGGAGCTCCTGGCCTGCAGATAGGGGGACCAAGCAACCACTCAGAGGGTAATTGCTCTTGCTTTATCCTCCTTGGATCTGAGTTACTGTCTTGGGTGGTGGTACTGGGGGGAGAAATGCCAGTGTGGCAGTGTGGTGTCTGTAGAGAGGGTACCCTCCTCATAGCTCTAATAACATTTGTGAAAACTGCAGGGATTTGGGACACAGCTCTTGCCACTCTGGAAGCAGAGTTCTACTATGGCAAAGAGCTCAAAAGTCAAGTAATTGGCTGGCAATATGAGCAAGCAGAGGAAGCACCATCAGCCCATAGAATCCTTTTTTGGGGACAAAAAGGATCAAAGCATGGTATGGGAGGAAGACAATGAAGTTAGCACTTCTCTATCAGAAGCTTCTAAGAAAAATATATCTCTCTATCTCCTCCCTTTCCAAGTGACTTATCCTTTTATGAATAAAGAACAAAAAAGAAAGAAAATATCCAATCCATTGCAAAGCCCCTTTGAGCCTGACTGTATAACATCCCTCCCTACATTCCTTTTTCTCCTACGACACTGACATCATCCTGATGCAGGCTCTGTTGACGTCACACTTGAATTATTGTAATAGCCGGCTGGTGCGTCTGCCTGCCACAGGAGCTCAAGAAGAATTTTGAAAATCAAGTAAGAGAAATGGAGGAAAAATTGGGAAGAGAAATGAGAATGATGCAAGAAAATCATGAAAAGCAAGTCAATAGCCTGCTAAAGGAGACGAAAAAAAATACTGAAGAAAATAACACCTTAAAAAATAGGCTAACTCAAATGGCAAAAGAGGCCCAAAAAGCCAGTGGGGAGAAGAATGCCTTAAAAAGCTGATTTTCCCAGATGGAAAAGGAATTTCAGAAACTCACCAAAGAGAATAAAAAGGCACTCAAAATTAGATTGGTGCAAATGGAAGCTAACGACTTTGTGAGAAATCAAGATACTATAAAACATATCCAAACAAATGAAAAAAATAGAAGACAATGTGAAATATCTCATTGGAAAAACCACTGACCTGGAAAATAGATCCAGGAGATATAATTGAAAAATTATTAAAATACCTGAAAGCCATGATCAAAAAAGGAGCCTAGAAATCATCCTTCAAGAAATTCTCTAGGAAAATTGCCCTGATATTCTAGAACAAGAGGGCAAAATAGAAGTTGAAAAAATTCACCAAATGCCTCTTGAAAAAGATCCCCAAAAGAAAACTAGGAATATTATAGCCAAATTCCAGAGATCCCAGGTCAAGGAAAAAATATTATGAGAAGTCAGGAAGAAACAGTTTGAGTATTGTGAAAACAAAATCAGGATAACACAAGATGTGGCAGCTTCTACATTAAGGGATCAAAGGGCTTGGAATTGATATTCCAGAGATCAAGGGAGCTAGGATTAAAACCAAGAATCACCTACCATGCAAAACTGAATATAATGTTTCAGGGGAAAATATGGTCATTCAATAAAATAGAGAACTTTCAAGCATTCTTGATGAAAAAACCAGAGCTGAACAGAAAATTTGACTTTCAAATACAAGAAGCAAGAGAAGCATCAGAAGGTAAACAGGAAAAAGAAATCATAAGGAACTATTTACACATCCTATATTAAACTTTCCCTAATCATTCTTGTCTATAAAGATGTTTTCTTATCCAGCACAACATAGCATTTGGTTTTCCAACTTTCTACTTCTTTGATCAGGTATTAATGCGTACTATAATTTTTTGTGTTTGTTTCTTTTTCTCCTACTGCATTAAAAGCTCTGAAAGAGTTTTTCTTCTTCTTTTAAAAATTAATTATTTATTTATTTACTTTTAGTTTATAACATTCCATCACACAAGCTTTTGAGTCCCAAAGGACTTTTTCTTCTAACTTTTGTATCTCCCCTAGCCTAGGATGGTATCCCACACACATTTTATAATTATTTTGAGGATAATAAAAGATAGGTGTTGGTTTAGCATACTGTAACAATAATGCAATATTCACAATACCCATGGTGGTTATGAATATGCTGGTATAGTTGTGAATGACAAGATGTAGCAAACTCTCCACATGGAGGGCAGAACCAAAGCCTTTATTTGAATACCAGAAAACTGAGTCCCAGAACCAGAAAGATGAGTCCCAGAACCAGAAAGCCAAAGTCATTACAGTAGTCATGAAGTTGATACACATGGTTAATGCATGAACACCCACATTCCCAAGCCTTCACAACAGAACAGGCTCTCTCAAGCAAGGATCCTTCTCTCTTACTCACAAGCAGCTCCTCAGCCTGACTCTTGGAAGTTCTCAGCAAAAGTTCTCAGAGGGAGGGTCTCAGCAAAAGTTGCAGCCTCCAGGTGCTTACTGAGAGAAAATCTAACTGTCCTGCTGGTTCTCTTCCTTATATACAGTATAGCGCCTCCCTGTTCTGCCCCTTCCTGTTACATCAGGAACTTCCCCCCAAGGTGTTAACTACTTCTGTGTT
>CM053582.1:442897223-442907372 GCA_028627135.1 Pseudochirops cupreus
AAAAAAAAAACTAATATGGAAATGTTTTACATAGTTGCACATGTAAGAAAAGAATGAATAATGAAACATATTTCCTCATGACAGAGGGATGGGACAATTGGGGAAGAAATAATATAGATATAAATTCTTCTTTTATATATATATATGAATCCATCCTCAGGCACTTACTAGCTATGATTCTGGGCAAATCATTTAATCTCTGTCTACCTCAGTTTCCTCAGTTGTAAAATGTGAGTAATACTAGCACCTATCTCCCAGGTTTGTTGCAAGGATTAAATAAGATAATTGTAAAGTACTTAGCACTGTTTCTCGAACATAGTAAGTGTTATATAAATGTTAACTATTATCATATAAACATACATACACACACACATATAACAGTCACCATATTGAACGTTTTACTTTTGTTTCTGTTGTCACAAAGGAAAATACAATCTGAGGGGGAGCGGGACAGGAGATATTTCCAGAAATAATCATGACGTAAAAACAAAAAGCAACGATAATTTTTTTTTCATTTTAAAGATTTCATAAAAGAACTAATAAATTTGAAGATGAAGCGTCAGGACTAAAAGCAAAATCTTTCCCAGCCTCTGCACTCTGCTACTTCCTTTGTTTGCATTGGCATTTAAAAAGCCAAAACTCATCCATATGCTTTATCCCGTATTAACCTCATTGAACCCTATATGAGGCAGATAGCCTAAGTATTATTATGCCCAATTTACAGATGAATAAAGTAAGAATCAAAAAGAGAATTATAAGTTACTGAAAATGGTAGTGCTAGAAGGACCAACCCTAAGAGATCATTAGGTCTTCTTTTTATAAAGGTAAGGAAACTCGGGCACATAGCAATTACCAACACTAGAAAGGTCACTGGGAAAACAGCTAAAGCCATCCACCTGCATATAATTTCTTTTTCTTCTCAATCCCTAAAGCACTTTGTCCCTTTCTTAAGATGCTTACCTTGCTGTATATACCTGTATTATTTCCTCTGATCACAAGTTCCTTGAGGGTGAAGACTATCTCATTTAGCTTTGTATTACTCACAAGGCCTCCCAATCAGTAAATTAATAAATATTTATTGAATATTTACTGTGTGCTGGCCACTGTGCTAAGCCCCACAGAAACAAGAGGCAAGAGAGTCCCTATTTTCAAAGAGCTTACAATCTAATGATAGTGCCTTGTACCAAGTAGGAAAGTTTCAAATATTTGTCGAATTTTGATCAACCAATTCAAATAAAATTCCATTCTGATAGGCTATGTGTCACACAATACAAACAGGAGCTTTTGGACTCTGACCTTCAGCAATTTCACCCTTGACCCAGGCAACCAGAAGGACAGCAATGGGAATATAATAAGGGGTTATTTGCTTTATTGTTCTTAAGGGGGTTGCTGATGATGGGAGCACCAACTCCTACAGTATTCTAAGCCTCTATGGAGGCAGGTATAGCAATCTACCCTGTGCATTCCCCACTTACTGACCAGTGCTCACTTGATTTATAGAGAAGCAACAAAGAAGGCAATTGCCAGCAATAGCCTCACAAGTTTACATTAACTTTAGCAAAATCATGATGACTTAGCATAGCATTACCACCTGTATGACCTTGGGCAAGTCATACTTCCCTAGCACTCACTCTTATCATCTGTGAAAACATGGGTTTGAACAAAGACAATCAAAAATTTCCAGTTCTAATCTATACAACTTAGAGGAAATAGAAATTCTCATTGCAATAGTATTTACTGGAAGGGATTATAGGATTAGAACTGTAAGGAATCTCTTTCAGATTATCTAGTACAGCCATGTCAAGCTCAAATAGCAATGGGTAGTCTGTATATTGACTTAGAAAACTGCATATTAATATGATCTATGTTTTATAGTATTTTTACTTCTTTTGTTAAAGATTTCCCAGTTACATTATAATCTGGTTGTGACCACATTCTAGAGTAGTATGGTCTGTTGGGCTTAATGTTTGATACCTCTAATCTAGTATGAAACTACACTCATTTTAAAGTTAAGGAAACCAAAGCCCAGAGAGGTTATGTTATAGGTACAGCTCTGAAATCAGCACCCTCTTAGTTCATGCTTGAGATGAGGCATTCATGCGTCACTGAACAGAAAAGGTTTACTTTGCCCTAGGGCTGGCACCTCTGGTGTGAGGGCCTGCCAAGCCCTTTTCAGGGCTGCTTATCTACCTTTGGTGTCTGAATTTCACATAAACCTCACCTGTGGCTCCAAGAAGCTGTACCATGCACAATGGCCACATCCAAGTAAAACCATATTGACAGACAGAATAAACCAGGCCTTAAGCCCCTCCGTGAATTAGGGAGACATCTACCCCAAGCATTACTTCCTCAGCGGAATGGGAAGATGACAACAATTTGCTCCAACAGCCATGGAGGTGGCTTGAAACGGGCACTGTGAAGCACTTAAAGTTTGGTCAGACATTGAAAACACCAAGGTCATCCAATGTATTCTGGGCTATCCCAGTTGTCTTTACTTTTATCTTGCCACTAGATTTCAATGATACAAAGAGTGAGGCTGACGAGTTTATACAAATTTGTCTCACTTAAATCCAATTCACAAGTCAAGTCATCGTTGTCCTTAGTCCTCTTTGAAAACCAAAGGACAAACAACAATAATTTTGTCATAGCACAGCAAGGATATGCCACAAGGAATCTTAGCTTCTCTGAATGTGTTCCCCTCATCTCCATCTGGAAACACTGAATCATCAGGTTATAGAGACTTACGTGGTCTTGAGAACCCACCAAATCTGAGAGGCCACAACTACCAGCAACTGGGATCTTTGATGCCCTAAGACCAGGAAGTTGGAGCCAGGCTGGTTGATTGGGGAAGGAAAGATGTGTCAAGGACAGGGAAAATCCATTGCTCCTACGACACCCAGGAAAGGTCTGATAGTGGCCAAGCCAGAATTTGAATTTAGGTCCTCTAATAGTAGTTCTAGCTCTTCACATTGCAGCATTGTGTATCCCACAGCAGAAACTGTCCAGTGGTTGAAAATTAAGTGCTTTGTCATGGATTTGAGCCAACAGCTGAGTATATTCAGTCTACTATCAGCAACCACTTCAGTGAAGTCCCACTGTGGCGTGTACATGTGAGTGTGTGTATAGAGTCTTGAAATCCATTTCAGTAGTGCAGCTGCTTTATCAAGTCTTTTCCCCAGGAAGTGATTTAGCTTAATGATTGTGAACATCAATGATTTCTTCTTAATTGGGACAGCTTTCAGTGTAAATTCCCCCTTAATGGTGGAGATCCATTTGGCAGCTGCCAAGTAGTGCTTAACCAAGTGCTAAATAGGTAGAAAATACTTGATTCTACCCTTTCCTAGTTAGTTGCCAAATACATTGAGCTTAAATGAGGTACTGGATGTATGAATTATTTAAAATATTTTTATAATTACTGAAGAGACCCATTCCAATTACCAGAGGGCTTGTTATAGAAGGTGTGTAGCTAGGGGAGAGAGAAGGCCAGTAAGAGTAACTTTAATGATATTTTTTAATGTCCTTCTACCCTCCCATTCTGTTCCCATAACATCCTCTCCTCCCTTCTCCCCACTTTCTAGCATCTGCCTTTCTAATTAGACTATTACTCTAGACCTGTTGCTATTTTGAACTTATGCATTTATCAGCTTACCAGGATAAGGGGTGAGAGACAGTGTCATACTGATAGAAAATGTGGCTGGGACTATGACCAAAAAAAAAAAGTAATCCAAAATGCAGAAACAAAGGACATGACACATATTTTAGAAAATGATCCTCATCATGGAAAAGGCAGCTATAAAGTAAAGCAGTTTTTCTTAAAATCCCATAACTTTCACAGTCAAATGCCTTGTATTGCCTTCAAAGTAGTCCCCATAAGAGATGATGCTCTCCTTCTAATGTTCAAACCACTTTAGAGAGTTTACTTGTGGAATCTTCTTCAGAGTCTATAGTAAATTCTTTTCAATACAGGGGAATAAGTCCATGTTCTTTGAGGGTAGATTTGATTTCTGAAATTAGCCAAAAGTCAGTTAGAATGAAATCTGATAAATAAGATGAATAATCAAGACAGGTAATAACATTTTCAGTCAAAAATAATTATAAAATGATGAGTTTGACTTTTCAATGAGGCTCATAAGCAGTTAAGGAAATTCCCAAGCAAGAGTTCCAGAAATGTTTGAAAAATAGCAGTGTCATTGGAATAATCAGGGAAGGAATTGCAGATCAAAGAGGAGCAGCAAGTCCTGGCATTCTGAATTAGTAGAGTAGCTGGTTGGTAGTGGCTGAGTCCAGCACCAGTCTGGTGTTGCTCAGACACAAACCCAGAGCAGGAACTTGTAAAGCTCGGACAAAGAGGCAGCCTTTAGACTTTGCCCTAGATCAGAACATATTAGGAATACCAAAGGTGTATGAGTCCCCTGTCTGTCCTTGAGATCTTGAAATAATACAATATTCAATATTTTTACTAAGTGCAAAAAAGACAGTCCTTGCTTTCCAGGAATTCACAGTCTAAAGGGGAGACAATATGCAAACAATTGTATTAAGGTGTTATATACAAGATAAAATGGAAATAATCAGTGGAAGGAAGGTGCCAGAATCAAGAAGTTATCAGGAAAGGTCTACTGTAAAAGATAAAATTTTAGCTATGACTTTGAAGTCAGGCGGTGGAGTCAAAAGGGACTATGCCAGGTATGAGGGACAGGTAGTTAAAGTGCCCAGTGTTGGGAAATGGAATATCTTGTTCAAGGAACAAGAAAACCAGTTTCATTGGAGTCAAGATATGTGAGGAGGAGTAAGTATAAGACTGGAAAAGTGGGGAGGGGGAAGGGTGGGGGGGCAAGTTATGAAGATTTTAAAATGCCAAATAGAGGAATTTATATTTGATCCTGCAGGCAATAGGGAGTCACTGGAGTTCATTGAATAAGGTAGAGATATGGTTAGATCCGTACTTAGGTAGATCACTGACAAGTAAATGAAGGCTAGACTGCAGAGGGGAGAAATTTTGGTTTGAGCAACAAGAAGCAGACTATTATAATAATCTAGGCATGAAATTATGAGGGCATGAACCAGGATGGTGGCAATGTAAATGAAGCCATAATAATAGCTTGAGGGAATGTCAAAGTGAAACAAGGGATGGTTAAAAAAAACTGGGCACGTTTTTAAGGCATCAGAGAAAGAGCTGGTAGATGAAGAGATATTGAAGATGAAAGAGTTATTGATAGTGCGAACTCTGGGAAGAGACAAACAGGGATGGGTTCAGATAGAAGACTTAGTCTTGGCAAACAAAATCATCCCTGCTAGATAGGAACAAAAGAAGAAGGTGAAGATGTAGAAGGGTTTTGAGTTATGGAATGGGGGCGAAAAATGCAGTAACAGCAAATGTCCCCTATTTTCTCTGCAAAGTTAGAAATGAATATATTTCCTGAGGGGGTGGGTGTGGTGAAAGCATTGGGAATTTGAGGCAAGGTTTGGAATAGCTGCTAAAGGGAGTGTGACGGAAAGTATTTCAAGAAAAAATGAAAGGAAAAACCACCCTAGTATGCCAGGGGTGGAATACTAGGAAAAGCTAGCCTAGACTACGCAGGTAAATAATGTTCCACCCTTTCACAACAATATAGACAAGCCATGTGACATCCTTAGGCCACAGATTACTTATCTGTAAAATGAGGGGTTGGACTACATGGTATCTGAGGCACCTTTTGGCTTCAGATCTGTGGCTAGGACTATATTGTGTGTGTATGTATATGCATATGCATATGCATGGTTTAATATATATGTATGTTTCTTAATATGCATACATGTATATATGCACGTATTATGTATGCATACATATATACACTTAGTCTAAAAATTAACTTAGGTGTTATTGATATTTTTATTATATATATTGTATGTGTGTGTGTGTGTATATACATCTATATCTATCTATCTATCTATCTATCTATATACACACACAATCTATGTGTATATACAACTACACATGCATACATGTATTTGTTTATAATGTGTTCATATAAACATAGATTTCTATGTACATATATACATATACATATGTATATATGCATATAATAAAACATCAATAATACCTAATTTAGGTACTATTAATTATAAATAATATAATTAATAAGAGGTAAATTAATTTAATTTATAGATTTAGTATCATGCGAGTAAAACTGCCACGTAGTTACTTCATAGAACCAAACAAACAAGTTTTAGTTTGCCTAGTAAGGAATTTGCTCATCTTGAGCCATCTGGGAATGAGGACTCGAGAATTTTCTGTGAGGAGGAAAGGAGTAGAAAAGATTTTGACAGCCACAGGATTGACCCTTTTGTGTCAAGTATGTGTGATTAGGCCTTTCTAACAAAAAAGCTGAAAACCTATGGATTAGTATCCCACTAAGGCAGATCAACAACACTCCTCTCCTTCAGGGAGGAGGAAGTCACAGCCTCAGCTCAAGAGAAGAGTAGAGAAGAGCAAACTCAGGCAAAGCAAAAGGGCAGAGGACAGAGTTTCAGTGCACGACAGCTTTGAGGGCATTGTGGAACAGTCATGAGAAGAGGAGCTCCAGGTGAGAAAAGTTATTATTTTCTTATTAAATTAATTACCAATTTTATATTTGGGACCCAAGATCCTCTTTTTGATTATTAATAACCAATTATTAGTAGGGTTTTTTTTTTATTTTTTACTTCTTCATTCAAAGCCCAGTGAGACCCTCTCCTCAATCTTTGGCAGGACCCCATCCAATTAGGAAAGCTTATTTTTAATTAAAGGATAAAGACAATCTAATCTGGATGAATTCTGGTCTATTGTTGAACAACATAAGTGGTTTGGGTGGAGATGGATTTCTTTGTCCCAAGCTTAGTTCAGTTGGAGGCATCTGAGTCTCCTCAAACCACATCTTCAACAGGAAGAGCTAAAGACTTTTTGCCCACCTCCTCATTAATATGACTCCCCCCACCCATTAATTGTTAACCACTCAGAGTTGATTTTCACCCTCAGAAACACCCTCTTTTCCAAAGTTATTTAAGCGTTCTCCTCATTGGGGTCTTTGGTTATTGAGAGAACCACTAATGTCAACTTGCTGATTATTTGCTAAGCTAATGAACAAATTAATTATTGATTACCCAGAAACTATGTCTCCTGTACTTTTCATTCATCTCATAGGACCATTCATAGAGAAATGCTAGAAGCACAGCAAAAAAAATAAAATAAAATTTAAAAAACAAACAAAAACAATGGTCACCTGAAGATGAAACACTGAGAGGTGTTCCAGTCATAATGCAATCCTTTCTCACCTCAGAGCATGAGTTGCCTAGGACTAGGGACAGTTACTTTCCCTACCAGCGCAGGAGTCTGTAGAAGATTGTAGCCCTTCATGTGCGGGGGAAGAGTGCCTGAAAAGTATTTTATTACTCACTGTATCTATTATGTCCCAATCAATTTTTTTGCTATTCGATTTATGTCTGGTCTGTTAGTAGAGAATTGCTGAATGGGGGTTTGATTCATGTTTGCATAATTAGGATTGAGTAAAATATCCAACTGAACCTGGAGAATAAAAGGTTTCCAGGGGTATGTAGGATCCATTCTTATATGCTAATATGAGATCTGATCACTTGTTTCCACTTAAAGAAGAGAGATTATTGTGAAATTTTGTCAGACCCCAGAGTTTAAATGCAGCCCCAAGACTATATAAACTAGGTAACTGTCTTAGGAGGGATACCTTTTCTGACTCAATGGATGACTCCAAACCTCTTGAGTCAGGTAAGCAAGTACTTTACTAAAAAGAGTTACAAGTGGGCATAGTTTCCCTGAGTCTTTCACAAAGATGTACTCAGGAAGCTCCCAAATAAAGTAGTCAATATTTCCATGGAATCTGAGAAGCCCAAGTCCAATAACAGGTTGGGTAGTCCTTGTATATGCCTATTTGCCCCAAAGGTGTAAATGCCCCTAGATGCCCCATCAGGAAGTGTAAGCCAGATTCTTTCAATTCTCTCAGCTGTAGGGAACTGGGAAAACTTCAGGTACTTTTTTGTGGGTTTTGTTTTGTTTGTTTTTAGAGGCTTACTCCCAAACCTTCCTTTATGGAGGAAGGGACTTCCAGGCCTTACACCTGTAGCTCCCAAAAGTTCGCCTTTGGGTTGTCTTTTACAACATTGGAAAAAATTTAGTTTCTCTGGAGACCTTAAAAAGGAAAAGCTGGTGTTTATTTGCAACACTGTTTGGCCTAGGTATCACCTAGAAGATTGAACTTTAAAAGATAATACTCTCTTGTAGTTAGAATTATACTGTCACAGAGAAGGAAGATGGATAGAAGCTGCCTACTTAATGGCCTTCTTTGAACTTTCTTGGAACATGGTTCTCAGGAAAGATTGTGAGATACTTGAAGCTAGAGCCTCTCCACAAAGGGGTAATGGGGACCAATTAAATGACCTCTTTCCTATGGCTTCAGCCCCAACCCCTCCACCCTCAGTGACTCCTACTCAGGTCCCAGTCATTGGTCTCACTGAGGCAGCTCCCCCAGCCCCTTCTGCTGGACCCCAAGCCTTTTCCCCTTGGTTTCCCTTCTCTTTTCCTCTAGCCCAACACCCCCTATTTCCTACCTCCTACACCATCCATATCTACTACCCTGCATCTCCCAGTATGGCCCATCCCTACTCAGGCATCCCTACTCAGGTCCCACCCACTGGTCTTGCTGAAGTGTGTCCCTCTGTGTTCCCTCCCCCTGAGGCAACACCCACTCAGGCCTCAGGCTTTATCCCCATGGCAGTCATAGAGGTATCTCCTCTTCTGACCCCTTCCCCTCCTCAGATGCTGGCTGACCTTCCCCCTTGCCAGCCAGATCCCCCAGTCTTGCAGTTTGATCCAGTTCAGCTAGCACCCCCCCAATCACTCTCTCACAGGAAGTGGAACTTCCAATCTCCCTTCCCAAGTCCCCGTCCTCACACAGCCTTCAGGCTTTTTCCCTTAAGGGATGGGGCTCTCTCATCTGGTGGGACAACTAGAGTGCATGTCCCATTCTCCATTTGAGATCTCAATCAAATTAAAGAAAAGTTGGTTTTCTGAAAACCCAACAAAGTTTACTGAAGGTTTTCGGGACTTTGTACTACAGATACTTTGCCTGTTAGAAGTCCTAAGAACTGCCTTTCAAAAGCAAGTTATCAGAAAGTTAGAGAAGTTACTCAGACAGATCAAGAAAACCCTGCCCTTTTTCCTAGACAGACTGTCATGCAGTGAATAGAGCACCAGCCCTGGAGTCAGGAGGACCTGAGTTCAAATCTGACCTCAGATACTTAACACAAAAACTAGCCATGTTATCTTGGGCTAGTCATTTAACCCCAATTGCCCTCCAAAAAAAGCAACAAAAAAAAAAGGTATACAAATTTAGATCCTGACTTTATAGAAGGGGCAACAATCCTTAACATGTATTTCACTAGTCAGTCTGCCCTAGATATTAGAAGGAAACTGCAGAAATTGGCAATGGGACCCCAAACCCCTTAGGCCCAATTATTGAAGATGGCCTTTGGAGTCATTAATAACAGAGACCTGGTTGTGGCAGAGGAGAAAGAACGCAGGAAATGAACCAGAGACAGAGAACATGCCTGATTCTTGGCTGTTGCCATGACCAGGAAAAGCCCCTCAAGGGGACCCTCTTGGAGGAAGCCCAGTCACTTGGGCAGGGGGAAAACCTGCTTTTGATGCCACAAGAAGAGTCACTGGTCCAAGGAGTGCCTCTCCAGGGCACCCCCCTCAGAGGGAGCCCTAGGAACCAACACCTCTAGAACCATGCCCATCTGACCAGGAGGACATTGGAGGAAAGATTGTCCTGAGGTTGGAAAAGTGGCAGAGCCACCTCCCAGTACCCTGTGCTCATCTTCTCAAGACTCGGAATGATGTGGAAGTATGGGGCTTGGCAGTGCTCCCACTTTCTCCATCTCTCACTGAGCTTTGGGCAAGCATCGAGGCTGAAGGTAAGGTTACCCACTTTATTATGGCTAAGTTCTCTGTTCTAACCAATTGGTTCTACCCTCCCCTTGACCAGTCAGGTCAGGGTCATGGAAGGGGAAACTAAGGGATTATCTCCAGACATACCCAGTCCCCTGCCTACTTGAGGATCTGTTATTTGAACAGTCCCTCCTTATGCTCTCCTCTTATCC
>CM053582.1:442914411-442939732 GCA_028627135.1 Pseudochirops cupreus
ATACCATTTTCTTTTTTCTTTCATTTGTAAATGTGACATTTTATTATTAAAGTTGAATATACATTTGAAATTCCTGTGCTATATAGTATAAGACACTCATCTGAACCTTTTTTTTTTTTTGCCAAGCTTCTTTCCAATTTTCATAGTAGTTCCTGTCAAATAGGAATTTCTTTCCCAAAGAGTTTATGTTCTAGAATTATTGAATACTGGATTGTTGAATTCACATATCATATATTTCCTTATCTATGTTTATTCCACTGATCTGCTTTTCTAGGCTTACTTAGATCAATATCAGATAGTTTTGGTGATTATTTCTTTATAATTTAACTTGAAGTGTGGAAGTTATTTCCCTTTCTCTCGTACTTTTTTCATTATTTCCTTTGAGAGCCTTCCAAATCAACTTTGTTATTACTTTGTCTGTAAATATAAAGTTACTATAAAGTACAACCTTGGTAGTTTGATTGACATAGTACTAAATTGATTTAAGAAGTATCATTTTAAAATTATATTCATGCACTCTAAACATAAACAATAAATATATCTTCAATTATTTGTCATCCTTTATTTTCTTAAAAAGTGTTTTATAATTATATTTATACAATTCTGTATTGTGTCTTAAAATTTGATTCCCAGATATTTTGTCAATACTTTAGTAAGATTTCTCTATTATTTCCTCCTAAATTTTGTCATTAATATATAGAAAGTCTGGTGATTTTTAGAGATTTATTTTCTATCTTTCTACTTCACTGAAACTATTAATTATCTCAATTAGTTTCTTATTGATTATATCGAATTTTCCAGGTAAACTATCATGGCATCTATAAATGTTAATCATTTTGATTCCTCCCTTTCTCTATTTATACTTTTAAGTTTTTTTATTCTGTTTCATTGCTACATCGAAGGGGGGAGCAGTTTGTTTTGCTCCTGTATTTATCAGGAAAATTTTTATGTCTCTGCAGAGCCAATAATGGTTGCTCTTCATTTTGGATAAATGCTTTTCACCCTGTTAAAGATGGCCTTTCATGCCTGTGCTTTTTAGGGTTCTTAGCATGAACAAATGCTTTGGCAGACTCTTTTTTATTCGTTGGTATCACCACACAGACTTTTAAATTCTGTTTTAATAAGATTATATTAATTGTTTCCTAATATTAAACCAAACCTGCACCTCTGGTATAGATAAAACTTGGTCAGGATGAATTTCTGAAGACACAGGGGAAAACAATTTTAATGGAGAGGAAAAGGGAGAGTTGTTTGAAGAAACTAATGGGAACTTATCAACCAGCTTAATTTTTTAAAATATTTAAATAGAAGATGAAAAGTCAGGTATTAGAGATAAATATAAGAATTCAACAGTCATAGAAAAAGAGTGTGAGGAATGATCAAGTTCCAGATAGACCAAGGCTGGGAAGGAAAGATAAGGTCAATAGAGTTTTTTCCTTTTTTTTTTATATTGAGGAAAAGAAAAGGATCAAAGAAGGCATAAGACCACTAGTTGCTGTGGATGGAATAATGATAACTAACAGCAGAAAAACAGACAGAATTTTTTTTTGCTTCTGTTTTATCTGTTAAGGAGAATGATGTTTACAATGGATCTATCACAATAAAAATGATAATAGATAAATAATGAGATGATAAGTAGGTAAAGCACTGGGCATGAATCATGAAGACTGAGTTCAAATCTGGCCTCAGATTCTTACATGCTGTATGATCCTGTTGTTGTCGAGTCATTTTTCAGCTGTGTCTGATTGTCTGTCATCCTATTTGGGGTTTCCTTGGCAGAGACACTAGAGTGGTTTGCTATTACATTCTCCAGCTAATTTTACAAATGAGGAACTGAGGCAAACAAGGTTAGATAACTTGCCCAGAGTTACACAGGTAGTTACACAGGCTGGATCTGAACTCATAAAGATGAGTTTTTCTTTTTCCAAGCCCAGTGCTCTATCCACTAAGCCACCAAGCTGCAAAGTCACTTAATCTCTTTTTGCTTTAATCCACTAGAGAAGAAAAGGGCAAATCACTCCAATATCTTTGACAAGAAAATCGCACAGATAAGAATATGTTCCATTGGGTCACAGAGTTGGACACAGTACAACAGTAAAGAGGGCACTTAATTGCACTTGATGAATTCAAGTGGCTTGGGTCAGTTGAACTGTGTTTTCACACCTTGAAAAAATAAGGAAATGAGGTTGCTGATCCATTAGTTCTCTTGAGATATAAAGGTTTCATCTCTCCAAATGAACTTTGTCAGTAATTTTGTCTATAATTCTTGAAAGATCGTGGAGAATGAGAAAGGTGCTATAGGACTGGAGAAGGGCAAATGCTCTAGTTTTCCAAAAAGGGAACCTAATAGAAGCTGTAAATGATAAATCTCACTGAGATTGACTTTAATTTCTTCAAAAATCTAGATAAAAAATTAATGATTACTATGAGCCAGCATAGCTTCAGCATCATCATATTATATCATTTACTTTTTTGAAAGGGTTACTGTTACACAGTGCTAAAGGTGGCTATGAATGTGCTAGTATAGTTGTGAATTACAAAATGTAATGGGCTCTCCACATGGAGGACAGAACCAAAGCATTTATTCAAATACCAGAAAACCGAGTCCCCAAACCAGAAAGTCAAATTTATTATAGTAATCATGAAGTTGGTACACATAAGCAATGCAACAAACACCCACATTCCCAAGCCTTCCCAAACCTTCCCTCTATCAGGCCTTCAAAACAAAATAGATTGCCTCGAGCAAGAATGCCCCTCTCTCACTCACAGCAGCTCCTCAGCCTTAATGCTGCTTGCTGCCAGCAGTTCTGGCTTGCTCTCAGTTTGCCTTCAGCTTTTTATCCAGGTCATTAGCTCCTCTCTACCCCATCCCTTCCTGTTGCATCAGCAAGTTCCTCCCACTGTGGAATTCACAAGTTCTGTTTTTTAAGGAAAGCTTGATATAATCAAGCAGAAAGCTCAACTTGAAACAAGGTGCTAAGTACTTGTTTGTTTGCCATTACAAGGGGCAGGGAAGATCTTCAAATCCTCATTACCATTACAGTTACTCAGATCAGAAAAAGACTATAGACATAGTTTACCTAGATTTTAGTGTCTCAGGCATGTTTTTTAAAATTAATTTTTATTTACTTTTTTTTCAATTACATGAAAATCAAAATTTTTAGTATTCATGCTTTACACTTTTGATTTCCAGATTTTCTCCCACCTTCTCTCCCTTTCCCTCTTCTTGAGAAGGCAAGCAATTTGATATAGATGATATATGTGTAGTCATGCAAAACATATTTTATTTCAGGCATTCCTAATGCCTCTTAGAAAGGAATGAAAGTAATGGATCAAAGACACATAAGGAAGGCAGGAAATGCATAGAGAAATGTGTTCCCCAGACTCATCAGGTTTCCCTTTCCTTTGCCCTTGAAGAGATTTCCTGCCTTTTTTTGTGGGTTTCAGGAAGAAGAGATATCTGTTCACACTCCAATTTTCCTTTTAAACACCCAGAGCAAAGGACTGCCTTGTCAGTACTGTTGTAATAGCCAGTCACGTTTCCGCGAAATAAGAACAGGGATCATTCCAGAAAAAGGTGGAAGTATGTACAGAGAGCTAGAATACCATGGATGTAGTATGGATAAGAACAGGGAGGTAGAACAGAGGTAGAACCCACCAGGTAAGAATCAGGACTAATGAGATGAAAATACCATGGACCATATCCAACACGAGATTAAGCGGTATTATCTCTGGTGTTTTTATGCCACTTCCTTGCTTTCTCAGAAGGGTTATCAAGCAAATCTTGGTAGATTCAAAACTTGTCATATTCTCACCATTCTTCAGCCCTTCTTCCCTTCTACCACTGAGGAGTACATATGAGGAAGGAGTCAGTGCAACTTGCAGCTTGCTATTTAAAAGCTCTTTACTTCCTTTCTCTTGTTACCATTTAGTATTTGTTGTGTTTAATTCATTCATCCATTATAAGTGAATTTTCTATTCCTATGAATGTCCAATCAATGAATAAGAATGGGTGAAAAGAATGGGTATCTGGAACAAAAAATGAGAAAATTTCCTATATTGTGAAAGTTGAGAATATTTCAAGTCATACCTAGATCTACACAAAACCTAAGGGTTTGGAGGGACAGAAATAGGTTACTTCTGTGTAGATGAAATATCATCTGAAAAACATAGGTCACTTTTTTAAAGGTTGCAAAAATCTGTGCCCTGATTGCTCTCCCACAATGCCACTGAGTTGGTAGCCCTAGAGTAGCACCACTCTAGAGTAGGCCTCTTAGTTGATTATTTAACAATCTAGTTAACACTCCAGTGGCAGTACTGGTAGTGCTGGCAGCACCAACATTACATATACATGTACAACTACTATCTAGCCACACCACCTGGCATATTAGCAAAGCATTTAAAAAACTGTTTCAAACTATCCTTGTGAAAAAGACCAACAGATACAAGCAGATAGATCTGGAACTAGTTAAATTTTAGAGTAGTCATTATCAGTTTTATGTCAGATTGGGAAGAGGTCACCAAAATGCTCCTCAAGAGATTTATGTTTGACCCTGTGATGTTTAACATTCTTATCAATTACTTTAGATAAAAAGCATAATAGCAAGTTTGTCAGATTAGGCGATGACACAAATCTAAGATGATTAGCTGACACGGTATGACAAAGACAAGTTTCAAAAAGATCTTGACAAAGCTTCTTAAACTTTTTCCACTTGCAACCCTTCCTGTGCTTCTTAAACTCTGGGTCCTGACCCACTTCTTTAAGAAAGGGCACTGGACTGAATCAAATAAGATGAAATTCAAGAAAGAAATATAAAGTCTTATTCCTAGGTTAAGAAATCAGCTTCACAGTTGCAAAATGGTGGAGGTATGCTTAGACAGCAATTTGTCAGAAAAAGATCTAGGGATTTTAGTGGATCACAAGTTTAATTATAAGGCATTAGTATGATGCAGCAACTTTAAAAGCTAATGTGGTCTTGGACTAGATTAAGGGAAGTATAATTTCCAAGAAAGAGGATATGAGTATTCTTTCCTTCATAGACCACAGAGTCTTATGATAACCTCTGGGTGACTGTCCCTAACACTGTAGTTCACATACCCCCCACTAGTGTCCATTAACAAATCAGCCAATAGACTTAGTCCTTAGCAAAAGAAATTTACTTATACGGCATAGTGAGAACAGTGATCACAAAATAACCCTCCCAAAACCTGGGGTGGACACTACTGTAAATATTCATAAAGACCATGGGGAGAAGGGAATAGAGTAGGCACATAGTACAATAATAGTGAGACACACACAGTAAAGAAAATCACGATCATGGCCACTAGAAATCCTTTTCTCCCTTTGTAGAATCCTCATGAATTTCCCCTTAAATATAATGGGCTCTGAATGGTGATGTCTTTGATCCTATAACTAGCACTTTTCCACTAGGAGGGATCATGATCCCTGAAGCTTCCCTTGAAATATCCACAGACTACTATGATCCAGATTAATAGGCCCTCTCTCAGTGTCTATTTGATCTCATACCACATTGACCAATAGTGAGAGAGGTTGAATAGGCAAATTAGGACAAAATTATAAAGGGTCAGGAATAATAGGATGAGGGATTTAGATGTTATCTGATAATCAGTGAGATGCCATGGTACAGAGGAAAGAGCACTGGTTCTGGAGTCAGAGGATCTGAGTTCAAATCTTACTTCTGACATTTATTTTCTATGTAACCTTGAGCCTTTCAGCCACTTAAACCTTTCTAGACCTCAATTTGCTTATCTGTCAAATGAAGGTAGTCGAATAGATGGCCTCTAAGATACCTTTTAGCTCTAAAACTATGATTCATAACATTTTAGAAGTGGAATAAGACTTTAGTCATCTGGTCCAATCTCCTTATTTTACAGGTAAGGAAACTGAGGTTCAGAAAGGATAAGCAACTTTGCCCAAGGTCACATAGCTAGCTAGCTGGTAGTTTTTGTAGGTTATTGAGCAGAGGAATGGTATTTTCCAGGAAAGGGAAAGGGTATTCTAGGAAAACTCATTTTTGATAAGGCATTGGCACTGGAAAGCTTTCTCTCATGCAGAAAGCAAGTTGTTAAATACCTATTTGGTAGTATGCCAAGACATGGCTCTATCTTTCAAACCTGATTAATACTTAATGTGATTGTCTTCAAAATCCGTCAGCATTTGGCAGAGATCAGGAGAATGCTAGTGACAGAAGCACAAATATTTGTATTAGGACTATGCCGCCTGCTGAGGTTGTATGATTAATAAGTTTTGCCTGACCACCCACAGAGATTTTGCTTTCCAATTTTTCCTGCAGCTGTGTTAACCAAAGTGCTGGAATGGCGGTGAGAGAAGCGTTTTTGTGAGGAAATGAGATGGAGTTTTTTGCATGTGTAGCTTTAGGATCTTTTTGTTTTCTTTTTCTTCATTTTCAATTATTGAAAGGGTAGCCCATTGCTTAAGGGGAATGACTGATGAATTAAAAAAAAAAACTCTCACAAATCCCGTTGGACCAGAGCAGACACTCTCAAAAACTGAATTCTATCAAAACAGACATTCTCTGAAGAGAAGAAGAAATGCCAAGAAAGTACTTAAATTTTTTTTAAAATAAAAAAATAAAACAGAGAGGGGAATAAGGGGAGAGGTATGATTTGGCTTCTGGAAGAATAATTAATGGAGAAGTTGTTGTGTTTTTTTCCCCCTCAAAGATAAAAAAAAATATTAGATGCTGAAAATCAAAAAAAGCCACACAGATAGAAGAGGGGAGCATTTCCTTAATGGGGTCGGGGGATCCCTGAAAGTCTGGTCTACTACATTTACGCTCAAATGTTCCTTGCTGCTTTAATAGATAACACAGCAGATAATCAATCCTGTCTTCCATCAACTTTTTGGGCTGCATTCCTCAGGATGTCTCCATCATACCCCAGAAACCTCTCCAGATCTCTCCAGACCTGGAACCCACACCTTGGAGGTACCCTCTGCCTCATTTCTAAATGATCTAATATGTTGCCCAGGTGAAGTGTCTGAACTTCTGAGAGGTCTTAGTCACATAATAAATACTGAAGAAAGGATTTCCGTCCTGGTCTCTTCTGACTCCAACTCCAGTGTTCTTTCTACTACTCCATACGCTTCAATTTATCACTTTATTATATATACATCTGATAGGGAAGTTATTATTTCTTATGGAAACAACCTATAAATTACATGGCTTTTTCAGTATGCATGTAATTGGGAGTTTTCATATTATTTCCTTTTATTTTTAATAAAAGCGGTAAAAGGAAAAAAAAAAGCCACACAAAGTATTTCTGAATATGAAATGACTTCCCAAAAGGAGGTTATAGAAAGATTGATTGATTGATTGATCAAACCTACAGTTACAACTAGCACAAGTAGAATTTGATGGTCTCATTTTAAAATTCTGACTTTCTCTTTGCCAGGACCCAAAACAGTCTTCTCTTGACAAGCAAAGTATGATTGCAAAGAAAACCCACAGAGGCTACTTTCCTAGCTGGTTTTGACACTGGACATGGGGAGACTCCTAAAATAGCATAGGATAGTGGTCAGAAATCTAGTTTTGGGGTCAGGAGGACCTTACCACTGATACATTGCAGTGCAAAGGGGTTAGAAGACCTCATTTCAAATCCTGCATCTTTACTGCCTTCTTGGGCCAGCTACTTGATCTCTCTGGTAAAATGAGCATTTCAAACTAAATGGCCTCAAAAGTCTCTAAATCTATGATCTTTTTGTGTCACTACCTCTGGGCTACTTTCCAATTCCAACTACATTGGGGACTGGGTCCTCAGAGAGTAGTTGACTACTTCTTCCCCCGGAGTACTAGGAGTAATCCTGAAAAGCCAAGAATTTCTAGTGCTATAGCTCCTAAGCCCCCATTGTGCATGCTCCCCTTTATCAGTCAACAAATAGAACTCTATTAGCTTTTAGAAAAGGGATTTACTAAAGAATAGATATTAAAAAGTTATCTGTTGAAGCAGGTCCCTTCTAGAAGGAGACTGGGGTGAGGAGAAATCAGTACTCATTCTTGGCACTTCTCCAGACTAAAAAAAAGAGAGTAGGTATTTCAAGAGTTCTTTTCAGTGGTACTTGAACATAACACCCGGTAGCACATTTTATAGAGTGCTGGACCTGGAGTCTAGGAAGAACTGAGTTCAAATTCAGTCTCAGACACTTAATAGCTGTGTGTTCCTGGGCAAGTCACTTAACCTTTGTCTTCCTCAGTTTCCTCAACAGGAAAATAGTGTTAAGAGCAGCACCTCAAAGATCAGATGAGATAATATTTGCAAATGAATACAGTGCTTGGCCCATGGTAGGCTCTATATAAATACTTATAAAAAATTCATCTATGCAAGTGAAAAGAAACAGCTTCTTAGCACCTTCTGGCCAACAAGAAGGGGTTAAAACCTAAAAGAAAATGAAGGAGGAGCAATGAATGTAAAGGACATTGGCTCTGGAGTCAGAAAGGTTTGAACCCAGAAGTTCAAAACCTTACTAGCGGTGTCATACAGGACAAGTCACTTAACTTCCCCAGGACTCAGTTTTCTCATCTGTAAAATGAAGAGGAAAACTAGATGACCTCAGGTTCCTTCTAGATTGACATCTATGGTAGGAGAAGGCAAAGAAAGCTAATGCCCCTAACCAAATCAACTTTCCTGAAAATACCACTGCATGTCAGAAGAGGTTCAAAAAAGGGGTGACTGGCTACTAAGTCAAAAAGAGATCTTCAGAAGTTGATCTCATTGGTCTTTTAGTTCATGCAAAGGAGAGAAGCAGGACTGGGCAACATACTTTTGAAAGTGAAATAAAAAACTATAACCCTAATGTGTGGTTTGGTAGGAAGAGTTTTGTCACTGAGAAAAAAATATTGTTTGTTAAGGATATCATCTTTTCCTTTATCACTGAAAATAAACAGTAAGAAAATGAATCAGATCAGCTACTGAACTTGATTTTAAGCTCAAAGGGAAAGCTGGAAACCAGAAAAACTAACAGTGCCTCTGATTGGGGGCAGGACTATTAGGGATGTATTAAAATTTCAGATTGAAGGAATAGCTGCTAAAGGCCCCAGACACAATAGTAATGATGTTGGGCACTGTTCCCCAGAACTTAATAAATCTTTCACAAATCTCCATCAGGCCAAGGGGAAAAAAAAAGCCAACATGAACCTCATTAAAACTACACGAATAAATGTCACAACTCCTGAGGAATACCAACAAGCAACGAAACAGTGAGGGAAAACCAGAAAGTAGCCCCTCTCCCCTTGAAAAAGAGGGATAACTGAGTGCCTCAGAAAGGTTATGGGCTATCTATTAATCAGTCCATTAACTGCATTTACTAAATGCCTACTCTATGCCAGGCATTGCACAAGGCACTAGGAATACATAGAAAAAAATGAAATAATCTTTAATTTTACTTTTTACATTTCAAAAAATCATCTCCATTTTGGTTTTACTTAATAGACTTGCAATTTCATGGGCAACCATCTTTTTATTATTCTATTCTATTCTATTCTACTATGGTATGGAAATGCTAGTTTTATTTCCTAAATTAAAAATAAAATAACATTTTTAAAAATTGTAATGTATCTTATTCAACTGGAAAATGTTCTGTCTGGTCACCAAATATTATAAAATCTAAAAACCCTGCATATCTCCCAATAGTTAAAGGGACCTAGCATAGATCCTTGCTTGGACAATGGTCTTTTGAAAAAGTGCTTAGAGGTACAAATCATCCAAGTAGTAAACGTAAGGTCATTATATTTAACAAAGAGGTTAAACAAATGCGTCAAATTATTACAATTCAGTGACTTTCAGAAAGTTGTTGTTCATTCATTTTGTTGTGTCCAACTCTTCATGACCCCATGGACTATGGCTTTTGTACCCTCTACTATCTGCAAAATCTGTCCAAGCTCATATTCATTGCTTGCACGGCACTATCTATCCATCTCATGCTCTGCCATCCCATTCTCCTTTTGCCTTCAATCTTTCCCAACATCAGGGTCTTTTCAAATGAGCCCTGTCTTCTCACTACATGAGCAAAGCATTTAAGCTTCAGCCTCAGTATTTGTCCTTCCAGTGAGTAGTCTGAATTAATTTCTTTAAGTATTGACTGATTGGATCTCCTTGCTTTGGGACTCTCAAAAGACTTCTCCAGCACCACAATTTGAAAGTGTTGGTTCTGCATCACTCAACTTCCTTTATAATCCAACTTTCACAGCCATACATCACTACTGGAAAAATCATAGCTTTGACTATATGGACCTTTGTCATCAAGGTAATGTCTGTTTCTTAGTATGCTGTACAGATTTGTCACAGCTTTTCTTCCCAAGGAGCAAGCATCTTTTAATTTCATGACTGCAGTCACCATCAGCAGTGATCTTTGAGCCCAAGAATATAAACTCTGGCACTGCTTCCATTTCTTCTTCCTCTGTTTACCAGGAAGTGATAGGACCAGTTGACATGGTCCTAGCTTTTGTGATGCAAAGCTTCAAGCCAAATTTTACAATCACCTCTTTCACTCTCATTGATGGGGTGCTTGGGTGCCTGTGCTTGAACCTCAGTTCCAAAATCACATCTATTTCCAAAATCACATTTCTCCCTAGCCTCAAATTTCCCTATCCTCAAAACACCGTCTCAAGCAGTTTCTCTCCAACTCAAGGGTAGTGTGCCCTAGCAAAATACTTATCTCTCTTCCTGATACAGTAGCCAGCTACATCTATAGAATTTAGTAGTTTGAACCAACTGTGTACTGACTGAACTGTCTGTGTTCTGGGTCATAAAGGTCTTTACAATACTCACTGACCTAGTGTCTCCTAGACACAGTCATATATATATTCCCTCAAGTTTAACTTGTATGAGAAGACATTGATGGGGGCAGCCTCAGTCAACCCTGACCCTTAGTTGACTTAGTGATGTTTCAGGCCTAAAAGCACACCTCCATGTAGCCCCACTTTGGTTTATTTCCCAGTGAACTCTGGGTAAAATACCTGAGCAGTAGATACTAAAAGTGACTCACCTAGTTAGCATATTTGGTATATGTTTTACTATAGTTTATCCTATATAAACTTTAACTATATCTCTCTAAGGTTGCAGGTCTTCTAAGAACTCTTGCCCACTGAAAAGTGTAATGATAAAACTTTTGCCACCTTGACTTAATGCTTGAGTCTGAGAATTCATTCCAGGTGACCTTGCCCTGGGAATTCTAATCCCTGAATCCTTGGGGGTTTCTTCCTCAACATTTCTGACCCCTCAACATCATCAAGAGGTTTCTTAATTCTACTTTACTTTCTGCCATAAGAGTGTTATAGTCTGCATATCTGAGATTCTTAATTCCAGCTTTTGATTGATCCAGTTCAGGCTTCAAATTGTAGATGAAGGAAATGAGGCCAGGTCACACTCCATACATGAATTATACTTGCAGCTGAAGGAAATTATATTTGTGATTGAGGGAAACAATTGTCATTGTTTTTTGCAGGAAAAGTCCATTCCTTGTGCCTAGGACTGAAGAAGGTGAACAGAAAAGATTCACATATTTTTTTTTTGGCATTGGGGAATCCAAATCAGACATAGGAACATCCTTTATTAAATTAGTAGGAAAAGATAATGGAAACACCTTACGTCATTAAATGTATCAAGTAAAGACATGAGGATATTCATATGGGTTTTCAAAGAATGACAGAATAAGATGAAACCCATGTGTAACTCTGACCTCAGTCTCAATACACCAGATTCAATTTCTTGGGTTTTTCTCTAATAATAATAATCTGTTGATGGCCTGTGGCACCCATAGAGAGTTTCCACATAGAATGTATGAAATTAGCCTATGTGTGTCAAATGATTTTCTGCTTCCCTGCAAGCAGTCAATGGCATTAGACTTAGAACAGGTTTATTTAAAATTATAATAGTCAAGGAAAAGACATTCTATCATTCCCATACCTCTCAGGTAGTTTTCTCAGGCCAGCACTCTAAGTAGAACTGGAATCAGTTTAAGTTTAATTATACCAGAGTTGTATAATAGGAGACAGTCCTCGGAGAGTGGTGGGACCATAATTGCCTCTGGCTATTCCAAAGCATAATGAGGGACGGAGTGATGGGATGCTACAATCCCTTCCCATTTTCCATAGTTTATCTTTCCTACTATATTAGACACTTCACTATATTTACTAAGTCCCAGTCAGAATTAGGTTTTGTAACTAATTTCCAAACACTGAACATTTCCTGGTATCTTTCTATGGATCTAAGAAAGCTTTATGAGGCTCTCTTAGCCTCAGCTTCCTTATCTGTAAAGAGTAGTAATAATAATAATAATTTTATAATAAGACAATGAATGTACATACAAACATTAAAGCTGTGTGGACGTATGTGTATGTGTGTGTGTGTGTGTGTGTATAGCTATGTAGATAGAGAAAAATAGATTATACATAGATGTGTATATTAATATGCATATAGATTAATATATATACATATATACTTATTGATGTATATACACCTGTACACACAAGGATACATACACTGCACACATATGTTATCTATTGGCTATTATTATTAAACATAGGGCAGTTTTGCTTAAGGTGATACTCATAAGCAAATAACCCAATCCAACAATCATTTGTTAAAAATCTAATCCATTCAAAGGGCTGTACTGGATGTTTGGGGCACAAATTGAAAAATAATTCCTACCCTCAAAGAGCTTACATTCCACCATTGAGAAATATCATATAAACATACAAGGATTACATGATTATATAAGGAGGGAGAGAACACTAATAACTAGGGGAATCAGGAAGGGCTTATTATGGGAGGTGGCCTATGAATCAATTCCTGAAAGACACCAGGAATTATAAAAGATGGAGGTAAGGTGAAAGTGAATTTCAGGCATGGAAGGGTTGCTTATTCAAAGGCATGCATACGTGATGGAATGCCCAATGCATATAGCCTTTAGCAAAGAAATTAGGAAATCCCTTCCCATCAGCCCCATTCCCCTTAAAATATTTGGTTCCGTTTCCTCAGCCTCATAAAACTACCTAATGAAGTCCCTATATCACAAGTGGAATTGTGGCTCATTTTAGTGGGTCAAGCATTCCTGCCAGCATCTCTCAGCCTCTGCTGTATCTGCATACATCTGGCACCAGCAGTCAGGAGCAATTCCCTTGATCTAGTCCAGGCCTGGAATCACTTCCATATTCTATTAGCATACCTTTGACAGTCTTCACTGGGCACTACTACTTTCATATAACATCCTCAGTTTCTCACTGTCTCATACAATACGCAATACAGAAGTTCTTGCTCACTACTTCCTATACATTCGCCTTTCAGCTTCCCATCTATCCTATGCAAACAGAGAATTGCTTTCTCTGCTTTCACCTCCTATCTTCAATGCATGCTCAATACAAATAGAATAAAGGAATCTGAAGAATTATTTCATTTAACATGTTATCTCTCTAGGTTCTCTAAGAAATCCTTAAAGAGATGTGCCATACATTTATCTCTTCATGAGTGTAGCCTAGCATGTTCCAAAATGGTTTCATAATCAAAGCTATTATACTCAGTATTTTTAAAATTTATTTTTTCCATTTGACAGAAAATCATTTCCCTCCCTCTTACCTCTGATTTTAGAAAGAAAAAGAAAACTCTTATAATTAATATTTATATATAATTAATATTCATATTAATAAATATAAACAATGAAATAATTTTCCATATTAGCCATGTCCAAAAAATTTTCTCATTTTATACCTTGAGGTCATCACTTTTCTGTCAGGAGATGGGTAGTGTGTTTCATTATGAGTCCTCTGTAGCTGTGGTTGATCATTGTGCTGATCAGTTCTTAAGCCTTTCAAAATTGTTTGTCTTTACAATACTATTCCAATTGTAGAAATTGTTCTCCGGGTTCTGCCCACTTCACTCTGTCTCAGTTCATACATGACAAATTCATTCCTTATTAGAAAACTGGCCTTCCACCAGTGATAGTACCATGTTGACATGAATCACTAGGCATCCTAAACATGGACAAGCAGACCCAAAAATCTTCCACAGTCTCCCTCCAGCTCAAGTAGGAGTGAGATAAAAACACATTCACATCAGGGAAAATTCTCTTTTTGAAATCTAGATAATGTAGCCACCAAACTCTGGAGAACAGCTGGACCTTACTTGTCTCACAAGCATTCAAAATTGCCTAAAAACACCAGGTCAGTCCTTTCTTGAACATCCTGACTAGTATTACTTTGCATGCTGCTATAAGAGGAGTTCAATGTGTACTTCTCTAACAATTTTGCTGTTGAGTCATTTCAGTTGTGTCCAACTCTTCATGACTCCATTTGGGGTTTTCTTGACAAAGACACTGAAGCAGTTTGTCATTTCCTTCTCTGGCTCGTTTTATAGATGAGAAAACTGAGGCAAACAGGGTTAAGTTACTTGCCCAGGGTCACACAGCTAGTGAGTATATGAGGTCACATTTGAACTCAGGTCTTGACTCCAGGTCCAGCATTCTTGTCCCTGTGCCACCCTGCTGCCACAATAGCACTAATCCAATCCCTGCCCAAAACATATAAACAATCTACAAATTCCCTGGCAAATGATCCTCTACCTCTGTTGTAAGATAGCTAATGAATGAGAATTCACTACCTTTGTAGGCAACTTTTTGCATTTTATTGTTCAGAAGCACAGGGACTTTCATCTAGTAGGCAATTCATGTTTGCTAAATAGAATTAAGAAGTTATTTCCTAATTTTATCCTTTTTCTACATGACAACTTTCCAAGTGTCCAAAAGAAGGCTCTAAATTTTCCACTCATCAAGATAAATACTCTTAGCTCCTCTAATCAACCCACATACAGGCTAGTTTCAAGTTCTCTTGCTACCCTGACCATCTTATGGGGGGCACATTCCAAGTTGTATCCCTTCTGTCACTCTGAATGTTATCTTCTTGCAGCTTCCACATCATACTGCTGATTCACATTAAGCCTGCAGTTCACTGAACTCCCTTAGTACTCTTCACATGAAGCAACTTTATTTGGCATGTAAAACCCTTCAAAACCTGGCCCCATCCTACCTTTCCAATCTCCTTACACTGTAATCTCTTCTATGCACTCTGTGATGAAGCCATACTGATCTACTTGTTGCTGTTCATACACAACATTCCATATCCTGACTTTATATATTTTCACTGACTGTCCCCTATCTCTGGAAAACTCTCTTACCTCCCTTCTGACTCTTTGCTTTCTTTGAAACTCAGCTCAAAACTCAGCTCAAATTCTGTCTTCTGTAGAAGGACTTTTTTTGGTTCCCTACCCAACCCCATTGTGAATCCTTTCCCTCAAAGATTTTTGTTGCTGTTTAACCAGTTATCCATGTCTGATTCTTCCTGATCCTATTTGGGGTTTTTTTTAAGCAAAGATAGTGGAATGGTTTGTCATTTCCTTCTCCAACTCATTTAAAGCTGAAGAAACTGAACAGGATTAAGTGACCTGCCTAAGGTCACACAGCAGTGTCTGAGGCTGGATTTGAATTCAGGTCCTCCTGACTTTAGGTCTAGTATTCTATCCACTATGCCACCCAGCTCCCTTAAGATATCCCTCTAAGATACCTTCAGTATACTCTGTATATATTTTAGATGTATTTTGCAAGTTGTCTTTCCTATTAGGATGTGAATGGCTTGAGAATAGGAACTGTATTTTTGCCTTTATATGTCCAGCTCTTAGTATAATTCCTGGCATAGAAAAAGCACTGAAAAATTTTTGTTGATTGATTGACTCAGCGACTTGCACAAAGGTCACATAATGGCCATTATGTCAGAAGCACCATTCAAATTCAGACATTATTCTCTCTGCTGTACCACAACACACACACCACACACAAACTATAGAGAAAGAGAGAGAGACAGACAGAGAGAGAGAGACAGAGAGAGAGAGAGACAGAGAGACAGAGAGACAGAGAGAGAGAGAGACAGAGAGACAGAGAGACAGAGAGAGAGAGAGAGAGGGAGAGAGAGAGAGAGACAGAGAGAGAGAGAGAGACAGAGAGAGAGAGGAGAGAGAGAGAGAGAGGAGAGAGAGAGAGAGAGAGACAGAGAGACAGAGAGAGAGACAGAGAGAGAAAGAGAGAGAGAGAGAGAGAGAGAAAGCACACTTGCAGAGAAGCTAACAAATCCAAAATTTGGATGTGAAAAATGTGTTTGTATGAAGGTGCCACCTAGTTCCTGTTATTAATACAGGTTTTGAGCAGAAAAGGATTTGAGAGATTATCTAAGCCAGTGGTTCTCAAAGGGCATGCTGAGTTCAATGGTATGCTGGTAAATGTTTAACAACTTCCTCTCAAAAAAAATTGCAAACAGGACATGATTTTATCTTTTAGGATATCATTTTAAGTTTGGTCTGTATGAACATTTTATCCATCATTTTCTTAAGTCTAGAATAGTTAAGAAAACAATAAATCAAACTTTGTACCATTTGCTGATATCTGATGTGCAAATGCTTCCACTGAAAATTTAACGATTGACTCTCGGGAATCAGTTGAGCTACTTCCAGGACACCTCTGGCTATTGGGCTAAATGCTACAAATTATTTGGAATTTATATTTGCAAAGATATATACCAAGTCTCCAGTGAGTTCAATGGAATTTACACTAGGGATTACTTTGCCAAGGTTAAAAGACTCATAATGCTATGGACACAGTATGTTTGGGATTCTTCAAGGTATCTTTCTGATAACACTGAATCTTCCTAAAGCACAGGTCTAGCCATTCCCCTTCCTATTTAATAAACTCCAGTAGCTAATAGATTTATATCCCGAAGACATTCCCAAAAGAGTAAAGGGGCCTATTTGTACAAAAATATTTCTAGCAACTCTTTTTGTAGTGACTAAGAACTGGAAATAGAGGGGATGTACATCAATTGGGAATGGCTAAACAAGCTGTGGTATGTGATTGTGATGGAATATTATTCTGCTATAAAAAATGACAATCAGGGTGATTTCAGAAAAACCTGGAAAGAATTCCATGAACTGATGCTAAGTTAAATGAGCAGTACCAGGAGAATATTGTAAACAGTAACAGCAATATTTTACAATAAAGAATTGTGAATAACTTAACTGTTCTCAGCAATATGCTGATTTAAGACAATCCCAAAGGACTTTAAGCATACTATCAAAGGACGTTAAGCATACTATCCACCTCCAGGGAAAGAATTGATATTGTCTGAATACAGAATGATGCATGGTATTTTTCATTTTCTTTCTTTCATTTTTTTAAAAGTTTGGGGGGGGAGGGGAAGAGCCAAGATGATGGAGTAAAAGCAGGAACTTACTTGAGCTCATCCCCAATTACTTCCAATACCTATAAAAAATGACTCTACACAGATTTTAGAATTACAGAACTCATGAAGTGACAGAGGGAAATACAGCACCAGCTGAGGACAACCTGGCGAACTGACAGGAAGGATTTATCACACCTGGCTGGGAGCAGAGCACAGTCCTGGATGGGCTGCACCCATACAAATTGGCAGCACAGACCAGCAAGAGCAGACCTCAGGGGACTGAATCAAGGGCAGTTTTGGCTGTTTCCAGATGTCTCAATCCATAAACACCTAAGAGAAAGTAAAAGGTCAATGGGGAAACTCTGCTGGACCTGCGTGAGAGAAGAGCACAGTCTGGCCCCTGCACCTGGGACAGCAGAGGAGGCAGCAGCTGCAACTGCTGCCAGGGTGGCTGCTTCCCAAGCTTCAGCACCACAGATGGGGGAATCAAGCATCTGACCAGAGAGCAATTACAGGAATCTCTTTGCTTCAGGTGAGGCAGGATTCTCTTTCTTTGTCCTACTTGGATCTGGGTCATAGTCTTGGGTGGTGGTCCTGAGGTGAGTAACACTGGCATGACAGAGCTTGTTGAGGTTGTTGAGAGGCAGTACTTCCCACAGTTCTGAGGGCAGGTGCCTAGAAAAAGCTCTGACAGCAGCCACACAAAATCTAAGAAATTTGGAACACAGCACTCTCCACCCTGGAAGCAGAGTTCTACCAAGGCAAAGAGCTCAAAAGTCAAGTAATTGGCTGTCAAGATGAGCAAACAGAGGAAAACAGACTATAGAATCTTTTTGGGAGGACAAAGAGGATCAAAACATAGAACCAGAAGAAAACAACAAAGTTAAAACTCCTACACCAAAACCCTCCAAGAAAAATATGGACTGGTTGTAGGCCATGGAGGAGCTCAAGAAGGATTCTGAAAATCAAGTAAGAGAAGTAGAGGAAAAATTGGGAAGAGAAATGAGAGTATTGCAGGAAAATCATGAAAAATGAGTCAACAGCTCACTAAAGGTGAACCCAAAAGATACTGAAGAAAATAACGCCTTAAAAATAGAATATCTCAACTGGCAAAAGAGGTCCAAAAAGTCAATGAGGAGAAGAATGCCTTCAAAAGCAATATTGGCCAGATGGAAAAGAAACTTCAAAAACTCACTGAAAAAAAATAATTCCTTCAAAATTAAATTGAAGCAAATAGAAGCTAATTAATTCATGAGAAATCAAGATATTATAAAACAGATCCAAAAGAATGAAAAAATAGAAGGCAATGTGAAATATCTAATTGGACAAACCACTGACCTAGAAAATAGGTCCAGAAGAGAGAATTTAAAAATTATTAGACTACCTCAAAGCCATGATCAAAAAAAGAGCCTAGACATCATCTTCCAAGAAATTATCAAGGAAAACTTCTCTGATATTCTAGAACCAGAGGGTAAAATAGTAAGAAAGAATTCACTGGTTGCCTCTTGAAAAAGATCCCCAATAGAAAACTCCTGGGTATATTATAGCCAAATTCCAGAGTTCTCAGTTCAAGGAGAAAATATGACAAGCAGTGAGGAAGAAACAATGTGAATATTGTGGAAACACAATCAGGATAACATAAGATCTAGCAGCTTTTATGTTAAGGGATTGAAGGACTTGGAATATGATTTTCTGGAGGATTAAAACCAAGAATCACTTACCCAGAAAAACTGAGTATAATACTGTAGTGCCAGTGCTACAGCACCCACGATCACAACAAAGATTATGACTATAAATATCGCATGACATTTGATCATAAAATATAACAGATTCTCCAGGTATAGGACAGAACAGAAACATTTTTTTAGACACCAGAAAACCCAGTGCCAAAACCAGTAAGCCAATTCCATTATAGTACCAAAGATATTGAGAAGCCATAATAACACTGAGAGCCACAGCATCCTTTAGTCTTCCCACAAGCCGAAATTTGATCAATATTTACTCACAGACCTCTCTGTCTCCTTATGTCAACCTCCTCTCTCTCCCACTATCTCTCTGGCTCTGACTCCCAGCTTCCTGTGGGCACTGCTTCCCTTCAGCAAACTCCTCCAACCACAGGTTCCATGTGACTACATTCAGCCTATTAGGGGGCAGAGTTTACTTTCAAAGCAGGGGAAGTATTCAAATTCCCCTAGATCTATTAAAGTGCAGAGAAGATCTTCAAATTCCCATTCCCATTACAAATACTCCAGGGGAAAATATAGTCATTTAATGAAGTAAAGGACTTTCAAGCATTCTGGATGTAGTCATTTAATGAAGTAAAGGACTTTCAAGCATTCTGGATGTAAAGACCAGAGCTGAACAGAAAATTTGACTTTCAAATGCAAGAAGCAAGAGAAACATGAAAAGGTAAACAGGAAAGAGAAATCATAAAGAATTTATTAAAGTTGAACTTAAACTTAAAGTGGTTTACATTTCTATAAGGAAAGATGATATTTGTAGCTCATAAGACTTTTTTTTCATAGTTCAATGTCATATCATTTATTTTCTTCAGATCTTTAGCAATGGTTCATTGTAATGGTCCCCCTAATGAGCTCAAAGCAAACTCATAAGACTTTTCTCAGTATGAGAATAGTTGAAGGGAATATATATGTATGTATATATATATACATATATATATATGTATATATATATATACATATATATATGTATATATACATACATATGTATTTATAGGTGTGTGTATGTGTGTGTGTGTATTGTGTTCATGTATATATAGACAGAGGGCACAGGGTGAGTTGAATATGAAGGTATGATATCTAAAAAGTAAAATCAAGAGGTGAGAGAGGAATGTATTGGGAGAAGGAAAAAGGGAGACAGAATAGGGTAAATTATCTCACATAAAAGAGGCAAGAGAAAGCTATTACAATGGAGGGGAAGAGCAGGGAGGTGGAAGGGAATGAGTCAACCTTATTCTCATTGGATTTGGCTTAAGGAGAGAATAACATACACATTCAATTGAGTATCTTGCCATATAGGAAAGTAGGGGGGAAGAATATAAAGGGGAGGATGATAGAAGAGGGGTCAGATTAAGGGAGGGGATAGTCAGAAGGGAACACTTTTGAAAAGGGACTGAGTCAAAGGAGAAAATAGAATAAATGGGGGGTGGGGTAAGATGGAGGGAAATATAGTTAATCTTTCACAACATGACTACTGTGAAAATGCTTTGCATAACTACACATGCATAACATATATCAAAATACTTGTCTTCCCAGTGAGAGTGAGTGAGGAGGGAAGAAGACAGAGAATCTGGAACTCAAAGTTTTAAAAACGAATGTTAAAAAATTGTTGTTACATGCATCTGGGAAATAAGATATATACGTAATGGGGTATAGAAATCCATCTTGCCCTACAAGAAAGTAGGGGGGAAGGAGGGAAGGGGAAGAAGAGGGGGATTTATGAGAGGGAAAACTGGAGGAATGAGTAATTAGTATGCTTGCCATCCTGGGGTGGGGGATAGGGGAGAAAATTTGGAACTCAAAATCTTGTGGAAATGTATGCTGAAAATGAAAAGTAAATAAATAAATAAATTCCAAAAAAATCTAGCCTTTTTGTACAAAATTACTAACATGAAAATGTTTTACGTGATTCCAAATGTATGGTCTTTATTTGATTGCTCACCATCTCAGGAAGGCGGGAGAGAAAGAAGAAAGGATACAATTTGGAATTCAAAACTTTTTTTAAATGTTAAAAATTGTTTTAACATGCAATTGAAGAAAGATAAAATATTATATATACACACACAAATATATAGATATAAAGATAAACTGTAGTGGCTCCCTTTCATCTTCAAGATCAAATATAAAATCCTCTGTTTGACTTTTAAAGCTCTTTACAAATTAGCTCCCTTCTACCTTTCCATTCTTCTTACATCTTATTCCCCTCCATGTACTCGAGGTACAGCCAGACAGGATTTAAATTGGACACCCCCAATTTATCCTGTCTATATCTTGTTTGTACATAATTGTTCTCTTGTTATATCTCCTATTAAATTATGACCTTCTTGAGAACAAGAGCTGTTTCTTTTCTTTTCTTTGTATCCCAATCACTTAGCATGGCACCTGGCATATAGCAAGAGTTCAGTAAATGATTTATTGACAGATGACTTATCAGATGGTTGCAGAATGACTGCCTGAACATGCAAAGTAGTAATTAGTGGATTAATACCAGCCAAGAGGGAAGACTCTATTGAAATACCTCAGGGTTCTGTACTTTGCTCAGTTCTATTAAAAAGATGCTAAGAGATTGATGGGATGAGTAAGCTTGATTAAGCTGATGACAAAACATTGCTACCCCAACTTGGTGGACAACTAGAGTTATAGAATGAGACACCCTGTCAGACGTGGTTGATATAGTGGCTTACTTTACTTAACCATAGTCAGTAGGTGTCATTATTCCCCACTTAGAATGCAAGCCCCTTGAGGTCAGGGACTATCTTTATTTTTGCTTGTATCTGTATCCTCAGTGCTTAGTACAATATCTATCATATTGTAAGTACTTCATCAGTGCTTGCTAACTGACTGAGATAAAGTGAATAGTGTTCTATTAGAATAGGCCAAGTGTTGACCCTAACTATAATTATGTTGTGAAATTTTCCTTGTTTAAAGAACCTATAAATGTTACTTCAAAATGTTTTGTGTCAGAGAAGTGGCCAAGGACATGATAGATCTCTGTAGTTTGGACACTTCTCTCTCAACCAAGACAATACTTAAAATTAGACTAATGATAAATTAATAAAAAAATTAATAAAATGCCTATAATACAGAGTACAGCATTAATATTTTCTTTGACAAGTATATGCATGTGTGTTTATATAGATATATCTGTATTTCTGTGCAAGTATATATGTGCATATACATGTGTGTGCATACACATATATATTTGTTCTATGCATTTATGTGTGTGTATAACATTAACTCATGTCACACACTTGATATAATCTGGCCGAGAACTGGGCAGGTATCTCAGGTGACACTTGAAGCCCTGTGTTAGAAGTGTAGCCTACTTTCTGCTCAAGGCCTGCTTTCTATAAATGTACAGGAAAACAAACAATTCCTTTATTAAATAATTAGCCAGAAAGGAAGATGCTGCCAATACACCTATCAGAAGATCATCCTTAATGCCATATGCCAGCCACCTGCCCTGCCACAATTCATGCTGCTTTAGATGGCAGGGCAAAAAGGAAATATTTAAGGTGGGCAGTGATATCAAATAGAAACAGGGAGCAACTAAACCATACATAAGAATCTCTGTAGGCAGTAAATATTGATTTGGAAAACCACATATTAATGTTATCTATGTTCTAGTGAATTTTTTTATTTTTCTAAATATTTCCTAATTACATTTTAATCTGATTCAGGCAGTGCTCAGTTTTGCAGCAGTAACATTATTGAGACCTCTGGCATAAGAGATAGGGCACTAAAGTTGGGGTCAGAAAGACCTGTATTCAAATCTGGTATCATTACTTTATACAACCTGTGAACCCGGGGCAAATCAGTTAACCTTTGTATTTTTCTTTCCTCATCTATAAAATGTGGAAGCTGGACATAGTAGCCTTTAAGATTCTCTCCAAATCTAAATATGTGATGCCATGGTCCCTCAGTGAAAGAGGCTCAGTACTAATCTAAAGGTAATATGAAATGTGGTTATGAATAATTGTGGACTCCCTGGCTCCACTCCTGCCTTATACCTGAGATATTTCCCAGCTGTATTTATGTGACACAATTGATTGACCATAGCAAAGTGAAACTGAAAAAAAATTTGACAAGTGCTTCCCACAACATCTCCCACTTCTTTGGAGTGCCTTGGGGACAGTTTCATAACTCCTGTTCCAGGGTATCATGAAGAGACAAAAAAAGGAAATGAGGAGGCCCAATGGAATCCAGTAAGTGCTTACTGTTCGTCAGGCACTATGCTAAGCACTGGGGATAAAATAAATAGGAAGATAGTCCTTGCCCTCAAGGAAGCTAGATGTGTGTGTGTGTGTGTGTGTGTGTGTGTGTGTGTGTGACTTTAGTTTAAAATGACATGAGTTTAAAATGGAAGGCAAAGAACATATTGGGGAAGAGACAGATCTCCCCAGCCCTGCCTAATCCCCTGTTCTTCACTTAACTGTCAGCAATAGCAAAGAATCCCCAGTGCTCTTGATGCTTCATTCCCCCTCCTCTCCCCTGCATTGGTTCAGCCTTCTGTTCCTGTTCCTGGTCACACTATTTCCCCAATTCTGGTCCTGGTACAGATCCCAATTGTTGTAAGTACAGGTTCAAGTTACATCTCCCGTTGCCACACACAGTTTAGTCTTAACTCTCTGGTTGCTTGTCCGGATCACAACAGACAAGTGATGGCCAGGCCACCAGCAATAAAGGAATCCAATCCACAAAGCCCATCTCTATCTACCCATATCATGGATAAAAGGCCTCAGTCCTCTTTGCAACATCTTTTGACCTCATGGACTAGAATGTCTAATTGGGAACTCTCTCAAATGTTTAAAAAAAAAAGGTAGAGGAAGGACAGCAATGGTATTTTAGATCCATGTACATACTGTCAAATCTCACTTCCCCTCTTTTCTTGCATCAGATGAAACCCATCAGTCCTCTCCAAAACCTCCATGAAAAGTTATTTGTTTTAAAGAAAATAAGAATATTCTGATACAACAAAAGAATAACTATCATATCTAAAAATTAAAAGCAAATGTAATATGAGATATAATCATGCTCGTTCATCCACGTGCTATACCGTGACAAGGGAATGGTCATTCTTATCTAGGTCACTGTGTGATCTAGCAACTCGAGACTCTCCTGGGAATAGAGAAAAGAACTTATGGTGATCACCAGAAATGCTACCTTATCCTTCCCACTGTACCCAAACTGTCACATCAGGCCCTGGAGAAAATGACGGTACACAATTTAAAAAGGACTTAAATGCCTTGGACAAAGGGACACGAGTACCAGTTAGTTGTCTCCAAAACAGAATGTGAGACAAAGAACAAGGGATAAATTCAAGCAAAAAACACTCTTATTACCCTTTCCCCAAACTACCTCCTTCCAGTCTTCATGAACAAAAAGGATGTGAGTTCAGACCCATGGATCTGTAGCTGGCTCATCATTGAAGCAGATGAGGTGGCACCTGTAGCAGCAGCATTGGGAATCCTGAATTTCTTAAAGTCTATTTAATAGGAGCACATAAATCTCAGGTCTCTAGTGTTGCTTCTCCCATCCAAGAGGCTAAGGATGCTCAGATCAAATTCCTTCCCATAGCCCAGCTTCTCTCTCTGTCATTTTTACTCTCTGTCCCTTCCCAATTCTGTAATATTTTTCTCTTCTCTTCTGGCTCATCATCCAGGAAGGTGATTGAAGTGATTTACTCAAGTCAGATAACAAGTATTTATTATGAATCTACTAAGTGCAAAGTACTACGCTAATAAAAGCAAAAATACAGGCCCTGCTCTCAAAGAGCCCACATAAAGAAGAGAGAGTATGTAAAACAACTATATAAGTACAAGATACATACAACGTAAATTAGCAGTATTCTCAGAGGGAAAGTATGAAGTGGGGGATGGGGGAGAGAGAGGAGGACAATAAAAGAAGTCCTGTAGAAAGAGTGATTTGAACCGAGTATTGAAGAAAGTCAGGTAAACCAAGAGGTAGGGGTGAGGAGGGAAAGCATTGTTGCATGGCAGATACAGCTAGTGAAGAAATTAGGAAATGGCATTTGTGATTGACAAAGAGAAGGCTGGTGACTTTGGATTGGTGGGTAAAGTGTAAGAAGACTAGATGTAGGAAGGAGCTAGATTGAAAAGACCTTTAAAGTAGTGAGTTAGTGGCAGAATTAAAACTTGAACCCGAGTCTCTTGAATTCCAATATAGTGTTCCCTCTCTACTCACTACACCAACTATGGACCAAGTGAGAAGAACTCCCAGTAGAGTTCATAGTACTCTTCTTTGTAGCTCGGTATTAAGCCTGCCAGATTCCACATCCCTGTATTAGTTACCAGATCTACCAGCAGT
>CM053582.1:442940232-442967100 GCA_028627135.1 Pseudochirops cupreus
AATAGGAAGGGGTGATATTTTAAAAGGTGAAATTGAGATGTGGGAGAGGAGTAGAATGAGAGAAGACAGGGAGAGATAGAATGGGGTTAATCGTCTCATATAGAAGAGGCAAGGGATAATTGTTACAATGGAGGGGAAGAACAGGAAGGCAAAAGGGAATGGGCCAACCTTATTCTCATTGAATTTGGCTTAGGGAAGGAATGACATACACTTTAAATTGGGTATCTTGCCCTACAGGAGAGTAGGGGAAAAAAGGTTGAGAGGGGGGATGATGGAGAGCAAGGCAGGTTGGGGGGAGGGTTGTTAGAAGCACACGCTTTTGTAAAGGGACAGGGACAAAGTCAAGAATAGAACAAGTGAGGGGGCGGGATAGGAAGGAGGGAAAAATAGTCAGTCTTTCACAATATGTCCATTGTGGAGATGTTTTGCGTAACTACATGTGTATGGCCTGTATTGAATTGCTTGTCTTTCCAGTGAAGGCGGGTGATGAAGGAGGAAGGGAAAGAATCTAGAATTTAAAGTTCTAAAATCAAATGTTAAAAAATAAGTACATATTATTATTATTATTATTATTTAGATGCAACTGGGTAATAAGATATACAGGCACTAGAGTAGGGAGACCCATCTTGCCCTACTGGGAAGTCAGAGGGGTGATGGGGGAGGTTATAAAAGAGAGCAGATTGGGGGAAAGGGTATACAGTGGGATCACAGTTTTCGGGTGGGGGTAGGGGAAAGACTGGGAGATAATTTGTAACTCAAAATCTGGTGGAAATGAATGATGTAAACTAAAAATAAACAAAAGTTAAGAACAATTTAAAAAAAGAAGATAAGACTTGTAAAAGACATCATAAATTTATCACATTCCACTCACCAAGCTTCCTTTAAGCTTGATTTTCCTTCATTTCCCATCTAAGGTGATAGTACTTACAGTATCACCTTCCATAATCCCTTTTTGTTAGATTTTACCACCTAGTTTGCCCTGCAGGAGAATGAGATGCATGGTGATGGAGACTTCAGCACCCTAGACACCAGTATTACCTGGATCCCTTCCAGGGGAACCCCCAGGGTCCTGGATGCTATTGATGGAGTGATGAATGGACAATATTACCAGGAGAATAATGGTTCATCTGATAGATATGCAGTTATTTCACAAATGGCTCTATTACAGTCAGAACCAAAAGAGTAATGGAAAGAAACAAATAGAAAGTCTTGAAATCTTTGATGCTAATTTTCAGAGGCAGGAAACAGAATAGAAAGAAAAAGCACAAAAGAATTGGAAGAACAGTATTCAAGGGAAGATGAACAGCTATGAAAAACAAGAGTAAATAACAGAGCAGCTGAAGAAGCTTTTGTAAATCACATTGAAGAGACTTTTTCTGGCACTGAATAGAAATATGTGGCTTGGCTGTGAGACTTTAACCCCAAGTCTAGCAAGCAGGCCAAGGATATGTCCTACATGCACTCAGTCCTCATCTCCCTCAAGCAGATCTGCTGCAAATCAGAATCATCCATGTTCCCCATGGAATTATGGGGCAATGGAGGTCAAATATTTTTACTCTTCCCTGTTGACACGTTTTCCTCCTATGATTGCTATCTCTGTGTGGCAGGGTCACTTTTCAGAAACAATTACCTCCCTTTTGCACTGTATTGTCCTTAATCTTCAAACTCCAATCCTCTCTGTGTGTCATTGTGGTCTTAATTCAACCAGTAGGAGCTATTGATGGGGTGCTGGGTTGCCTTTGTTTGTAACATTCAGTTTTAACTTTAGTTTGTAAAATCACATTTGTGTTTGTGCACCTATGTTTGTAATAAGCCAAGTTGTGAAGTCATACTTCCCCCAGCCTAAAAGCCTTTTCCCTGAGCCAGCACTCTGCCTAGCTGCAATTAATGAACTGCTTTATCCCTGCGTGGTACAATAACAAGCTATACCTATGAATTCTTCACAAAAGTGTTTATTAGCAATCCCTTTAGTTTAGAGAAATGTATAGCCCCCTTGTTCTAGTGGCCAGCTGCACCAATGAATCCTTCAGTGCACTATCAGTAAGCTAACTCCTCACCAATTAGGCACATCCTGGATCCCCTATTAGCCTAGATTCCCAACATCCATCTTGTCAAATAAGACATTGAAGGGTAACAGACTGGACACCTCTCAGTCAGCCCTGACCTCTGGCTAACTTAGTGATGTTTCAAGGCAAAAACCACATCTCCTGGTACCCCCCCCCCCCTCCTGTGGGCTTTCTCCCAGTGAATTATAGGCAATACGCCTGCACAGTTGACATAAAAAGTGCATGTCCCTTTAAGCACTGACCACTCCTTAACTCCTCCCTAATCCCACCCTTACTCACCTAGTTAGCATAATTGATACCTGATTTATGGCTTTATGATCTGTATCTCTAACTTCTACAGGCTTACAGGTATCCTAAGACACCTCCCCTGCCTGCTGCAAAGCGTAACAATAAACTTTTACAATCCAGACATACAAGATTGCTTGAGTCCAGGAATTCTTTTCAAACTAAAAGAACCCTCCAAGGATTTCTTAGAAATCCATGAAAATCTTAATCCTCTTCACTATGATGACAATTAACACTATGGGCAGATAAACCCAAGATCCCTAGGAATAACAGTTCCCTCCCAACTCCTTCCCTCAACCACCATTCCTACTTCTAGCTCAGCCCCTAAACTATCATCCCAGAGAGCAACATTTATGCAGACAAGACATTACATTTGTCTCTGCAGGTGCTTCAACCCCAGGTCCTCTGCAGCTAAAAATATTGAAGAAGCAAAAAACACATTTTTACTGCTAAATTTCTCAGTAGCATCAAATTGCTAAGCATGTATGGTTTTGTTAATGGAAATGATACTAAAAAAATATGCATTACGATGTTCTTTGCTACTGCACCATAGGGAGCACTAGGGCCTTTCCATCTGACTTACAAATGAAACCTTCTAAATGTGTTGAAATTCTCCACTTTACTGTGAGCTTCTTAGAAGCAAAGACTATCTTTTCTATGTGTATACTCAGTGCTTAGCCCAGTACTTTGCACATGGTAAGTTCTTAATAAATGCTTTTTCACTCATTTATTTAAGACAGCTAGAAGTTATCTGGGTTCTGTTATATCTGTGAAAACATTATCACTGATGCACCCATTACCTACACTTGACAAATCTTTTCCATTTTTCATCTCTTTGCTGTCCTTCCAGTTTCACCCTGAAAAAGTCCTCAGACTGATCTGGCTTAATTAGGAGTCTCATCAAATTTAATGAAAATTTGCTTTTCCTTCCACCATTACTCTGTTTTATGGGGCTATCCTGCTCACTATCTTTCATTATCCTTTTCCACAAAACTTTATAAATGAGTTTGCATTCTAAGCTAATGTTTCCTTTGGCTGCCTAATCTCTCTGGTTGGCAAGGAGACCGATTGTTTGCTGCCTGAGGAATTTTCTTGGCTCTTTTGGTTCCTTCTTTGTAGCAGTTAAATTACATTGCCTAAATTCCTTAATAAATGGTAATAGTTTCTGGTCATGGGTTATTTTATCAATTTCCCATTTTCAGTATCAATGCTTTATTTAAGTAGGTTGCATTTATTGACGACTTCCAGCTTTGTATCATCTTCAGGGTCACAGAACATACCATCTTTAACATAATCAATAGGAGATAGGGTGAACAAAACAGGACAAACACAGATCCCTCAGACATAGGGGAGATTTCCCTCCAAATTCAACAACTTTCACTTTAATTAACATTTATTAAGACCCTAGAGTTAAAGCTAAAGATGAAGATAAAGTAGTGCCTTTATAGTCTCTTTACAGGACTTTACAGTCTCTTAGGGTGATAATATATACTAACTATACAATAAAAAATAATGATAAGGGAATGAAGAATTAGGGTTATCAGAAAAGGTTTCATGATGTAGGTTGTATTTGAACTAAGCCTTGAAGGAAGATAAGGATTCACAGAGTTAAAGTTGAGGACAGAGTACATTTCAGGCATAAGTGACAGCTTGTAAAAATTCATGAAAGTAAGGAGATGACATAATGAGTTCATGGAACAGTTAGCATTCTAGTTTGGATGGAGGGTACAGTGTACAAAGCATGATAGGAAATCAGGCTGGAAATACTAAATTGGACCCATGAATAACCACTGCACTTTTGGCCTGGAAGAGATAGGGATACCCAATCTTTTAAGAAACAACAACAATAAACAATAATTTATGATCTGAGTTTTCTTGCCTTAGTACATAAACTAGCTGATATGAATGATTTTAGGGAAAATGAACAATTCTTTCCTCTTCTTTAGCTGGAAAGGATCCCAGAAAGGTATGTTTTCAAGGGAAGACCCTCACTTTAGAAAATGGTTAATAATTCAGGAGTTAACAAATTATGACTTAAGGGCCAAATCCAGGCCATCATCTGTTTATGGATAGTCTATGAGTTAAAAATAGTTTTGTAGAATGTTTTTTAAATGTTATTTTTATTTATTTAAATTTATTTTAAAATTTAAATTTATTTATTTAAACTATCTGTTGGTATCTGTATCTATATCTACATTTATCTATCTATCCATCTATCTGTCTATCTATCTATCTATCTATCTATCTATCTATCTATCTATCTATCTACCATTCTTAGCTCAGGCATACCAAAACAGGTAGAGGACTGGATTTGGTCTGGGTGCCATAGTTTGCTTACTCCTGATTTATATCCTTCATGGTATCTCTGATGTAGCTATATCTCTCAGTAAAATCTATAGTTCACATTTTGGTGGCCCCCATCATGTGCTTCATGCAGTGGTAGAAGACAGAGCCATAGCCATCTTTTTTTTTGAAAATCAGGATAATTCTTCTCTCTCCCCTCTCCTGGAGTGCCTCCTCCTGTTTTCCTTGATTCAGAGGATCAAAAAAGCCCAGAGTTGATAAAACCTGAAGTTATTTATTAGAATATCTAACAATTATAATACAATCATCACAATAAATAACAGTTTATTTCAATGATAGGACTAGAGACCTGTAATTTCATTGGTATAGGGAATTCCCAAAGGGCTCCTCCTCTGAAATAGTCTCAAAATGTGTTCTAGAACACTGAGAGAGGTTAATAAATTTGCCCTGGATCACACAGTCTATACATATCAAAGGTGGGACTTAATCAAGGTCTTCAAGGCTCTACCTTTGGCTCTCTGTCCTCTGTACCACACTACCTTTCTATTCCAATATCTTACACCATAGGCCAAGATAAAGGCAAAATGGGTACACAATTTAGATCTAAAGAGTGAGATTATAAGAAAATTAGGAGAACAAGGAATAGTTTCCTTGTCAGATCTTTGGAGAATGGAAGAATTTATAACCAAAAACAAGAAAGAGAACATTATGAAATTCAAAACTGATAATTTTGATTACATTAAATTAAAAAGGTTTTGCAGAAACAAAGCCAATACAACCAAGATTAGAAGGGCAGCAGAAAGCCAGGAAACAATTTTTACAGCCATTCTCTCTTATAGGCCTCATTTCTAAAATATATAGAGAAACAAGTCAAATTTATAAGAATATAAGCCATTTCCCAATTGCTAAGTGGTCAAAGGATTTGAACAGGCAGTTTTCAGATGAAGAAATTAAAGCTATCTATAGTCACATGAAAAAATACTCTAAATCACTATTGATTAGAGAGATGCAAATCAAAACAATTCTAAGGTACCCCCTCAAACCTATCAGATTGACTAAACAGGAAAATGATAAATGTTGGAAAAGATATGGGAAAATTGGAACACTAATCCATTGTTGGTGAAGTTGTGAACTGATCCAACCATTCTGAAGAGCAATTTGGAACTATGCTCAAAGATCTTTAAAACTGTGCATACCTTTTGACCCAGCAATATCACTTCTATGTCTATATCCCAAAGAGATCATAAAAATGGGAAAGGGACCCACATGTAGAAAAAAGTTTATAGCATCTCTTTTTGTGGCATCAAGGAATTGGAAATTGAGGGGATGACCATTAATTGGGGAATGGCTGAATAAGTTGCGGTATATGAATGAATTGGAATACTTTTGATCTTTAAGAGATGATGATCAGGTGGACTTCAGAAAAACCTGGAAAGACTTACATGAACTGATGCTGAGTGAAGTGAGCAGAATCAGGAGAACATTGTACACAATAAGAGCAACACTGTGCAATGACAAATTTTGACAGACTTAACTTTTCCCAACAATACAAGGATCTAAGACAATCCCAAAAAACTCATGATGGGAAATGCTATTCACATCATCCACATCCAGAGAAAGAACTATGGAGTCTGAATGCAGATTGAAACAGACTGTTTTCTCTCTCTCTTTTTTTTTGTTTCTTCTTTCTTGTGGTTTTCCACTTTCATTCCAATTCTTCTTTAAAACATGATGAATGTGGAAATATGTTTAATGTGGTTGTGCATAGGCAATAACCTATATCAGATTGCACAACATCTTGGAGAGGGATGAGGGAAGACAAGGTGATAAAATTTGGAACACAGAATCTTATAGAAATGAATGTTGAAAACTAAAAACAAACAAATAAAAAGAGTTGGGCATGACTGAAAAAAATGACTGAACAACAACAACAAACTGAATAAATGACATGGAACAGAAATTTTTAGTGAGTAAAATCAATATTACTGGGTGACCTCAAACAGTAAGGCTAGAAGATGGTTAGAGTTGCAGTATACTTTTATATAATATTTGTTTACATAGGTTGTAGGTAAATTATAATTTCTTCAAAGGCAGAAAAGTATGTTTTAATTGTCACATCTCCTCCATTGACTAGTTGAGTGTTTTGCACATATTAGGCAGTTGATAAATAGTTGCTTAATAACTGGATGGGTGATTAAGTTGCTGCTTTGTTAATGGTGGTGTGTAACAATGGAAAGAGAATTGCTTTAGTAATCTGCAAATTTGGGTTCTAGTCCTGCTTCTGTGATAAATTAGCTTCACGTAGTTCAACAGGTGACTTAATCTCTCTGGACAATTATGTTCTCTCAGATGGAGCTGTCTGGAATGAAGTAGAGGAGACATGGTCAGCTACAGGTTAGGATAGTTGAACTTTCAGTTTTATTAAAACATAAGATTTATAGAAGATTTTCCAGATAAGCAATACAAAACAGTAACCAGCTTTTTCTGAAAGAAGGTTTCTACATTAGAGAACAAAATCACAAGTGTGAAGACTGTGATATTTAATGTTCCCATTTTTGTTCAAACAACTTTAAACATTCCAACTCTAAATCAATATAATTCTCATCTCTAAGGTCTTTTCCAAGCCAAACACTGTGTGGATAATTTTCAGGCTCTCTCCTTCCCAGTCTTTTTGGAACAATCAAACAATACATATATAATTTACCTTTTAACCATAAAGTGCCATGTAAATGTCACAAACAATGGCTTATATAATAGTGACCCAGAGTGTCTTTCTACCTGAGGCGCCAGCTACAAGCTCAATTGAATGAGGGATGCAACTAAGAGAGAATTTCAGAGCACTCTGGAGTTTAAAAGTAAGGAAGTAATTTATACTCCTCAGAACAGATGTCAGACATAGTTATTTTCAAGTAGTTCAGCCCGTTGGGAATATCTTCAAATAGAAACATTAAGAGATTATGTAAAATGGAATGAATGATCACCAGAGGATCAAGTTAAGAGGGTTAAATTTGTGGGGCAGCAGTTAACCAAATTATTATGATTTTCAGTTTTGATGAACTCATTCAAGCAGTAATTAGCAAATTTAAAAAGTAATCTGAATAGATTTTCTATAAAGCTTTAATCATGAAGACAGCACAAAATCATTTTTCTGTATATAGATTTTTAGGTACAGATTAGAATAGAATGAATGGTTTTAGGTTCCACTCCCAACTCTTCCACCTACTTTATTTCTGATTTTGAAGTTAAGAAGAGTTTTTCAAGGACTTCTGGGAGCCAAGATAGTGGAGTAAGCAGCAAATCACCACAATTCTCTGACATTCCAAACAACCATAAATAGTACCCCCAAACAAAACCTGGAACAGCATAACCAGCAAAAAGATGGGGTGAAACAATCGTTGAACTCAAGAAACTTAGAAGATTACCAAGAAAGTTTTGTGTTACTTGGGTAAAAAGGGAACACATTGCAGGACAGGAAGCATCCCAGTAAACCAGCAGCAAAAACCATACCAACAAACCAGTAATAGATCCTGAGCCTGCGTGGTGAAATGGACAAACATCAACACCAGGAAGCCCTATGTGCCTCAGCATAAACGGGGGAACCAGCAGGGGAACTCTGAGAAACACCATATGCTTCTGCTTAGCCCCAGGCAAATAGGCAGCCTCCAGCAGTCAGACCTCCATGTGCATCAGTGTCTCCCAGGGAAACACAGAAATACCCCACCAGCCTCAGCATATGCCAGACATCACCACCAGGAACCTAGCTTAGCATTAGATAAGCTGCCAGACCCCTAAGGCTTCCAGCAGCACCAGTCAACCCCGACCCCACCTGCTCAGCACAGCACCAGAGAGGAGGGTTCCCTGTGAGTCTCAGGGCAACATCAGGCAGCACCAGGTAAACATCCAGGGCCCACAGGCCCCCCCCTCACCTTTCTCACACAAGAAGGTGAGACAGTGCCCTTTCCACCCTTGGAGCAGAGCTCAAATTTAAAAGAAAAGAAAAAGGCATAAGAAGATAAGCAATAAACAACGACAACAATCTGATAATAGAAAGTTATGATGACGGAGAAGAGCGAGACACGAACTCAGAAGAGAACAATGTCAAAATAGCTGCGAGTGAGACTCCAGAGGAAATGGAAAGTGATCCCAAGCCCAGGAAGAACTCAAGGAAGCACTCAACAAGAGACTTTAAAATCATCCAAGAAAGGGAGAAGAAAAAATGGGGAAAGAAAAGCTTAAGACTTGCCCCCCCATATGTAAACGAAGTTAGAAAAGAACTATAAAATCAGAAGAGCAAAAAGAGTTAAGATGGCCCTTTGGAATACAGAAAATGAAGAAGGCACAGAAAATATGTCATTTAGGAAAAAAAATAAAGTTTTTTGGCTAGGGTTAGGTTGTGCAGGTGGGAAGAGTAAAAAGGTGGGGCATGACTTTCCAGGCTACTAATTTTATTTCAGCTTTTGCTGTTATGCCTCCAAATCCACCTACTATAATTTAATTCTGCTCCTACCCACCATGCTGCTCTATTACTTACATATCTTGTCATTGTGGAACTACCCTCACTGCTACAGATCACAACTCCTCTAAATCTTAGACAGTTTCATAACTTGTGTTTGAAAACATTCACCATCTGGCAAGTCTTTTCAAACTTAACTTGACTGTTTCTGCAGTGACAGACAGTCAGTTGCTAGCGCCTCCTCTTCTAACCTCCTCCTCACTCAAAGTTTTTCCACCTTCCTAGGATCTTCCAGAGTTTGCATTCCACCAACACTGAAGGACTCAAGGACTCTTCCATGCTACTTTAGCCACTGCAGTTAGGTTTTGGTGGAGACTACCTAATTTTGTTTTGTTTTGTCTTTTTTTCCTGGGGATGGGGTGAGGGGGAGGATAGTTTTGTCTTGGAAAACACACTGACTGATTAACTGGCTAACTCACCATTCATTGAAGTACTCAGACTTTTCATAACATTCCGGGTTGCTTCCCTTCCTACTTGTCATGCATTTATTTTCATTGTTTTGAAGTGGAAGATCAAGTGTGACTTAATTCCTGGACAGATGCATTGGATTTCACATTGAGGCCAAGGTTCCATTGTCCTGACAATCCACAGTTCATTACTGCAGCAACACCTCTCCCTTGGAGGTGGCTGGACATGCCCTCTGCCACTGGCTTCCTGGTACTTTAAAAATAGATGAGATCCCACAACTGCTGAATGATGAGATCTGGAAGGAGGGTGATTGATTCGCACAGCTGAACAGCAGCGGGATCAGCATCTGTTGTGCAATTGGTGAAGGATAACTTTGCTTGAGGATTTTGCTACAGATAGGGCCATTTTGCTTTTCTTACTCATTCCCAGGAGTTACTCAAAACAAGCTAAGAGTGCTACCAAATGACTGCCACACACATCTCTTTTCCAATTATGCAGATTTGCCAGGATTTTTCTTTTCTTTAAACACTTTGGTGCTTGGGATAATTATCACCCACTCACCCTGGTTCTGCAAGCAAAAGTTGTCAATATAAGTGAGTGAGCAGGGGGCAGAGCCAAGGTGGCGGCATAGGAGCAGCAAAATATCACAGCTCCCACATAGCCACCTCAAAATACCCATAAAATATGACTCTAAACAAATTCTAGAACTCTAAAACACACACAAATATACTTCCCATTAAAGGCAGCTCGCCTAGGAAGCACCATCTCAGGGCTGGAAGCCAAAACCAGCCCAGTCTGAAACGTGGCTTGGCCCTGAGGGCAGCCGGATGAGCTGAGCTGCAGCTGGAGCAACAGAAGAGTGGATCTGCAGCAGCTGTGGCAGTTTCCAGAATTATCAAGCCATAAAGAAAAAAAAAAGGACTAAGTGAAAGGTTAGTGGAACTCGACTAAAAATCAGGGGAGAAAAATGGGTCTGGCCTGCACCCGCCTCCACATTGCCGATTCGGAGCTCCTGGCCTGCAGACTGCAGGGGGGCAAGCGATAACTTACTCTCTGAGGTAAAATGTAAACTCAGATCTTCCAGTCTCCAAGTCGGATGGTCTATCCACTATGCCACTTAACTGGCCCCAGAGGGCTAACTAGAGTTCTAGGGGTATCTCTGAGAGGCTGTGGGTATCTTCTTCCATCGCTATCAGCTCAAGCCTCCACTCCAGTATGTTAACCCCAGTGTCAGTAACGTGTTTTATAAATATGAGTTAAAGTTTAGAAAACACTTTCCTTACAGAAAACTCATGACACTTGTAACATATGTAATTTTCACCATTTTTACAGATAATTTGCAGCTCAGAGTTAAAATAATTTGACTATAGCTACATAATCAGTGTTACAGGTGGCACTTGAACTCAGAAATATGGGCTTCAATATTAATCATCAGTCACATTTTGTATTACAGGACTAAGGCCTCTCTCCCCACCCAGAGGCTTACAACATGACTTCCTTCAGTCTGTTCTTTGACGAGACAGAAACAAAAGAGGATTTGATTGATTTCTGCCCTTTGAATGCATACCCAGTTACAGTTTAGAGATGTCAATAGTAAACCACCAAAGAATACCTGATGAGGTGGGAAATTGAATCAGGCAGAGCACTTACCCAGCGAATATCACCCATCATCATTTAATCAATTAACATAAATTATTATCCCCTCTTAAGAAAGGGGATATTATTGAAAAGATATAGCGAAAACAGAAGTTTCAAAACATTTACCTCAAGCCAGGACATACTCTCCCCAGTATTACCTTAGCCCTTGGGGAGAGTAAGCTCACACTTAGAGTGGCTACTACAAAGCAATTGCTGCCTCAAGTTCCCTTCTGAATGTGACATAGAAGCTGAATGAATCACTTCCAGGTGGCAGCAATTTGTTGTTTATTCATAGCTGGCCTGGGTCAAGCAGGTCACTCTTCAAGTTATGTTGGTGCAACAGCCATGGCTTCCTGCAGACTCTGATATGGAATCTGGTTTTTAAGACCTCTGTGGGCTCACTCTTGTCCTTCGAAGCTCACAAGGTCACAGATATCTCCAATACTCTTTTACCTAAGGACAGAAAAGAATAGGCACAAGAGAGAGGTTTTTGTTTTTTTGATTGGCTGCTGAGCAGTGGATTTGTTCTCAAGAGGTTCTCAGTTCAAATATGGCCCTTTTATTTTCTGTATGATTTCATCCAATTTTCTTTATCATTCAAATTCCCTTATCTGTAAAAGAAGGAATTTGGAATAGATGATCTCTAAGATTCCTTCCAAATCTAAGTCTATGACTCAGTGAGCTTATTTATGATGGTGAGAGGTCTAGGAAAAAGGTCATATAGCTGACTATTGACAGGAATGGGTATGTTTGGCTCAAGAGAAAACTAAGATACATGAGTTGTTGTTGTTCAGTCATTTTTCAGTTGTGTCTAACTCTTCATGATCCCATTTGGAGTTTTCTTGACAAAGAAAAACCTGCTTTAGCTCATTTGACAGAGGAAGAAACTGAAGCAAACAAGGTTAAGTGACTTGTTCAGGGTCAGATATTAAGTATCTGAGGCTCACAGCATTTTGGGTAGTACCACCAAGCTACCTATTCATTAGACCTTAAGAAGAGTGAATTTGTCCTTTGGGGCTCTTTCTTCCTATCTCCTGAACACGCAGATGAAATGCAATGAAATACTCTTTGCCTAGGGCTTCCCCTGAGGTCTGATAGAAGGTGCCTTTTCTCAGATGTTCTCTGCTCACTTATGGCCACTAGGCCAGGAACTCAGCTAGGTGAGCTAGAGTTTAGACTTCTGTTTTGTGTTTCTCTCCCTGAATGTAGGTGAATGAAGAGCAGATCTGAGAAGGACACTTCCAGTCTTGGAAGCAACCTTGTGAGTTCAAGAGGTTGGGATCTTTTGGGTCCGTCAGCTGGTGCCAGCTGTAACTCAGGAGTTGCCTCCCCATGGCCTCCACAGTGCTTCATGGAGGAAGATCTTAAACCCTGGAGATGTTTGACAGATGGCATGGATTTGAAGGAGGGATTACAGAGCTAAGTGGAAGGTGAAATGCCGATTTAGCAGTCATGCAAAAGGCTTAATGCTGTGATGTTTTTTTTAAGGATTAACCTCCCAGGAGACTATGATAGTAGTTATAAGTTACTGCTTCATTCTTAAGGCTTTGTCAATGGGCAGCCATGAGTCTTCTGTGTTAAGCATTTCTTTTATGTAGAGGAAATACAATAGATGTCTCACACATGATCTGCATTGTACATTGAGTGCCTTTTTATTTCCTTTGGGGAAAATACTGGATTTGAGCCAAACCTAAGCCTTAAGCAATTCTCCACAAAGTGGGAATATAAAAAGCCAGAAAGTGCAAGAAAGAAAGACACAAAGTTCTCTTTTTAGAGTTCAGGTTTCCTAGGACTGAACTCAGTGTGAGGGAATAAGTCTAGAACTAGAAGGTAAACAACCCAACCTCCCTAGACCTTAAAGCAGTTCTGCATTACTCTAGACCTATGAAAAGAGGCTAGAAAGGAGTAGATTTTGGCTCGACACAAGAAATAATGTTTTAATACTTAGAACAGTTGAAGGAAGGAAGGAAACAAGCATTATTAAATTCTTATTATGTGCCAAACATTTTACAAATATCTTCTCTTCAAGATTCTCTTCACAAGAACCTTGGAAGGTAAGTTCTATTATTAGCCCCATTTTACAGCTGAGAAAATTAAGGCAAAGAGAGGTCTTCACCGCTTTCCACATAGCTACTAAGTGTTAGGAGCTGGATTTGAACTCAAGTCTTCTTGATTCCAAGTCCAGCATTCTATCCATCATGCCACCTAGCTTCCTCAATGTGTTATTATCCTCCTTTTACAGATGAGGCTCAGAGAGATTAGACAGTTATTAAGTGTCAGAGGTATCACTTGAAGCCAGATGGGCCAGCCTAAAGCCCACATTTATGTGAGGGGAATCAAGTTATCAGAAAAAGAAAAAAAATTCTTTTCACTACTTTCAGTCTTTTATCACTTTTTCATCCAAACTATTGCAATATCTTCCTAATTGGAAATAATTTGCCAAAGGAATATAAGACAGTTGTGGCCATATTATGCCTTTCCTCAAAGTACAAATGCCTCTCTTTGGCATTAAAAGCTATTCCCATTCTGGCCCAAGCTTATTTTTCCTGATTTATCACTCATTCTTTACTGCCCTTCATGTATTCTACAGTCTAATCAAACTGGCCAACTTGTTGTTCTTCACATATGACACTCCATCTTTCTTCTCCCTGGGCTTTGCCCAGTCTGTCCCCCCATGCCTGGAATATACTCCCTCCTCACCTCTGCCCCTGAACATCCATAGTTTCTTTTGTGGCTTAACTCAAGGTCCACCTCTCTCAGAAAGTTTTTCCTGATCCTACTGACTGTTAATGCCACCTCTTTCTCACCCCCATTACCTTGTATGTATTAGTTATATATTTCTTATTTACTTACATGTGTAACTGCTATTTCCCACAACAAAATGTAAGTTGATTGAACACAGGGACATTTTTGTTTTTGTATTTCTGGTGTCTAATGCAGTATCTGGTCCTTAATAAATGCTTATTTACTGACAGATTACATCCGTAATCTGATCATGAGACTCAGCCTCTGACTGATGTGATGAATGGACCATTGTCTAGGCAAACAGCATGGTCTGAGAAAAAGCAGAAAAAAAATCTTAACTAATTCTCTGGATGGTTCTCCCATAGCCAATCCAACCACCAGCTTTCATTGCTTCCTGCTCTCACCTGTCTGAGTGTTAGGTATCATGAGGAAATGGACTAGATTCCTATTCTTCAGAAACATTGTATGGTGGAAAGGGCATCTCACAGTTTCAATTTTCTTATCTATAAGGTAAGGAGTTAGGACTAGATGATCTCAAAGGTCATGTAGAAATATTGCATTCTGTGTCCCGGAGACAGCTAGCTGGTTCAGTGGATAGAGCACTGGGCCTGGAGTCAAGAAGACCTGAGTTCAAATCTGGACTCAGGTACTTACTTGCTATGTGACCCTGAGCAAGTCACTTAATCTCTGTTTGCCTTAATCCACTGGAGAAGGAAATGGCAAACCACTCTCATATCCTTACTAAGAAAATCCCATGGACCTTATAGTCCATGAGGTAATGAAGAGTCAGACACCACTGAGCAACAATATAATGGTAGACCAGTAGTGAGGATGGTGAGAAGGATATGAAGAGTGTAAATTCAGAAAGTAGTTCTGACTAGGAGGAACAGAGTTAACATTTTAATCCAAGGAAGAATGATGCAAAGCTCAAAAATTATGTGCAGCTTTTTTCCATGTTTTGAAGATGTCAGTGGTTTCTGTGCATGAGATTTTCAATTACCTGATGCATCCAAGAGAAGAGTCCATGGTCCCTTTATGGATGCTATCCCTTCATGCCTGTAATGTGAAGCAAGCCAAAACATTTGATCTTGGGGGTCAGTTCATATACAGATGCTTTGGAGAAGCAGTTTTGGCATAGATTTGTGTTAAACAAACCTAAATGCTTTGAAACTTGCTCTTATTTGCATCATCCTGTAAAATGTTAACTGACTTCCAAAGACCTGTTGGATTTCCAAAGACTTTTGGCGCCTAGAATTCTCAAAGCTTCAGATAAGACAAGCCTTTCCTGTTTAGGTCCCAAGGTATAGCAGATTCAAGACAATGATTTACAAAGACCTAGATGTTTGGAGGTCTGCTCTGCTTTGCATTCTCTTTGATAGTGTTGATTGACTTCCCAAGGACCTGATAGGCTGCCCCAGACTCTTGGAACCTAGAAACCAGAAAGTCTGATTGTATCTGATGTTACTTCCAGGATGTAGCTGATCTTTGAAATAATAAAATTAAGATAGTATTCCAGGATGTGAAAAACTAAGTCTATTGATAAGAATACTTGAATCTTTGTCTTTTGGATCTTTAAAAACCCTGTTCAAATTATCATTAAATGGAGTTCATGGTTCTTCCTTGAACTACCCACATTTTCTGGTTACTTTCTCTGTCTCTCTCTCTCTTTCTCTCTCTCTTTCACATCTCTGCTCACACCTGAGTCTGGTACTCAGGTGGCGCCCTACAGTAATGCCCCTCTCAGCTCAATCTTTTAAAATCCATAGTTTCTTTCAAATCTCACATCAAGATGTATCTTCAACAGTAAACCTTTCCTGATCCCTTTGAATCACTAGCATCTGTATAAATGCAAATTATGTTCTGTGTTTGTGTGTGTATAATTATTTTGCTTGTATATATGTATACACACACACACACACACACACACACACACACACTCTTGTATGTGAATACATTGTTTCCTCCCATAGAATAAAAACTCTTTGAGGACAAGAACCATTTCATTTATATGTCAGTATCACTTTCATCAAGCAGTGGTGATAAGTAATAGGAGCTTGGCACATAGTAGGTGCTTTACCAATGCTTATGGATTCTTTATCCATGTGTTTTACAACTTTGTTTTGGAAGGAATGTTGGGAGGTGTAGGGGAGGAAGCAGCCCAGGTCTATAATTCCATTGACTCTCTGAAACTGCAGGTTACAGGCAGGTTTCTGAGCTGCACCGATAGAAGGGTTTTTTATATTTCTGTTTATTTATTAGTTATCCCTTAACATTATATCTTCTAGCTGTACGTATTTGTGCCTGACATTTTTATTATATTGCAAGCTCTGCTGTTGTTTGTCTTTTGCTCTCAAAGAGGACCATGACATTAAGAGGCGATGCCATGACGTGTGCAAGTGAATTGGATTTAAGTTAGGCCGACCTGTGCAAAGTCACTAGCTTCGCTTTCACCTCCAGAGCCATCTGGGTCCAGTGGCAAGGTGTAGATCAGGACCACTGAGATGGCCCTGGATACAGTGGGAGATCTTGGCGGCTTGACTCCTTATCTAAACTTTTAAAGAAATCTTTCCCAGTACCCAACACAGTATGCTACACACACTAGACCATCAATACATGTTGAAAGAGAGAATATTCTTTCTGTACCAAGTCACAGGGCTTAGACCACAAAGGGGAGCTTCTAGTCTGAAAGACGGTCATGCCTGCAAGAACACATCCTTTTAGAAACCACAAGTGCAGGGGGTAGAGGCCAGAAGGAGGCCTTAATGGCTACAAACCCTGACTCGGCAGGTCTAATGGGAATTAAATTAGAACCGGAGTAGGGACCCTGAAACAGAAATTATTACTGCTATTGATCGATTAATGTGTTTTTATTCTTAGTTGGAATTTTCTGATTTTGACCACATATGTGAGGGTTCTTCCCTGGTAAAGTTGTAATGGCAGGATTCTAGAAGAGCATTATATATTTACTGATCTATTCATCTGTGTGTTGTTTTTCCTCAGTAGAATGTATGCTACTTGAGGGCATGGAATATATAGTTTCTGTCTTTGTGTTCTTGGCGTCTAGCATAGTACCTGGAACACAGGATGCTTGCTGAAATGAATGAATGATGGGATTTCTGGAGTTCAGAGCCACTGAGATGCTCAGATCGGGCAAAGGCAGTATGAGTGTAAGGTAAGCATAAGAATGCCTGAAGACAAAGAAAGGAAAGAATGTTTGAACTCATAATATTTAGCATTTAGTGAATAAACATTTCTCATTCAGGGAAGTGTCTTTCTTGGCCAGGGAGACAGGGTGAAAATATGATTTCCAAGGTTTCAGAGCTGTAGAAATGTCCAGGAGGTAGGGAAAGAGGTGCCTGCAAGGTCAAATTCTGGAGAATCTTGATCCCATGAGAAAAATTTTGGAATTCACAAATGAAAGTGGCATCCTTAAGCAGGGGCTCCATACCCAGAGACAAGACTAGGAAGTAGATTCTAAAAGGCTAAAAATCCTAACATAATCTCTTCAACTCATATCTCACCCTAATAGGCTATTGGACCTGAGGAAGATGACTAGAAATATGAGTCAGTGAGTAAAGGAAGATCAAGGCCTAGGTCCCTTTGAATTTTCTTTGACTAATATAGGGTTTTCTTCTTCCATAAGTTAACATTTCTTATAACTTTCCTTTTTGCTTGTTGGTTCAAACCACTGTATATTTCCCTGGAGTTACTAGTAGTATTACTAGTAGGAGAGCTAAGGAGTGTGGTGGATAGAGCTCCAGGCCTTCAGTTAGGAAGATTCCTCTTCCTGAGTTCAAATCTGGCCTCAGACACTTGCTAGCTGTGTGACCCTGGGAAAGTCACTTAACTCTGCTTCAGTTTCTTCATCTGTAAAATGATCTGGAGAAGGAAATGGCAAACTACTACTCCAGTATCTTTGCCAGGAAAACCCAGATGGGGTCACAAAGAACTGGACATAAAGTTGAAAAATGACTGAACAACAACTAACTAGTAGTAAAAACCCTTAGAAAATCTAAGAAAATATTTGTGCTCATTTCATACATCAAAGTTGAGAAGCTGGAAACTTGAGTTGCCTACAAAAATTCCAGGATGGAAGGAAGGGATTGGTGTGATGGCAGTGGATACTGACAACAGAAAGGCCACCCAGGATAGAAGAATGAAAAAGAGTAGAGAAGCTGGAAGTATATTGGCAATGAGGCATTGTTAAAAGGTGCCTCTTCTCAACAGCCCCATAGCTCTTTCAGCCAAGCTCCACAGGACTTCTGGTCACAGGATCACAGCCCTGAAGCCTCTTTCAGTTATTCTGACTTACTGACTTTGGATTGGAGTTTCAAGTTGGATCAGTTTCCAGAGCTATAACTTGGAATCATACTTGGGACAAACTCATGGAGTTGGGGAAGAAAGGAGGCAAAACTGAATGAAGAAGGAGTTTATTTTCTGCGCTGCTACAGGGTTAAGTATGAAATATTGTTGGTATTTTTTTTTTGTTTTAACCAATTATTTTTTTCGAACCAGCTGCTAAACTCTGTTGTGACTACTCTACTGAAAGATTGTAAATGTTACTGCCCACTAGTTATAACTGGCAGTTTTGTAGAACAGCAACCTTGAAATATGAAAAAAAGATTGTGTTACTTTGTGTTACAGCCCCTGCTGTCCAATTCACACCTAGGCTACCTGGATAGAAATAATTTTACATACAGGCAACAGTGGAGTGGGGGAGGAATCCGGTTTGGACAATTTCCAAAAGCAAATTTAGAAAAAGCCTGTGATACCAAACCATTAATCAGAATTTCTGGGCTAGGATCTTCTAGCCTTTTCTTATGAGAAACAACTTCTTAAAGTATGATGATAGCTAATTGAAAGAAAAGTAGGAATGTTAGGAGCTAAATGGGACTGCCAATCATAGGACTGAATCATAGAATTTAAAGTTGGATGATCCAACTTCCTCCTTTTGCAGATGAGGTTAAGTGATTAACTCACATAGATAATAATTAGCAGAATTAGAATTTTAACTCCAAATTCAGGACTCTTTCTAGTATACCATGCTGCTTCTTTTAATAAATGGTTGCCCTTCACAATGGAAATCCCTGTTAGCTATAGGGAAAGGAGTGGCAGCAACCACTTTCACAAGGAAGGAAATGCATGTATGTAACAACCCCTGTTGTACAAGGATGCTTAGAGGCAGCAAAGTGGTTCAGTGGATAGAGCACTGGACTTGGAGTTGGGAGACCTGAGTTCATATCTGGATGGATACAATTCCTACCTATGTGACCCTGAACAAGTCACTTAACTTCAGTTCCCTCAAATATAAAATGGGGATAATAATAGCGCCTTACTCCCAGGGTTATTGTGAGGATCAAATGAAATATGTGTGAATTGCTTAGCACAGTGCCTGGTATGTAGTTTGCATTAAATAAATGTTTTTTTCCTTCCTCTGTGGCTTAGGTGATTTGCTTCTTGTCTTTGGTCATTGATTTCAAAATCTGTGAAATGAAAGGGATGATTTCCAAGGACCCTTTCAGCTCTAACATTGTAAGATTCCATAACTGATTATAACAAGTTTGGAGATCATGACTAATGAGTTGTGGTCTTATGTTCAAGTGAGACTGTTAGTGAATTCTTTTCCCTTCCCTGGATATAAAAAAAGTTTGAGTTACCTCATAGGCTACTGGGAACATTTGCATTACAGTTTAAGACTAACCCTTCCAAAAAGGAATTTAATTGTCAGGATCTTGCAGTGCTTGAGAGAACAGATGAAAACTTAGAAGCTGTTGACAAAGATGCATCCACCATTTCCCACACTCTTTGGCAAATGCTCTTCCTTAACCCTTGAAGAAGTTTGCAGTGTAGCAGCTCTCCCCCAGGACACAGACAACACACAAAAACATGTATACACAAGGGAACTCATCCAAGTGACTAAATTTCCCAGAGTTCTGTTGCTCTGCCACACCAAGGTCTCACTTGGCTTTCTCCTTCTCTCTCCTGCCAATATGGTCAGCACTGAGAAATGAGGGGTTTCTTAGCAAGACGAAGAAGCCTAGACTTGCTCAGTCTTTGTAGTTGGATGGTAAACAGTCTAATAGGAGAAGAAAGACTGGTACCATCCATCAGGTTTATTGTCTACAGCTGTTGCTTTTCTGTTCCACAGATCAATTGTCCTGTCTTTCTGCTTATGATAACACTAATGGCTTTTTGTAAGGAGCTTTCCAATCTGGGTTAATAGAAGGGGGAAGACCAAGGAGTAAAGTTCTTTAAAGAAAGAAAAGATTCTTTCAGGACACCTGAAATGAGATAATATTTTATTTTTTTGCGTTTGTTTATTTTTTCCCTCCGTTTAGATCTTGTGCAGTTCTAGAACACTCTATGTTTTATTTGGAGAGCGATGGGCGAACTGGGCTCCTCTCTGATTCAGTCACACTAATGTTCACAGGCGTAGTATTGAGAAATTGCTTGAGTGATCAATCTGCTTTGAACACCTAATTAGATGTTAGAACACACCCCAAATGCTCTCAACCAGCCACTCTATGCCATCTTCCTCTGGTTCATTATCTGAGCCATAAACATCCTTGATAAACTCATTTACCAAAGTGAGATGTCACCAACATTGTTTTGAGTCACACTTTTGTTCCAGTACAGCTACTTGGAGTCTATGTATGACATTATCAGAACTTCAGCAGCACTGTGTGTGGCTGAGGTTTGAATGAATTTCATCAGCATGATTAAATACTTATTACATGAGTACATACGGGCTTCATTAAGTCAGTGAACTCACAGCAACCTCCTCTTCTGTTTATACAACCATCTGGGCTCTCAGATTACTTTGAAGAAATGGGAGAAATAGAGTTTGATATGACGGTCTGGTCTCCTTTCATCATTGAGCCCAGTGCACACAATTCTCGTCTGCCTTTTTTAACCCTGGCTTCCACAGGAATGAGTGCAAAGGATTTTTTTTCTTTCATTTCTTTTTGGGCTTAGTCAAAGATTGATTTGATGCTGAAATTGAGACTTCTGGCATACCTTTGCCAGGCTATGACAGACCCCATTTTTCTTGTTTAAGGACAGAGCATTATATAATATTTAAAAAATAACAAAGCCAGAGCTTTCTCAACAAGGAAGAAACACCTTTAAAACAAGAATGGGAATGAGGTTTAATTAACTCCCTAGACCTCTGTTCATCTTTATTAAAAGCTCTTTATCAAATTAAAGTCCTGCTGTGACGGTAACCAAGTCTTAAGAGGCAGGGTCATGTGCTAACTGCCAAAGTGGGCTTTAATTGGCTGTTTAAAATCAGTAGTTCTCAACCTGTGGGTCGCGACCCCTTTTGCGGTCAAACCATCCTTTCACAGGGGTTGCCTAAGACCATTGGAAAACACATATTTCCAACGGTCTTAGGAACCAAGACACTGCTCCTCTATCCATCTCCAGATGGGTCCGCCCACATGCAGATATGTCCACAAACCAGTATTAAAGAGTCATGGCATTAAGAAGGTTAAGAACCACTGATTTAAATAAAGAAACGTTACCTGTGGTGTGACAGAAACTTCCATACAAAAAAAATGTGCGCGCGCACACACACAAATTCAAACATACCCACACACACAGAGTCGAAATTAGCCTGGGAAATAACATTAATCACAGATCTGAAAGATTGTCCTCATGACAGGGAACTTTCAGAACAAACAGGAAGGAACTGTATAGCATTTGGCACTCTGCATTCAATGAAGACTATTGTTATAATGATTTCTAATAATAATACATACTAAAGATATAATAGAGAATAAATTTGATGCTATGAGATTCACACTATTCACCGTGAAATTGAATTTCTAAGACTTTCTTGAGATCTTGCTTTGACTCTATTTTTAACTAGCTGTTTACATAGTATTTTCTGTTAATGCTGCTTTATAAGGATTGTTGGAAATTATTTATTCTTAACATCTCCTAGAGTTAACATAAGTGCTTTTTATGCATGATGAAAGCCAAGGAGACTGAGTGACTCTGTGTCAGACTCTCTGGCAAAGATAAATTCATATAATGCCACATTGCTGTCTAGAATTTCCAAGGGTGAAACTTCATGATGTGAAATTTCTAGGGAGAGAACTTTTGAGGTTTGTGACATCTTTCATGGTACCCCTAAATGTTTGGACAAAGGTAGAAGTTTTTTTCCCCCCAGGCTCCAGCATTTACTCCATAATCTATTTTTTGAAGCATTCGTCAGATGCTTCAAAATCTCTGAGTAGTACTGATAGGTTCCCACAGGAACTCAATGAAATAACTAAAAAAGAAAAAGAACATTGATCCTTGGTTTTGTCTGCCAATTAAGTAAAAAAAATCTATCAGCTTCTGCTGACCAAGAGCTGGTATTAAATTGGGGAAAATTCAGATCATAGAATCTTAGAATCAGAAGGAAACTTAGAGGTCATTTAATTTGCAGATGGGAAAACTGAGGCCCAGAGAAGCAAAGGGATTTGCCAAGGTGAGCTATCAGAAGGACTAGGATTCAGACCTTCTGGATGTCAGTCTTGCATTCTTCCTATTACAGAATAGATCATGTTTTGAATTGTTTCTTAATATTTGAGCACACTAGTACTCAAGTAGTGCTAGTACTCAAGTAGTACTAGTGTATATTAGTAAGACATTTAAAAGGAAATTTTAGGTGTAGATCTTATTACTCATTGATCAAACATTTCCTGATGCTTTATAGAGGTGACATTGAATCTTTATGGATCTCTTTGGCCCACTGAGACTTGTGGTAGGTACATCATCAAGAGCTTTAATTACATAGATTGCACTGACACTCTTGGGCAGCTAGATGGCACAAAGGATAGAGTACTGACCTTTGAGTCAGGAAGACCTGAGTTCGCATTTGACTTCCAAGGCTTACCAACTGTGTGAGCCTGGGCAAGTCACTTAACCTCATTTGCCTTGGGTTCCTCAACTAGAGAAAGAAATGGCAAACCACTCCAGTATCTGCCAAGAAAACCCCAAATGGGATCATGAAGAGTCAGATATGACCAAAACAACTGAACAACAACAACAAAATAGCCATTCCTAGCTCTATGACTAAAATTGTATTTGCAATTGCTGTCAGCCTGAAGGGCTACGTTGTGACCGTGTGCTTTGGTATGGTACAAAGCAATATTAAAAGGGAGAAACTAGAGGTCTTGAAGCGCTGGTATATTGGCACATAAAACTCTATATGGAGCTCAAATAGCGTAAGGTAAATTCAAATGCATTAATCTGGCCACTAGGTTTTAAGTGAGTTGTGGATTTAGGGACATTTTCTTCAAGTGCATACACACAAAAGGAAATGGCCGGGGATTTAATTGTAAGCACTGGAGGGAGCTGATAGAGAAGTTCATGCCTTAGTAGCATAGCTTGGCTGCGGATAGCATTGCAGTGTTGGTAACCACTGCGGAATAGTTGAAGAGCTTGGGCTAGGCTACTGGGGCAGACACAAAGACGTGACTTATGCCTGTTTCACTAAGGCACTAGCTTTCGAAACAGAAAGCCTTAATGACAAAAGGTACAGTGGCAATTTCTTCCCTCCTTTTGTCCTTTCCCTATCCCCCTCCCTCCCTAACCCCCGGCACTGCTACTTTCTGGTCACAATCTGTTTTATATATGGAATAAAATAGGTCTGAGGGGGTCTCAGTTTGTACTAAGAGGCTTCTGGAATATCATACTGGCCTTCTTTACCTTTCTATGTGTGTCTCTGTGTGGTTCTTACTAAGAAAAATGTCTCTTCTTTTAGGGGAAAATCATTCTTCTCTCACTATACATCACGTAACAACCTGGGTTTTGTTGGGTAACAATCTTTACATTAAGTAAAGGTTAATTACAAAACTGAAAATAGAGAACAAAGGAAAAGACTAAAGATCCCCCAACTGAAGCTGACATTCAAACAGCCAAAAAAAAAAAGATGGGGTGGGGGAGATCAGAGGTAACAAGAAATGAAGGCATTGCCTAGTTCTAGGAAATCTTGATTTTTCCATGGAGGGGACAAGAGAAGGTTACCATCTCATCTTCTGGCTGGCTCATTCTTCTTCATAATTTTGTACCATTCTTATGATCCTCACGAGCTCTGCGAATCTCATCCCAGCCACACTACAATAACTCTATGAGCCTTTACTGGCTTTCTGATTTCCTTTTTCTTCTTCCCATGAGCCTTTTCAAGGTTGAGCTCAAGAGCAGACACCCCCCCCCCAGGAATTCGGGAAATGATGGGCAAACTATCCTAGACTGCAAGTATTTCTCTCCCTCAGGTCTCTCAGATCACTGCCTCTTGTGGGCAGGATAAAGAAATGGGTTAAATAAGCATGCTTTTAAAACATACAAACTGTTCTAAATACAAAATATGTTCTCTTGTGTCACCAGTTCATGCCTTAATAGTTTATTTGTTTATTGGATCCATAACATAATCAATGTGATAATTTCCTTTGCTGGTGCAGATGGCAGCCTATTCATGACTTATTTTATGTTGTACAGTTCTTACTAATATTTTCTTATAAGTCCACCTTGTCTAATTTCTCCCAGTGCTTTTCATGGGGATAACAGTGTGGGACTGATGCTTCATTATTGCTACTCATCTGGCCCCCTTTCTTTTCTGGTCATACATGCCCTCACACTCAAGTCATCATTGGCAATATAAAATTGCCTCTGTTTAAACATCTTGAATTTTTCCATTGTCTTCTGAGTCATCTATAATGCCTGATTTTTCTGAGATCATGCTGCTATGTGATATTCAGGAATGTGAATCACCCCAGGAAAGTATGAGCTTTTGTGGTAGTGAACAGCTTAGAATTGTTGAAAGATCCCTAATTTCTCAAATGTAATCTAATCCAACCACCTCCCATTAAATTCTGCACCCAACTCATTAACTGTCTGCAGCATCTTTCCAATATATACATTAATTCAATGGACCAACCATTCAACTACATGTCTTATTCCATTTAGCCATTAATTTTCCTAAAGCACAGATCTGATCATGTCACCCCCACTCCTGTCCCCAACTCAATAAACTCCAGTGGCTCACTTTTGCTACCAGGATCAAATACAAAATGCTCTGTTTGGCATTCAAAGCCCTTCATAACCTAGCCCCCTCATATACTTCCAGTTTTTTTTTTTGGAGGGCAATTGGGGTTAGGCAACTTGCCCAAGCTCACACGGCTAGGTTTTTTTTGGGTGTGTGTGTTAAGTGTCTGAGGTCGGATTTGAACTCAGGTCCTCCTGACTCCAGGGCTGGTGGTCTATTCACTGTGCCACCTAGCCGCGCCCCCCTTCCAGTTTTCTTAATGAACCAGTGACACAGGCTCCCCAGTTGTTCCACAAACAAGATAATCCATCTTTTGGCTCCAAGTATTTTCTCTGGCTGACCCCCATGCCTGGAATGCTATCCTTCCTTTACTCCAACTACTGATCTCCCTGTCTTCCTTTAAGTACCAGGTAAAATACATTCTGTGTATATTTATTGTTTCAGATTGTAAGCTCTTTGACAGCGAGGACTGTCTTTTGCCTTGTTTTGTATCCTGGGTGTTTAGCACAGTGCCTGGCACATGGTAGGCACTTAATAAATGTTTACTGATTAATGAGAGCAATAATCATTCTTTATCCATTTTTTCTTCAAGAATGAATGCATAGGCAATTTTCTTTTGAGTGACCATAGATGAATGAATGAGTGAATGAGAAACCACTCTTATTTACTATATATCCAATATGGTCCTAAGGGCTGGTTATATGAATTTTAAAATATAATCCCTGTACTCAATAAGCTTTCATTTTTAATTTTTTTGGGGGTGGAAATACATCCAGGGAATTGGTGAGCAAGAGCAGATGTTTTGTTCTGGAAAGCCACAAGGGTGATGAATAGAGACACAACTCTATGAGCCTGTACTGGCAATAAATTGACACATTCTTTTTTTTTAAAATATTTTAAATAAATTTATTTTCTTGTTTACATCACTCATTTCCATGAGATTTTGAGTTACAAATTTTCTCCCCATCTTTCCCCTACCCACCACTCCAAAACAACAATCCCACTGTATAGCCCCTCCCCCAATCTGCTCTCTCCTATGTCCTCCCCCATCACCCCTCTGACTTTCCGGTAGGGCAGGATGGGTCTCCCTACCCCAGTGCCTCTATATCTTAATTCCCAGTTGCATGTAGTTAATAATAATAATAATATATATACATATATATTTTTTAACATTTGATTATAGAGCTTTAAATTCTAGATTCTTTCCCCTCCTCCCTCATCACCCACCCCTACTGGAAGAACAAGCAATTCAATACAGGCTGTACATGTGTAATTATGCAGAACCTCTCTACAATGGACATATTGTGAGAGACTGATTATATGTGCCTCTTTCCTATCCTGCCCCCCCATTCTATTCTCTATCCTGACTCTGTCCCTGTCCCTTTATAGAAGTGTGTACTTCCATAAACCCTCCCTCCCACCCTGCCCTGCTCTCCGTCATCCCACCTTTCATCCTCATCTCCCCTACTCTCCTGTGTGGCAAGATATCCAGTTTAGAGTTTATGTCATTTCTTTCCTAAGTCAAATTCAATGAGAGTAAGGTTGACCCTTTCCCTTTTGCTTTCTTGTTCTTCTGCTCCATTGTAACAATTATGCCTAGCCTCTTCTATGAGATGATTAACCCCATTCTGTCTCTCCCTGACTCCTTTCATTCTAATCCTCTCCCACCTCAGAATTTCACCTTTTAGAGTATTGTCCCTTCCTATTCAATTGATCCTGTGCCCTCTATGTACACATATATACACACACTCAGATATGTGTTCATATGCGTATATAAACCCTCCTACATAGACGTATGTGTATGTATACATATATGTATATGTATATATATGTATATATATATGTGTGTGTGTATCTATATCTATCTATCTATC
>CM053582.1:442972988-442989635 GCA_028627135.1 Pseudochirops cupreus
CAATCCCCTCTAGGCTGCTGAAGGAAAAGACTCTAAGAATACATGATGGGAATAGGCAGTCTGCACCATGTCCTTATTCCCAACTTGCTACTCTAGAGATTTCAGCCAGTTTCCCCTGGCATAAGATCTAGGACATTCTCTCTTGGTTAAACTGAATTATGTCACTCCCAATAGAAGAGCTCCTTCCTTCTATATCATCTGGTATATATCCTACTATGCATACCTTTTCTGATTTCTGTTTCACTATGATTTGGCATAAATGAATTTCTTTGCTATTTGCTAGGTGTGTTCATTTTGGAACTGACATTAGATGTGGAAGGGGTCAAATTTTCTATGTATGGCTCAGGGTCTTCATTCTTCCCCCCAAATGACAAAACTATCAAAACTTAGCTTGAACCTGGTCATATCCCCTAGTGTAGATGAACAATGTTTAATGGAGCAGATAGATTTACTTCTGGCTCATATCCCCTCTCACTGAGGGGAGCAGAGTGGTGGCCTCCAGCACCAACCTCCTGTTTCCCATCCTGGTAGGAATGAAGGGGGAAGGAGAAGAGAGTAGAGTTATATGACAGCTTCAAGTTATATGACAGCTGTCTCACAATGTATGGAACCTCACTATACACTTGGGGCCTCAAGCCTTTCTCTATCATTACATTTAATTTCCCTTTTTTTGAATATCATTCCTTGGACTTTTTTCACCTTCCCTACTTCTAACATTTTCCTACACTGAATTTGTAATTGGCTTGTTCCAGAAAGAAAAAAAATGGTACCAGGCTTACAACTATGCTGTTGATGGAGTTGTAAATTGGTCCAGCTGTTGGGGAAATCAGTTTGGAACAAAGCTAGAAAATGGCTAACCTGTTCTCATCTTTAGACCTAGGAGTAACACTGCTGAGTATTTACCCTAAGGAGGTCAAAGACACATACTTAAATGTATATGTTTATGTGTATGCATGTGTATGTATTTACAGTAGCATCTTTTATGGTATCAAAAAACTAGAAACAAGATGGTTTTCCATTCATTGGAAAATGGCTAAATAAATCAGTATATATGCATTAATGGAATATTATTGTACCATAACAAATAATTAACATAAAGAATTCAGAGAAACTTGTATAAACTGATGTAGAACAGAGTGAATGAGTCAAGATAACCATATGGGAAACTATCCTAAAAGACATCAGAACTCAGTACAACATATTAATTGGCTCTAGAGAATTGATGAGGAGGTCTACCTACCTTTTCTTGGTAGAGAGGTAGTAGATTATGAGAGTGGAATGAGGTATATACTATCAGGCATGATCAATGTGCTAACCTGTTTAACTGTATTTGTTACAAAAGACAGTTCCATGTAAGAACAGGCAGGGGTTTTCTCAGAAATGAGTGATTTTTAAAATAACAATAATAGCACTTATGTAACACTTTAAGGTTTGTAAAACACTTGACATGTTACATGCATTTTAAACATATACATACTCAGTATATATGTGAATTGTAATATGAATTTTAAAATGCAAATTACATAATTATTACAAGTATATGAATTTTTAAATATATTAATCCTATATATTTAATTGGTGCCTTTTTACATTGCTCTCATTTCCTACTATCCCCTGCCATCAACTGAATATATATGTGCATACTGAGTGCATGCATGTGCTTTCAAAAAAATCAAATATATATGCATGTATGCTTATATACACATATATTTAACTGACATCTTTTTAAATGTGTTCAGTGTGCTCAAATGGATTTAACTGATTTTTTAAACATCACTCTCATTTCCTATAACTACCTTCCAGTCCTGCATGGAACCTTTCCTTTTATTTCTTTTTATTTTGGGGGGGAAGTAAGGGGGAAGGCAGGGCAATTGGAGTTAAGTGACTTGCCCAAGGTCACACAGCTAGTAAGTGTTAAGTGTCTGAGGCTGGATTTGAGCTCAGGTCCTTCTAATTCCAGAGCTGGTGCTTTATTCACTGCACCACCTAGCTGCCCCCAGAATCTTCCCTTTTAACAATTACAGTTAAGCAAATCATCTAACACACTGATCAAGTCTGATACCATTTGCCTCATTACACCCTTCTAGTCACCTACTTCTCTACCAAAATATACATATACACATATGTGTACACGCTGAGTTCTTAGATATTCAATTGATGCCTCTTAAAAAAAATCACTCCCATTTCCAATTAACTGCCTTCACACAACCCACTCTTGTAACAAATATAGTTGTATGTGCATGTCTGTTTCTGTGTAAATGTGGTGCTTGGATTCACCTATTCTTTGGTTCCTTCTCTGTACAGTATCATGTTACTTCTTTCACATGCTGGTCTTGCATAATCACTCTTCCATTGCCTGGATTCTCTATTTCTTTGCTTTTTTTCTTCTATTCCTCTTTCCTCCACCATAATACACAAACACATATGCATGCATGTGCTCTCTCATGCGTGTGAGCACACACGCACACACACACACCTCTAGCCCTCCACAGCCTTTTAAAGGAGCTCACCAATAATAATCATTCTCTTCTCTTGCTTCACTCCCTGCAACAATTCCCACCGCTGAGGCAACAATCATGTTCTCACAGATTCTTCATTTAAAAGATAAAGCATCATAGCTCATCCGAAGCAAGATGAGTGACAAGTATGATTCCTCTAGCCTGCTGAGAGGAAAAGTGAAGTACCAATGGTTAATCTGGATCTAAAAATTTGGGTGTTAATCTGTCCTACCTGTCAGAATTTCTGAACACTTTTACTCCCTGAAAACTGAACCCAGGATCTCATTTCAAACAATTTCATGCACATTTTCTGATATTTACACCTTCAGCCAGACTGCATGCATCATGAGAACAGCCTTCTCTGTTATTCTCCAACTCTTAGAACCTGTAATAAATTAGGAACTGTTAGAATCATAAAAATATAAAGGTTAATTGTAGAGATCAATTGCGTAGCTGCTTTCTACCCTCACCAAATCTTCCTGCACAGTCTGGTGCAAAGGCGTTAATTCTGAGTTTAGATTCATAGGTGGTTGTTGTTCAGTGGTTTCAGGCATGTCCAACTCTTTGTGACTGCAGTTGGGGTCTTCTTGGCAAGGATCTGGAGAGGTTTGGCATTTACTTCTCCAGCTCATTATACAGATGAGGAAACTGAGGCAAACAAGGTTAAGTGACTTAGCCAGCAAGTGTCTGAGGCCAGATTTGAACTTAAGTCTTCCTATTCCAGGCCTAGACCTCTATCCTCTTCACTATCTAGCTGCCTCTAGTCATAGAACCTTCGTTCAAAGCCCACTTCTGTTCCTTACTTTCTGTGTAAACTCAGGCAATGCACTTCACTCTCTAGGCTTCAGTTTCCATGTCTATAAAATGAGAGGGTTAGGACATATTATTTATAATATACCTTCCAGATCTTAAATCTATGATTCTAGAAAAGATTTGTGACACAGATGCAGTTTCCTCACCTATAAAATGGTGATAATGACATAGTGCCTACTTCCCAGTGTTATTATAAGTGTTCTTTAAACCTTAAAGCACTGTAATAATATATTTTTGTTATCATATTTTAGATGCATGAAGAAATTCGTTATATAACACAATCCTAAAGGGAATCCTTTTTTTATTTTTGGATGGGGGAAGGCAAGGCAATTGGGGTGAAGTGACTTGCCCAAGATCACACAGCTAGTAAGTGTTATCAAATGTCTGAGGCCAGATTTGAACTCAGGTTCTCCTGACTCCAGGGCAGGTGCCCTGTTCACTGCACCACCAACCAGGCCCAAGGGAATCCTTTTATAAAGAAGAGAGTTTTTTTCTAAAATGAATAATCGCCCTCTTCACTAATTTATCTTTTGGTAGGCAACAAAACGTGGTGGATAGAAAGCTGACTTTGGAGTCAGTAAAATCTGGGTTCACATCCTGTCTCTGATACATATTATCTATGTGACCATGGGTAAACCACTTAATCTTTCAATATCCTAGGAAACTCTCTAAGACTAAAAGTTTCAGAGAAGTTTCCATTTGGCATTGGTGGAAGAAATGTCCTTATTATACATTTTTTATGACGAGGAAGTCACAGGTATAGGCTGAACCAAATGAGATATTTTATATAACCCTGGATTTCAGTACATTGAGTTTGCTTAAAATGAAGTATTACCAAGAAGTCCCAAATGAATGATTTTTTGCTGTTGTCTGGTCATAGTGACAAAGGCCACACAAATAGCAGAGAATGCTAACTTTATTATCTCCTCAGAAACAGAATTGAGTGGGAAGGAATTAATTCAATGGGGTGCCAAACATTTAGTAGTCATTTACATGGCCATGATAGCCCCCACTATACAAGAACTTCAGAATATGTCTCTACCCCTACTCAATATCCTCTGTACCTTTTCTTTCATGTAGGAGACAGGGGCTAAAACCAAGTTACGCATCCTTCATGACCATTTAAAATATTATTTAAAAAAAAGACAGAGTTGAATCATTCCTTACACTCCTATATTATTTATTGCCTGTTTTATTCCTTGGCACTTAGCATATATTGCTTTCTATTAAAGACATGTCAAACTTGGCCCCAGACAGACTATAAAGGGCATGGACAGTGTTTACTCTATCCTTTGGATTCACCATAATATAGCTAAACACAAGGCTGGGTAACTGTACTGTAATGTTTTATTAAGTAATGGTTTAAAGTTCAAGAGGAGGTGTGATAGCTATATTACGGAGGTCCCATTTCTAGAAAGACCACAAATGGGACAGATATGGTGGTTCTCTAAAGCCAGAAATAATTCTGTTAGATACTCTGTGTTAACTCAGCTGGTGCTGTCCATTGTGCTAAAATGAGGTCAGGCTTCATGTCTAGAGAGCTTCTTCTTCTAGTCTCTGCTACCACTGACTTCATCTCTAATATCAAGCTCAAGAGGAAATGAATCCTCCATTATGCTGAGCTGCTATTGACTAAATTGACCCATACCTTGGACAACAATAAAAACAATTCTGGATGTGTACATTCTGTTCAGATGAATGTCTTCCTTAATGAGTTGGAGCATGCTAAATATTTTCTTCATAGATCACATCAGTGATTTTAGATCAGTACCATTTTAGATCATGTGTCTTTAGACTTGTCTAGGAGGGAGACAGCTGTACCAAAGAGCAAGTGATTCTGGAGCCAGAAGGCCTGGGTTCAAATCTCGCCTCAAATCCCAACCTCCCTAAAACTTAGTTTCCTCATCTAGAAAATGAAGGAGTTGGACTAGATAACTTCTGAAATCTTATCTCACTCCACAGCTATGATCCTATAAAGTCAGTTTCAATCTATGTCTATAATTATATGGAAATCATGATCCCTGCACAGCTGATTTTTTTCATAGCTGATTTGGCTGAGACCCCAAACCTCTGGGCTGTCATGCCAGCTGTGCCAGGAAAATGCTGCATCACTTCAGGTAATACCTTTAGCCTCTCTGTCAGTCAAGTCAATAAACATTTATCAAGCATCTACTCTGCGCCAGGCACTGTGCTAAGAATTAGCAAGCTATAGTGCAAAGAGCAACTAAGTGGCTCAGGGAGGAGAATGCTGGGTCCAGAGTCAAGAAGACCTGAGGTTAAAATCTGGCCTCAGACACTTATTAGCTGTGACCCTGGGCAAGTCACTTAACCTCTGTTTGCTTAATCCACTGGAGAAGGAAATGGTAACCCCTCCAGAATCTTTGCTAAGAAAACCTCACAGACAATATTGGTTCATGAGGTAATGAAGATTTGGACAAAAATAAACAACAACAAGGGGGAAGGAGTACTAGCCTTGAAACCAGAAGACTTAAGTTTGAGTCCTAGACTCTAACACTGACTAACTGTGAAGTCCAAGGCAAGCCACTTCACTTTCCAGAGCCTCAGTTTCCTAATTTGTAAAACAGAGGAAATTAGACTTCCATTACCTACTTCTCAGGGTTGTGAGGAAAATTTGTTTTAAAAGGTTAGTTATTACAACTTCTTAGTGGAGAAATTACATTATCAATCAGAGATAATAAAACCTTTCCAACCTAACTCAGTTACAGAAAGCTGCTGTGAAAAAAAGATTTTAGAAATTTAAGTTTAAACATTTCTTAACAGTTTATCTGATTGGACATTTTTAAAGAAAGAGCTTCAATTAAAACCAGGCAAAGAAGCTCACCTCAACTTCTTTCTTGGACAGAATCTCCACACCACATTTCTTCCCTCATTCTTTCAAATCCTTTTCAAATGGTTCTATGAGAATAATGAATTTCAGGACAGGAATTTCCTTTCTCTCCACTTTTCCAAGAGAAGAATGGCTTTTTAGGGTCTATCACATATCACTGTGGCAATATCAGCTGAGAAGAAAATTATTGCATGTATTGGTACTAGGCAGACTCCCTGGCTATGGCCTGCCCAAAGCATGCTATAGTCATAGGGTGGCCTGGGCAGACAGTCCTCCAGGATCTACATGACCTCTGGCTTTTTTAGAACCTCAACCCCAGGATACTGTAGCCTCCTTATTTCATCCAGCAATACTGCCATACATTTGCATGGGATTTAATTAGTGTTTAGTTTTTAAAAGCTGTGAACAGAAGTGTGTGAATATGTATCTGTGTGCCTTGATAAGGCTTCATACACATGTATGCATGCATGCAAATCTGAGGGCTAGGAAGAAAAGGACTGGTCTGTTGGTGACCTAGTTTTCTCATGAGAACTGACTCTAGGGAGGAGGGGTACTTAGAAGACAAATATCTTGCCTACAAAGTGGAAAGCCCTCAGTTGGAAAGGAACTTTTTCCTTTCCAACTTCCAGACGAGCAAAGAAATTTGGAATTTAACAAAAACTGGAACTAGAAGGAACTATTAAGGGTTGGTCTGGGCAAGGCATGGTTTAGATGGTTTAGACACCTGTAGTTGGATATCTGTTGCTCGGAAAATTCCCATTCCAAGGGTGTTTTGGCAATCTCCTTTGGGAAATGAAGTTTCTGCTTCTGCCTTCCCTTAATTAATGTTACCTGTATTAATAATGTAACTAATGGCACCTAGGCCTAATGTGTTATATAGTGAAACCACCACCATGGAATAGGTGTAGCAGGCCAGCTCCAAGATGATCCACTGGTAAGAGCCACAAGACAGAGGATTTGGTGGGAAGAAGGAGAAGAGGAGAGTTAAAGTACTGCTCAGTGACTTAACACATAAAAAAAAGATAGTACTGTTTTTCTTACCTCTGGCTGGTTCTGAGTAAAGACACCAATAAATTGCTCTGTTGATGGTTTACATTCATGTTGAAGGAGTCCTGATCCCAGAAACTCATATATCCACCTGGGTATATGAGGAAAGACAATTCAGTAAGGAAAAAATTATTACATAAGAAATCTTGAGATATATAGCTAAGAGATTGAATGTTTTCATTTGAGCAATTGTATTCCTCATATTAGAGAAGCAGCCTGGTGTAATGAATAGAAGGTTAGCACTGGGGTCAAGACAACCTGGGTTCAAATTGTACCTTTGATATATTATCAGGCTAACCATAAGCAATGTCACTTCACCCTCCCAGGTTGCCCTAAAAAGGCAAGTTACATGTAAGTTGTCAATCTGCATTAGTAGAAGTGGCTTCCTCACCAGTAAATTCTCTACACCAATGAAATGATAAGGCTTCCCCACAACCAATGACACTAAGCTTTCCCCTCCCTCTAACTGTACCAGCTAAAAGCCAAGAGCAAGGTTGTTAAAGGCCACCAAATTGCTGATGAATCCAGTTTTCTCACAAAAGATTTGAAGTCCATCCAAGATACATTTCCTGATGTTTGCTAAAGGCATTATTAGGTAAAAATAACCCATCATATTTGTCAGCAAAAATATGACAAATGACATGAAATAACCTTGGAGATGAGTCATATTACCCTGATGTCTTAAGCTCTCTCCTTGGAGTTTATTTAGCTATAAACAATGTCACCCTTATATGGTGAACAATTCTTACCTCTCTGTAGGACAACCACTGATATGGCTGCTTGGGTTTCCTGGATCCAAGCAGGGACCATCTCCTAAAAAAGAGGAATATTGACTGCTAGCCATTGTAGAGACCTGTTTTATGAAAATTCTTTGATGTCTCCATTCACCTACAGCACTGCATAGCTTTCACTGGCCTGATGAAGCAATGTGCCAGGTTGGGGAGGATTTTGTTTTTAAATTGTGATGGAGAGTCCTCAGGTGACCCATCCATACACACTCTAGCATATTCCAAATGTTGGGTAAAGGGGCAGGTTGAGAATGAGTATGGTAACACACAAGGCTGCTAGTGTACCTAGAGGCCAGAGAGTTCCAAAATCATCTTTCTTGTGAGCAGGAGCTTCAATCTGGGAACAACGCATGAACTGCAAAGGGAGTTTGTGAAGTACTATGTAGCTGCCCTGACAGTTTTTACTGTAAGTAAAGTTTAAAAACAGAACAATTTACAAAGACAATCCCACTGTAAAGAAAACCAACTTTGATAAGCATTCTGATCAAAGCAATAACCAATCAGGTCTCCAGGGCGTGTGTGATGAATCCTGTTACCTGCTCCTGACAGAGAAGTGGTGCACCTAAGGGGCAGTGACACGAACATTTTTGTACATCCCCTTCATGGATTCACTTAGCTTTACTGTGTTTATTTGTCACAAGTTCCCCCTTCCCCTAGAGTTCTTCTGTACATATTTGCAATCAGGAAAACGAGTCAACAAGTATTCTCCCCTCCTCTTTCCACCTCCAAATCACGAAGGGTCATTCATTATGCTTTTATATTATTGAATGTCTCTTAAAGTTTTTTGGGGTGTGGGGTATGTGAGGGCTACACAGCCAGGAGCTGTATTCTGTCAGTATCACATTGCCACTACCTCACATTTTCATGGTGTTTTAAGGCTGAAGAAAGGCTCTAGATGCGTTATTTCATTTGGTCCTCATCACACACCTTACAGATGAGAAAAGGGAGACTCAACGTGACTTGCTCAGGGTTATAGAGCTTGTAAACGTCAGAAAGAGGATTCAAACCGCGTCTCCTGACTCTCGGTTCAGAACTCTTTCCACTATATAATGCCAGCTCCTTATAAAGCTAACTAATAAAACTACGGATGGGCAAACATTGCCAGGTCCAGACCTGCTTCACACGTTTTCTCACAGCGTTTGGCCTGGTGAAGAACAATCTAAACAGACAATTTTAAAGAAATGTCTTTTGTGGCTGTGTAACCCTGGGCAAGTCACCTAACCCCAGCTGTCTCACCCCAAAAATAGGAAATAAGAATATCTTTTGTGCATGCGCAGACACACACACACACATGAGAAATAACATAGTGCCAGGGAGGGAGCCGCTGAGAGCAAAACAAACTTCCTGATCCGAGACGGAGATCACAAAGGAGAAGGAAGGGGTGGCTAGGTGGTGCAGTGAATAGAACACCGGCCCTGCAGTCAGGAGGACCTGAGCTCAAATACGGCCTCAGACACGTAAAACACGCACACACACACACCAGCTGTGTGACCGTGGGCAAGTCACTACCTTCCCCCCTACAAAACCAAAAACAACAAATAAGAAGAAGGACAAGGGCTAGAATCTAAGATGGGGCCTTGAGCTCGCCCATGACACAATTTGGAAATGGCTGAACAGGCTGTATTTGAAGTGTCACGGAGTATCGTTGCAAGTCCTTCCATTAGACCGTGAGCTCCTTGAGGGCAGAGAATGTTTGTTTGGGTTTCTTTTTTGCCTTTCTTTGTATCCCCAGAGCTTAGCATAGCATTTGGTACAGAGCAGATACTTAATAAGTGCTTGTTGGCTTTTTTCACCAAAAGAAATGAGAAAAGAGATGATTTCGGAGAATCCTGGTATTAGGAGCAGTTGCAGAGAAAACTGAGCAGAAGCAAGAGAACAGTTTTTACAAGGACAACCCCGCTGCAAAGACAAACAACTTTGATAAGCGCTCTGATCAAAAGATCAATCGGTCAGGCCTCCAGAGGACCTGTGATGAATGCTGTTGCACATTTCCTGACGGTGTAGAAGTGGCGTGCCTAAGGTGCAGAGACAAACGCTTTTTGTGCATCCCCCAAATGGATTCACTTAGCTTGATCATGTTTATCTGTCTCAAGTCCCCAACTCCACTTCACTTCACTCTTTTTATAATCTGTAAATTGTGGAGGGGGAATAGTTTGGAGAAGGTGACGTTCTACTAGGTCACTGGCACTACTGACCCTTCCCTTCCTCTCAAGAGAATCATTTTAATGTTTTTTAAAAATTCCCAGAAGAGAATGGAAAGAAGAAATGGCAGGTAGAATAGTTTTGAAAGTAATTTGAAGAATTTATTATGTACCTTTTTTTTTAAAAGCAAGCAGTGCAAAATGGAGATTAATCATTTTATACAGAATCCTTTTTCTGTGTTGTGATATCTTTATGGAAATACTTTTTTGGATTTTAAGTTCAAAATAAAAACATTTTTTTAAGTGTCAAAAACCTTTTTTTTTTAATTGGAGGCTGTAACTATTCTACCTTCTCTTAGACTGGAGGCCTTATTAACAATGAGGGAAGCTTCAGACCATGTGCAGTTTCTTATTGCCTTATGTCCCAATCTATTTCAACTAAACAAACATTAAATAAAACCTGGTATGTGCAGAGTTCTATGCTAGTACCCTGTGACACAAATGAAGTGTGCGTGTGTGTGTGTGTGTGTGTGTGTGTGTGTGTGTGTGTGAGAAAGAGAGAGAGAGAGTGATGCTGGTAGTGCTGGCAGTGCGGACAGGGAGTCAGCATGGCCTGCCCTGAAGCTCAATTGTTCTTTCTGGAAGGCAGGAAGTCAGGCCTGTCTAGCTGCAGCATTAACAATAATCTCAGACACTGGCCAGGGCCAGCTCTGTGGGCAGGAGAGTCCACAGCAAACTCAGCACCCTCTCCCTTCAGTCCAGTGAGGAAGGAAGAAAAAAGTAAGAGGGAGCCACAAGGTATATCTGCCTCATCAGTCCCAAAAGGAACAGGATCTTTCAGAGATCTGGCCTAGACAGAATCCAGCAAGTCTGATGATGGGGTTGATAATGTCCTTAGGACAGTATTATAGGCTGGATAAGCAGCCTTTGGAAATAAGGACCTGCAGGACAACTTTGACCTTTTCAAGGCAGCCAGGAAGAGCCTGCTGGGGAAATGGTTTTCAGGAAAAGGCCCTGGTCATACAGATAGCAGCATCTATACAAAAGGTACAAGACAGTAAGGGCTCCTCCTTCTCACTGTTCCTGAAGTGGGAGAAAGTTTGTGCTAGTCTGGCTCCTGAACACTCCTTCACTTAAGTAACGAACAGAGTTATGCTTGGCTCACAGGCTTGGGTTACTGGAAGCACAGGCCCCTAGCTATCTCAGACCAGCAGGCCTTCCTCTGCTAGGGTAGGACAGAAGGTGAGACTTCTCAGCAGGGTCTCAGAGGAGCCAAGGGTCATAGATTTTTGAGCTGGAAGGGCATGTACATCTGGTCACCCTCTTCTTCCCCCTTATTTTTATACAGGAGCAAACTAAGGCTCAGAAAAGGCAAGAACCTTGCCCAAGGTAACATAGGTAGTAAGAAACAGAACCAAAACTTTTTAGACCAAATCAGTATTTCCCCCTTTATTCCATGTTGCCCTCTAGAGATTGTACCAAGGATGAGCATGAGAGCATGAAGGGAATACAATGAGGAAAACTTTTTAATAGAACGTTTTACAAATGTATTTTTCCAGCCAGAAAATCCTACTGTCTGGGTGTATTTATTCTGTGATAAGCTGAGTCATGTAGATTACAGTGAAGGTTCAGAGATTCCAGGGGATAGTCACATAATTTTCAAATCTTGGCTGACTTGGTATAAATACCTTTGAGCCTCTTCTCAGGGACCAAAGCTTCTTACAAAATGTCTGGGGAGAGTGAAAATTTCTCAGGCAGTTTTGGATTAACTTCCCCCCCTCCAATACTGCTGTCAATTAGCAGCAAGCCCTTTCTAATTTCCCACCTCTGTGGGCCCCTCCTCCTGGCCAGTGGGAGTCAGGGACAGCCCAGGCTCACTCTTCCTCCCTTGCTTTGGGACCCTTTCTTCCTTTCCCTTGCTGTCAATCAGCATCCTTGTTCTTTGTAAACCTATTTTTCAGCCACTGAGAGATAGTGGCAGACTTCCCTGTGACTTGCCATTGGGGAAGACTTTGGCGCCAAGACTTAAGCCTGCCTCTCAGCCAACGACAGAGGAGACAGTGGGGGAAGGGGGCTTGACTGTGTTAGGGTATAAATTCTTGTTCTGTCTTTTGTAACGTGCCTCTTCTTCATGATGAGTCATGGCGAAGACCTCCCTCTTCTCCCGCGGAAGAGAATAAACTCCTGTTTTAATCCTAAAACATCTCCAAATTTTTAATTAAGTTTTTAGATGGGATTTTTCATCCCAAACACAAAACACAAAAAAACCAAAGCACAATGAAGAAATATGTGACCATTTTAACTCAAAGACATCCTCCAGAAAGCAAAATACTGTAAATTTTATGAAAACAGCAACAAGAAAGCCTTGTCTCCACATCATTGGGCTGAATGCTGGTCCCATACATAAGTGTCATTAAAAAACCAAAAAACATCCTTGCCTTGAACTAGAAGTCATTTTCCAGAGAGAATCCTGACCTTCCTGCCTAACCTTAAACTTTTGGAATACAGATTTAAATGTTCTAAAAACCAAAGGCAGGATAAACCACATAACAATTACATCCCCTCAGGCAGTGGTGTACTATTTTTCAGAGGTATCTGACAATCTTAGGGGTGGTGACAAAAAACGGTAAAGACTAGTTACCACACGGACAATAGCAAAAGGTTCTGCTGCTTCTTCCTGTCATCTAGCTCTTGTGTGGGAAAAAAAAATAAGAAAGATATGATTTCCTTACCTCCCTCTACTCTACACTAGGTACACTCTCACTGGCTATTCACAGAATCACAGACCCTCAGAGCCTCAGAGCCTTGCAGGATGTTAGTTTTTTCAGTCCAGCCTTCCTCCTCTTTAATGACCTCATGTTGGTATGCTGTTTGTATGCCTTGGCTTTTTACACCAAGACAGTCATGTGCAGCCCCTGAGAAACATAATCTTGGGATATGTTTAGCTTTTTTTGCCAAGTATAAAGACAGTAGCTGGAAATCTAGAAAAAAAAATTATCAAACCAGGTGTTTTAATCTTAACTGATGCCTAGACCAAAGGCCAGATGCTGGGGAAAAGCAGCTGGCCCCGGACGAGAAGAGACATTTCTCTAACTTTCTAGCTAGAGCATATTGGAGGTGAGGAGTGGGAAGGGGGTGCAGACAAGGGCTAATACCTCTAATGAGTTTTCATTATTCACAGAAATGATTCACCTAGAACAAGGTCAATTGTTGCACACTCTCATTACTGTATCTGAAGGGGTAGCTCAAGTTTCTGCAGCATTAAGGTGTTCGTTCCTGCTCCGAAAAAATGTATTTTGATAATAGTCCTCAAATTCACCTTAGTAGCAACTTCCTCTTGTAATCTGATCCAGAGTGGAAGAAATAAGCTTGAAATGCTAACCAAGGGTCTTGTTTGTGATGGGACTTGTTGATTTTTGACTTTGTAACCTCACCTGATCAGAACTTGACTCACAGAATAATAATGTGAAGGGAAGGTCAAGGCCATTTCACTTAGTTCAAAGGTTGTTGAGTTGACCAAAATCTGTCCCATGGTATGTAAAAATTTACTTAAAGCCTTAATATTTCTAGATAAGACACTAGAGGGAGAATTTCAACTGTTCTTAAGTCCTTGGCAATACATAAATCTCCCTTCTTAATTAGCCTATTTGTGAACCCACTAAATGTAAACTAAATGACTTAGTTTACCTATAGAGTTTGTTTTACAAAGTTTGTTTCCTTAAGGGAAGTATGATATTCTGACTCTGTTTGACTAAGTTTGTCCAACTTTTAGGACTTTGAAAGAAATATGCTAACTTTATGGCCCAAGAGGAATGTATAAGATTGCAATAGGTAAAAGAATTATTTCTCTATTATTCTGATATAATTTTGCCCATAAGAGATGTCAGAATCCTAATGAGGGTTCAAGTTTTCTCTGAGGCCTGAACCTATACTTGAGCATAATAATAAAAGCTATGTTGTTAACTCTAATTTCTGTCTTATGGTAAATATATCTTGACAGCAGTTACCTACTACACAAACTTAAAAATGAGATATTTCTTCCATAACAGTCTGGATAAGGCCTGCACAACATGCAGTCCATGCACTTCTTATGCCCCCGCCCCCAAAGATTTTGGTTGCCCCTGAAAAATGTAGAGGGTGTAAAACAGGCCTGCACACCATACTGCCTTTGGGGCTACTTTGGCAGGCATATGTTGTACAGGGCTGGTCTAGATGAATTCTTTTCTATCCCAAGATTGTTTTGGTCTTCCTCTGTTTTTGGAACACTGAGCATCACTTTTTAGTCATTCCAGACCCTGTGTTCTGAGCCAGAGAAGCCAGTCCTAAGTAGTTCTCTGAACATGCTAAACTATGATAGTCACAACACCAGGATTACACTATTATGTGCTGAAAGGCAGAGGTATCAAAAAAGCTCCAGGACCAAACCAGATTAAAATGTAATTGAGAAATATTTAGCAAAATAAATAAAAATACAATAGAACACATATAATGTTAATTCTAAGTCAATATGAGGCCTGCAGTGATCCTTATGTATGGGCCTGTTTCTATTTGAGTTTGATACCACCTCTAAAGGGGTTCTTTGAGATCATCTCTCAAACATTCTGGTTTTAGGGATGAGGAAACTGAATCCCAAAGAGATAACCTGGCCAAGGTTAGCTAAATATTTAACTATTTTATTAACTAACTATCAGTATTTAAAAATCAAGTCTCCATATATAGAGTTCTCTACTACACCAATGCAAAGCAGCCACCACATCTCTGCAGCAGTGCATTTAATGGAGAGTTTCGGGTAACCTGGGATTGAATCTCATAGTCATACTGTAAGAGATGAACCAAACTTCTGTTTTCACAAGAAAATATGTAATGTGCCAGAGGTCTTGTATTTGTTGGGGAAGGCAGGGAAACAAATGGAGTAGAAATACTGATTACACTTCACTCACTCAACTGGGATGTGGGTGCCTGCTTATTAACATATCTAATGGCCAACAACTCCATCCTTGTACTTTATGACTTCTTGTTCTTTTACTAAGCAAGGTATAAAGGGAATGAGAAATGTGAGCAGGAATGGAGACCCATATGGAGGTGCATGGGGATAGGGTTTAGATGTTTTTTAGATAGGCTATGAACCCCTAAGTGTCTAGCCAATAGGAGGCAGGCAGAAAATTCGAACTGAAAGCAGGGCATATAAGTCTGTCATTTGTCTGAAGCAAATGTAGTAGTCCATTAGGAACTACTGGTTCATTCAGGGGGGAATGAAAATAAAAATTAATAAAACCTTTCCTAGCTTTACAATGAATGTTGTCCATTTTAGACTGAGAATGTTTCTCACAGTTTGGGGGGGGGTGGAGCTCTGAGAATGAGGCTATCACATGGATCTTCCTGAGGGCATGCAACCAAGGAAGCAGTGGGCAGCAGCAGCTCATCTGGGCTTACTTCCTGACTTTGCCTGGGAAGCATGTTTCTCACAATTTGAGGTCTCATTCATCCAAGATCTCCAGCATCAGAAAAGGGGAACTCACTGTGGAGAACAGGAAGCACCCCATTGGTTTCCAACAGCCTGAATGTCCACAGATGGGATATTCCCCTCTTCAGATTGCCAGCTTCCCACGACTATATTTGGAAACATTGTGAACCCAGGAATGCAGGTGAAATAGTGGGAGACTGAATGAGAAACTGTTCTGCCACACAAGTCTGTGCACAGAGCAAGGTGAATAAAATTCAGAATCTAAGTATTTGTCTTGTTAGTGAAATGGGGTTTGAATCCCCAAAAATGAAATGGGTTTTGAGTTCCCAAGATAAGAAATGGGGTTCAAATCTCCCTCAGAATTTCTCCCAATGGCCCATTAGGCCCAAGGAGAGAAAGGTGCCAGGGAAATATCCCAGCATGTCAGTGGTGCTGGGAGAGGCAGAGACCTCTGGGAAGGATCTTTTTGAAATTGGCAGTCAGAGTAAATTACAACTCTGAGTTTTTGACTGGTCTGAATTTGAATTCTAAATTGGTTTCTAAATTGGTGTGCACTCTTGTCTTGTCATATGTCTTGTCAAATGTCTTGTCTGTGTGTGTTTGAGAAATGTTTCATGTTTTGTAGTAGAAAATTTCTAAGATCTGTAATTAGAGAAAGAGAACATTTGGAAAGATCTCCCACCTTAGACTTTCAGTGGGAGATTTAAGATTCTTTTCTTTTGGGTCCCAACAATGGTCAAGTTGGGATACCTGACTAAAATTAAATACTAAATACCCAGCAGCTTTCAAGAAATGATAGAGAATCAGCCCAAAGGAAGCAGAGACTGGGAGGGGGGGAAAAGCTGAGGGTTTAAGGTTTAATTAGATCCTAAAGGTTAAAAATTTGTATTTTATGTTTGTGAAAAGGGTGAAAGGGAGATGGATTTCTAGGAAATCCTCTGAGGGTTCTTTTAGTCTGAAAGAATTACCAGGCCCAAGCAATCTTGGCAGGTTTGTAAAAGTTTATTATGCTTTTCAGTGGGCGGGGGGTGGGGGAGGAGGAGGTGTC
>CM053582.1:442990135-443015395 GCA_028627135.1 Pseudochirops cupreus
GTATTTTTCCTATCCAAGTCTATGGGCTTTATGAATTCTATGCACAGACCCAGGTATAGAACCTCTGTTTTAGAGCATTCAGTATTTTGGAAGGAATGAAGGTAGGACTTATTCAAAGTTGAGGGCTATCAGAACAGAAGTGGTGAAAGTCAATGGAGCAAGAGGTTCAGATGTGGAGGGGAAATTATTGCTGCCAGACCATAGTGTCAAGAATGGGTAGGAAGAATCATAGATGAATAGAAGTCATTTAGTTCAATTCTCTCATTTTATAGATAAGGAAAACAATAATACGGGCATAACTCATATGTGGCAACTCTGCCTCAAACAACTCTATTGGTACCATTTTTCCAATAGCAAGTGTTCATATTATGTCTCTGCATCACATTTTGGCAATTCTTGCAACATTTCAAACTTTTTCATTATTATTATATGTTATAGTAATCTGTGATCAGTGATCTTTGATACTACTATGGCAATTATTTTGGAGTGCCATGAGCCATCCCATATAAGATGGCAAACTTAGATGAATGTTGAGTGTGTTCTGACTGTTCCACCAACTGGCTACTCCCCCATCTCTCTCCCTCTCCTTGATCCTCACAACAATATAGATGAGTATCACATAAACTTAGTTGCAAAAGCAGTGGCAGAGCTTGAGAAGACTGACTCCAATTTTGAAAGAAGTTCTGCTATGGGTTAAATGTTATCAAACAGCATCACATGCTACAGAGAAATCTTTCATGAAAGGAAGAGTCAATCAATGCATTAAGCTTCACTGTTGTCTTACTGTAAGAAATTGCTACAGCCACTCTTTAGCAACCACCACCCTGATCAGTCAGCAGCCATCAAAACTGAAGCAAGACCTTCCACCAGCAAAATGATTATAACTCACTGAAGGCTTAGATGATGGTTATTTTTTATCAATAAAGTATTTTTAATTAAGGAATGTACATTGTTTTTTAGACATAATACTATTGCACACTTAATAGACTACAGAATAGTGTAAACACAACTTTTATATATATTGGGAAAAAAAATTTTTGTGACTCACTTTACTGTTGTGTTTGCTTTATTGTGGTGGTCTCGAACTAAACCCATAATATCCAAGGTATGCCTGTAATAATAATACCTAGCATTTATATAATGCCTTAAAGTCTGCAACATATTTTACAAACATCTTATTTTTCACAACCACCCTGGGAGTTATTATTATCCCCATTTTACAAATGAGGAAACTGACGCAAATGGAAGATAAGTGACTTACCCAGGGTCACATAATAACTGTATGAGACTAGATCTGAATTCATGACTTCTAGTATCTAAACCTAACTGCCTCAGAGTCAGATTTATCCAAGAGTCAGATTTATCCAAGAGTCAGGTTTATCCAAGGTCCCCTGGGCAGGTTTTTTTTAACTCAGAGGCAACGTTCTTTATACTGGAGCATACTGCCTCGATGTAAGAAAGTGAGACCAGGACACGGTTGTTTGGGAGAAGAGGAAAGATTCAAAGAATCAAAGGTCATGATGAGGGTGAATAACAGGTATGGAAAGAATAAAGACATGAGAGGGAAGGAAGAATAGGGGAGTAACATCTGGGAAAGGAGTACAGCATCTTGGGAGATTTGAATAATGATGATGTCTAAAGTAGGATCTCCTTAGTGGGAGGCTGCTGCTGCTGCTTGCTCTTTGTCCTTTGTTCTCAAATAGGATCACGACACCAGGAGGGTGATGCCATGACTTGCAATTGAATTGGATTTAAGTGAGGCAGGGTGTTCAAAGTCACCAGCCTCACTTTCTCCTCCAGATTCCACTGGTTCAGTGGCCAGATATAGATCAGGACCACTGAGTTGGCCCAGGGTGCAGTGGGAGGTAGAGGTCATAGGAACTGAGTAGTTTGAAGGACTGTAAGAATGGTGTTAAAAAGGTCATTGATTTAGAAACTTAAATCAGAGTGATGACAAGAGTTGGGGATTAGAACTGACCTCAAGTCAATTAAAAAATCTTAAAAGAAGGAAAGTGACTAAGAGGTCTGTAGACAAGGGTGACCTGGAGCCAGCTCAAATTGATTGGTAAGTTTTCAGTGTGAGCATTTACACTTCAAAATCAACAAATGCTACAAAGCAGACTTTATTGTTTTGTTGATGGTCTAGTCTTAATAAACTAGTGGAGAAAACACTAAAGATGCATATTAAATTTAAAAGTACAGGTAGTACACATTCCCCCCACAAAGATGGTTGTCAAACTTTTACCAGCACCCCATTGTCTGTATATGGCAATAGACAAGGATCTGTGTCTTGACTTCTGTTTTGTTTCTACTACTAATTTGCAAGGTATTTGGAGAAAGCATTTGCTGAGCAAAGATAAATTTGATTCCAGTTCTCTGAGTGACCACAGGTCCCAAACAGAAGTTGCTGAAAGTAAATTCATAAGAAATCTCTCCAATCATAGAGGAAGATCAGTTTAAGTCTTAGGCAAAATTAGTCAACCAAACTTTTCACTCCACTTTGGAGTCCAAGTATGTTATTTCCCAAAACTTTTTTCTGTTTCTGAAAATCCTGCCTATCTTCCCCCAAACCCCCACTTCAGGTAACTCAATTTTCTATAGAGGAATCACTTTCCTTGTAGCAATCTATGGAGGCAAGAGGTACAGAGCTATGAAATGTGTTTGACTCACTGTAGATCAAATCCCCTTACACTACAAGGAAAATCCTAAGTAAGCAGAGATATATCACATTATTGAGCACTAATTAACCAGTTCAATATCTATTGAACTGACTGAGGGTGTCCTCCCACCTCAACCAACACACATCATCCCAGGTTTTGTAGTAACAACAACAACAGACATTTTTGCACTATCCTGCCTGTGGCCAATTAGTGGATAGGAGAGATCAGATTCAAAACCAGGTTTCTTCTAACTGCCTTTTAATCCATGTAGGACTTCTTTTATAATCTGTGTGACAAGGGAGAGATTCATCCAATTTTTATTCAAATACTTTAATTGACTGGGAACTCACTGCTTCATCATGTGTGGCCATCTAATTCAGCACCCAGCACATACCCATGATCACTTCTGAAGCCTCCCTAACAAGGATCATCCAGTCTTTGCTTGAATTCTTCTTTAGTGATGCCTAATCCTTCATCACATAAAATGCTTTTGGAATTTCTCTAGTGACATATTGAGTCTATGAGACTCTATCCTGCAATGGAAACTCATAGGCTGTGGACAGGTACCAATAAAAGATACCATAGAGGAAAAAATGTTACTTAGTTTTCTCACTCTGTCCTTAAAGGTTCAATGGTATTATGAATAGAAGCTGAAAAGAGACAAGCTTAGGCTTGAGGTTCAGAAAAATACCCTCAAATAAGGTGAGTGGGATGTCTCAGGAGATAGTGGACTCTCTTACTGTTGATCTTCAAGCAAATGGAGAATACAAGCCACATCAAGGCTTTCCCCATTACAGTTTTGATATAGTGTGGCATAAGGGCTCCGCTTAGGTGCCACTTACTCCAAGAATCTTTCTCTGATCTCAGTTAAATATGTACTCTGTTTCCTCCCATTTGCTTCCTTTGCCTCTATTGTATTCTACATCATGTGCCCTCTAGACCAATGTGATGAACAACTCAAAGAGACCCAAGGGCCACTAAATCCTATGGAAGGATATCCCTTAGAAAATCAAATTGGAGAAGTCGGGGTTACCATCGAGCTACAATGAGGTTCTGGAGGATGACTTGGATCCCAGAATACTCTATCTACCTTCTATACATCATATCCCTCCATTAGACAATGAGATCTGTAAGATCCAAAGGTGTACTGGTCATCTTTGTGCCCCCAATGCCTGGCACCCACACGTGTTTAATAAATGTTTGTTGAATTAAAGAAGGACATGAATGTGGGCAGACACTGTTGGAATACAAATGAATTTAGTTGGTAAGGAGGCACCAGTTTAAAGAAAATCTTCCATAAAGAAATCTGAATTTACAAAGACAATAACATGAGTGGAATTGTTGCTGGTCAAAGGCTTTTTTTGTCCTTAGAAAATGACCCCCTTAAGATAGAGTTTCCTTACAGCCTCATTCAAGTGCTTCCAGGTCACTATCATCCTTGGGAGATAGATGAAGGGAATAAGATGAGAGATAAAGAGAGAAGGACTGAAATCTAAAATTTTCAAAGTCACAACCCACTATTTATAGCAGAAATAAACATTTCTAATAAGATCCTGCAAGTCTGAGGGAAATCATGAGTAGATTCACACTTAAGTCAGCAGACCATCACACAAAACAAAGCAAAGAGGCTGTAAGTGGGCATTTTTAGACCAGAGCTTAAGGACTTACATGTCCTGGATCTTACTTTAACTTAGGGCTCACTAGGCTGCCTCTAGGGAGGAATTTTGCCAAATAAGAAGTTTCATATTTCAAAGTGGGAGGCAGTATTAGTCATTGGCAAGATGAGCACCATTGCTATGAGGACTCTGATATTCAAAGACACACATTTTTCCATTTCTGTGCCTCCTTAGGGAGGCCAGAGACCCTGTACTCTATCCCTAATCTTCCAACTCCCCTCTCCTCCATGGCTACCTCTTCTGGTCATAATTTTGTATAATAATGCCAGTATGTAGAATGTTGTAAATGGGAAAGACTTCAATTATCATTTAGTCCAATCCTCTTATTATACAGAAGAACCTGAATCCTAGAAAGGAACTGGGACCTATATATATTTAAAACCAATATCAGAGCACAGAAGCAAAATGAGGGTGAGGTGGTAAGAGCATTATCCCATGATGCTGAAATTTAGAGAACTTTCATAGCCCTCTATTCCAGCAGGTAGAAATAACTGAGCTATTAACACATTTAAAGAGAATAGTTAAAATGGGAAACCACAAGATGGTCTACTTCCTCCCCAGCTGGTCCCTACCCTGGTGCCTCCCCCTGGTGGTAGACTCCTGAGTAGTAAGCCTGAGAAGGGAGCTAAGGTAGCAACAGAATTGTTAGTTACAGCTCTGCTAAGACTGGAGTCAGGAAGACTCCACCTTCATGAGTTCAAATCTTACCTCAGACACTTGCTAGCTGTGTGACCCTGGGCAAGTCACTTAATCCTGTTTGCCTCACTTTCCTCATCTGTAAAATGAGCTGGAGAAGGAAATGGCAAACCTCCAGTATTTCTACCAAGAAAATCCCACAAGACATCAGAGTCAGATACAGCTGAAACAACTGAACAGCAACAAAGTTGGAATCCTTTCTATAATATCCCTGACTGATGGTCACTCAGCCTCCACTCAAAGACCTCTAGTGTTAATAAACAGTGTTAACTCTGTAGAAGCAGCTCATTCCACTTTTGTCCACAGCTTTAATGATAATGCCTAGCTGAAATCAGCTGAAATCTTCTGTCTTGTGGGAAGCAAGGGTATGATCTTCCTAAACTAAGACATACAGTTATTGACAGACATGAGGGTAGAACCTGACCCTCCTGCTTGCTGGTTATGAGACTCTATCACATTCTGTGTCCTCAGTTTCAGAAGGAATGGAGCACACACTTCAACAACTTGCTGTAGCAGAAACAGCCCTTGGCCTGGAGTCAGGCATTCTGGCTTTGTACCCTGATTCTGTCATATACTAGAGAATATGAACCAGTGGAAATCACATTCAATTTCTGTGCTTCTGCTTCTTCCCATGAAAATGAGGGGCTGAACTCTAGAGTGTCTAAAGTCTGTCTCCAACTCTTAAGTGCAGGAGGGTATCTTAGTTTAGGATCAATTGTATTTTATAAAGGGATAGTTGTAGGCACCCAACTCCTCCATAAAAGAAACCTTTTGTTTTGCATTGAACCAAATAGTTGCTTTCCAGGGAGAGGAGTTCTGTTATGGACCCAGTCCTGACCCAAGAGACAGGACACCTCTGCTCCCAGGTCAGCCTGGGTTTCCTCAGTCCTGAAAGTTTGAGCTGCTGCTTCGGCGGACAGGTAAAATTAGTACACTTGACATCAGCAAGAAAATCCCTTCCAGACTATCTTTAGGAACGAATGGGGGAGGAGGGAAATGCGGCTATTAAGAGAGACGAAGTGAAAGTGAGGAGGGGGAAGGAGGGAGTTGAAGGGGAGGGCGATAGATGTGGGAATGAGAGAGTTGAAAAGGATGGGAGAGAGTTGAAAAGGATGGGAGAGGGCAGAGGGGAGACAGGAGGAAGATGCGGGGGAGATGGGAGGAGAGAGATCGGGGAGAGGGAGAGAGAAGATGTGCGGAGGCTGGGGTGTATGAAAGACATGGAGTGGAGTAGTGAAGGGTGGAGGAAACTGATGGGATAGGCTGGAAAGGGAAAGGGGTAAGAAAAGGGGAGAAGGAAAAGAAAGGGATTAGGTGGAGGGAGAGGGAAGAGGATGGGGAAGGTCACTCTGCCCCCTCCCCCATTTCCCTGAACTGCACCTTCTTCGACAGACCCTGCTTTCTGTGATCAGTTTCCCAATGCTGGGAATGAAAGTGCTGCAGCATCCCCAGAACCCGCAAACCGGTATGGGGTGGCTTCCGAGAGTAACCTGCGGTTAGAGCCAACCCTGTCTCTGCAAGACAAAGACACCCCCCTCCCCTTTCCCCCAAAGTCCCTCTTCCCTAATCCTGCCGAGCGCGTTTATATGCCAGGTGGGGACATATGAGGGGAGCCGGTGGAGGGCAACGACTGCAGCTAGAAAAGATCCAGGCGCGTGACTAGACCTCAGGAGAAGAGGGTGCTGGCCGGGAGTATGGCAGAGGGGTTCGGGGCCAGGTTGGGGGAGGGATGCGCTTACCCACAAGCAGCCAGAGGGAGCCGCCGGACAGAAGGAAGAAGGTGAGCATATTTGCTGGAGGTGACTGCAGCCCGGGCGGGGGGCTGGAGGAGGCAGGCGGAGCGCCCGCGGCCTCTCTTGCGTCTCCCCGGGACCGGCTCCGCTTCTGTCGCTGCCTTCTGCAGCATCAGCGCCACCCTGGCTCCCGCGGCGGCGAAGCTATGTTTAGCCCTTTCTCTCCCCCTCACCTCGGGCTCCTCACCACCCTCCCCCTCCTTCCTTGCTCCCTACCTCTCGCACTCCTGCAGTCCAGAGGCCTCCTTACCCCTAGACCGCAAAGTCGCATGGACTTGTGGCGGTGAGATGCGGCGGCGCTCACCTGGGCCATCAGCCCTCGGCTTGGCAAGTCCAGAGAAGAGAATGTTGGTGAAAGCTGGGCGGGCCCAAGCCTCACTTTCTGGTAGCACCCTCTCAACTTCCTTCAGAGATCAAAGTGAGGAGCGTGTAGCTGGATATACCTACAAGATTCTTGGCCTTTGGGCTATTAGCTAAAGAGAAAACAGATCTTTAGCGAATACACTCAACCAGATACAGTTCATAGTTCCGATATAAAGGACAGTTATTTATGAGCTTAAATCAGGCTGATGATGGGCCTGAGTGAGAACTAGGGCATCCTGGGAAATAAAGATTGAGGTTCTTCCTTGTCAGGTGAATAAAAAGAACACCTCAGATTTATATTTGTGTTATCATTCCTATTTTACAGATAAGAAAACTGAGACCCAGATGATAAAGTGGGCTTCTCACGATCACATAGCTGGTGCCAGAGACACAAGTTGCATCCAGACCTATGGAGCGGAATCTAGCGTTCTTCCCCTCCGCTAGGCTGCCTCTCCAGTGGTTTGCAGTCTGGCTTCTCCCATGACTTCATTCTAGCTCCAGAGATAACTTTGTTTTCCCTGCAACTTGGATTACTGAAAGTATTGAGCCACTTAAAGTATTGCTCTTCAACCTAGCCAGGGTCTCAGTCCCGGTTCTGCCACAATTTTATCCAGTTCAACCATTCAAAAATTCCCATCTGTAAAAGAGGTTATTAAACTTCATAGTTTTTCTCAAATCTTACACTCTTTTGTCCTCAGAGGTAAGATTCCTATACATATATACAATATGTTATATACATGCATACATGCACACATATATAGATATCTTCCATAAATTAGAAAAAAAAAGAAAAGAAGCCCCAGTTTTTAATGGGCAAGAAAAAAGGTTCTTCCTTAATTTAATAATTATAGCATTTGAAGAATTTATAGGTTGGGATCTGTGGTTCTCCCCTTCCAGGAAACTGAAGGTCAGAGAATGAAGATTCTTACCAAAAGGACACAGACATGTATACACATGTTCGCAGACCTTTCTCCTTTAGCTTGTACACTTAAGTGCCCATCATTTCCCAAGGTCCTACTTTCTTCTTCCCAAGGCTATTTGAATAAATTATTTTCTATTCAAACTATGCTCCCCCCCACATCTCCTATCCAGTGTGTCTCCTTCCTCTGGCCCTAACAATTTGAGAAGCATTCTCTGAATTCTCAAGTGTCTCCAGAAACCCCGAGTATACACCTTGGAAAATACCAGGTACCTAGTCCATCCAGGATTTACACTGTTAAAACAGCAGGTTTTCAATTCAAACCAAACCATGGGTTACATCTCTCAAGAGGAACCTGATACCATCTGGTTGTTGTATGTGCATGCTCCCCACTGTGATTACAGAAAGGAGCAACCCACCCCCATCTGCTTAACCTGCCCATTGATAACTGGCAGAGGCAGGAATGAATAGATCAAGTCAGAGTGAGTGATGCCTAAAGAAGGTCCACCTCCTTTGACCTCACCTTTAATCTTATGCTATTGTGCTATATCTATCCTCACTTCACAGCCAAGTTTCTAGAAAAAGAAAAAGCTATCTACCTTCCTTTCTTCTCCTTTCTATTTGGTTTCTGACCTCCTCACTCAACTGAAACTTCTCTTCAAGGCTACCAATGATCTCTTAATTGCCTGAAAATCTCAGTCCTTATCCTTTTTCAAGTCAATAAGTACTTATCAAGTATTTACTAAGTACCAGGTGATGTGTTAAATACTGGAGATACAAATAAAATAAAAAAACCCATATTTGTTGTATTTGTTCAGGTAATATTCTCTGAGGTCTCTTTATCCAATCTACAATGTTTTATGCCTCTGGATTTGGTAGTAGTGACTGCTGACTTTCCTGATCCATGAGGTGAGCCAAATTCTCCAAATCATTTATGTCAAGGGATGTGTTATGGTCACCCCATAGTCCATTAAGATGATTTCTAATTTGAATTATGTCATATTCTGATTCATTATTATTGTTTGTTTACCATATGGAAATACATATATCTATAATCACATATTAACTTTTGTCTAACTTGCATTAATTCAATCTCATCAGCTATAGCAATTATATCATCTCTGAGCTGTTATTGCTTTATAAAAACTCTTACTGATTTCTGATTGTAATAAAAATCCTCATGAAACATTGACAGACAATTCATGCAAAAATTGAGCTTGCACTACCTGATTTTGTACAGGGCTGATGGACATAGACACAGCAACACTGCTCACTATAGTAGTAATTAAAGCAATCATCCCAACAATAGAGGAAATACATCTCTTTTTTCTATTAAAATCCAAATGTTGATTACTTTGTGCAATAGAATGATCAGCACGAGAGTAAAACCAATGCTTGCTCTCTACAGGTATCACGATCATACTAGGTCTTCTTATAACAAATAACAATTGTCCCAAAGAAGTATTATCACAACATTCAGAAACCTTATAATTAATACATGTGACATTATAATGCTTATCAATTTTAGTGATATTCACATTGCTATGATTTCCCCACATGAATGCATACTTCCCTCCTAAACAAGCACGTGCAAAGCTGTGGTCAGTCTTGCTCGAGTATGTCCCATAAGGAGCAAAAGCAAAAACTGTTTGTTATTGTGGCCTGTGGCAAAGGGATTTTCCATATTTCTGAGTTTCCTCTCTGTAAGTGTCCAAACCAATTTTGTTTAGGGTACCCCCCATGTCTGTGTTTAATGTTCGTGTCATTGTGCCAGGAAATGTAGGTTTGCTGTTCTACCTGATGGCAAACAGGTACATCAGTCCTACAATTTAAAAATGGGGGATCTGCTTGACCCAAAGATGAGTCCCACTTGTCTCGATCTGGACACTGTGCCTGATGTCTACCCCACAATCCTGAACAATTAGAAAAAGTCCCCAAAATTCCCATAGTATATGCTGTGATGTTCTCAAAGTGTACTAATTCCTTAACTTTGAAAATTCCTTCAGCATAGACATTCCCATTCAGCTCTCTTTTAACTCTACCCTTTTACATAGATATAGAAGATACATTAACAGAAATGCCCACAAGCGCATGAGCATTTTTGAATCTGCCCCAAGGATGATACTCATAATGATACTTGATAATTTGTACTAAGCTACATGAGGATGTATTAAAAGTAGAAAAACACAAAGACGGTTCATCCACTAATCCAGTAAAATTAAAATCAAGCACAAGATGGGTTATGTTTGTATTATGAATATCAAAATCTTTGGCAATAATGACTGACCCATTTCCTTCTAAAGTGATTTCCCGACAAAATTCCCCTGATCCGACCATCTCCACCCAAGGCAGATGGTCCATGACTGCCCAGTCTTTTGTAGAGGCAACCATTTGAGCAAGGACGGTAGTGAGCAGGATCACCGTCTGCTTGCCCTCATTTTGGCTCTGTCTCCTCCTCCGCTGTTGGCTTTGTCTGGTACTGGTTCAAGGGGCTGAATGTGTAGTCTCTGCATTTGTTGACACTGTCCTTGTTCTCCTTTCTGGTATCCAGACTTCCTCCTTATCATCTGTGGAAACACAGAAATAGCCTGGCCATGCACTATTACCCTGTGGGGACCGTACCCTTGTCCCTTATCATTTTTCCACATCACTCATTCAGTAACTGCAGTCGACTGGGGCTGTGATCTTTTAGAATTGCCAATTGTATGGTCAGTAATGCCCCCAAATTTTTCATCTGGTGTTTTATTTTCATGATCTAATGTTAAATAATTTATTACATATAGTGACAACCCCAAAATTCATCTCGGGGAACCCCCGCACCAGATCCCTCCTTTTAGTTTTTGAAGAGCAGTTTTAAGTGTGCGGTTTTTTTCTCTCAACAATAGCCTGACCCGTGGGGTTATAAGGAAGTCCTGTAACATGGTGAATACCTCATTGAAGACAGAATTCAGCAAAGATTTTTGAGGTGTAAGCGGGGCCACTGTCAGTCTTTAATTGTTTTGGCACACCTGCAGCAGCAAAGCATGTAATAAGATGTTCTTGAACATGAGAGGTTTTTTTCTCTAGACATAGCAGTTGCCCATGTAAACCCCAAATATGTGTCCACAGTTACATGTATGTAGTTCAGCCTCCCAAAAACGGAATAATGAGTAACATCAGATTGCCAAATTTCACTGGGCAACAGTTCACAGGGATTTACACCTTTGGGTATAGAAGGACTGCAAATAACACATGATGGACAGCTTTTAACTCTTCGTCTAGCTTGTTCTCTAGTGATAACAAAGGTCCTAGCAAGCATTCTAGTGGATTGGTGAAATCTATGATGGGTTTCCCTTGCTAATTCTAATGACACAAGGATTTGATCAGCTATGTGATTACCTTTAAAAAGTGGTCCAGGAAGACCGGTATGAGAAGGGATATGCATAATGTAAAAGGGATGTGATCTATGTTGTACAATATATTGTAAATCATAGAACAATGTGTACAACTGAGTTTTATTTCTACGTATATTGGCTGTTTCTATCTTTTGAGTTACTTGGGCTGCATATTGAGCAACTGTAATAATGTTAATAAGCTGAGGAAATAAAGTGAGAGCAGATATTATAGCTGTGAGCTCATTCTTTTGTGTGGAATCATAAGGAGTGGTGATCATTTTCATAACCTGTTTATCAGGATGGTACACAGAAGTTCTGTAGTCTTTAGTAGCATCAGTAAATACATTAAATCCTGAAACAGGCTGATCCTTACACACCTTAGTGATTATGAACTCATTGTTAGTCAAGAATCTGAAAATACTTTTTGGTATATAATGTTGTATGAGGATAGCATATATTAACAACAATTGCCAAGATTCTTGATTCTCAATCAATTGTTGGATCTGGTCATGAGTATAAGGAACTTTTATAACTTCAGGCAACTGACCACTTAGGCATAAGCATCATCTGATCTTTTTCTTTATGAGTTGAGCCACCCCATCAGGGTAAGTTTATAACGAATATTTTTGGCTGATGTGAAATATAACCCCATTTAATCACAAAATCATTTTGCATTAAGGCACCAGTAGGGCTGTATTTCGTGTTCAGCACAGTGAGTTGTATTCCTGCAGAGGGGTCTATCCTATATGTAACTGCAGTTCTGATAGCTTCCTGAATGTAATCCAAAGCATTCCTAGTTCAGGTGTAAGAATTTTAGGAGAATTAAGGTTGGTATCACCTTCCAGTAACTGATATAATGGTGATAAACATTCATTTGAAATACCCAGACTAGGTCTGATCCAATTTATATCCCCTATAAGCTTTTGCAAGTCATTTAATGTTTTAATATTATTCCTCCTAATTTCCATTTTCTGAGGTTCTATAATAATATTCTGCACTTTATTACCTGAATACATAAAAAGAGCTGTCTTCTGTACCTTTTAAGTCCTACAGCAGCAAAATTATTGGTAACCTCCTCTAATATCTTCTCTAGGGTAAATACATCTTGGTGGTGTGCACATAGAACATCATCCATGTAATGATTTAAGTAAGCTGTAGGATATTTGTTTCTGATTGATTCTAAAGCCTTTGCCACAAACTTTTGATATAATGTGGGACTGTTTTTCATCCCCTGGGGTAACACTTTCCAACAGTATCTTTTTAGGGGTTCTCTTAGATTTATGGAAGGTATGGAAAATGCAAATTTTTCTCAGTCCTGACTTAAGAGAGGTATGTTACAGAAACAGTCCTTTATATCTATGACCCATAAAGGCCACTGTGATGGTACCATATTAGAAGATGGTAAGCCAGGCTGTAATGCCCCCCTATCCTTTATGACCTTATTTACTTCCCGTAAATCCATAAGCATCCTCCATTTTCCGGATGTCTTTTTTCTAATTGTGAAAATTGGAGAATTCTATGAGCTATTTATAATTTCAATGTGACCTAGCTCCAGCTGTTCTTGCACAATGTCTAATTGGGCAGCAATTTTTTCTGCATTTAGGGGCCATTGATCCACCCACACTGGCTTTGAGGTAAGCCATTCAATATGATCAGCTGTTGGCTGCCCATCAATCAGGGCCCCTCCTGAAAATTTGTTGTGAAGGTGACCTTAAGTTGTGATAAAATATCTCTGCCCCATAAAGCCATTGGCAAGGACGCCAAGCAATACGGCTGAAATTTTCCTGACCTGCCCTCGAATTCCCAAGTAAGTTTCCTCACACTTTGAAAGGGGTGGCTAACTTCTCCTATGCTCTTCATGTTTACATCTGATTCTTGAACAATCCACTTTGGATCCCATTGTTCTTGACTGACAATGGACCTGTCTGTCCTGGTGTCTAACAGGCCCTGAATTCTCCTGCCCTCCATGTATATATGAAGGGTGGGCCTTGAGGTCATAATGATTGGAGACCATATGACCTCTGGATTCTGTATTTGAAATAATCGTTGTTCCTGTTTTAATTGGATCATGGAATTGCTGGGATTCGTAATTTTAATTTTGATCTTATTATAATCTTCCCAGTCCTTTTGTTCCACATAGGTTGGAGTGAATTGTATATCCCTGTATTCTTCTTCTGAGATTAACAAAAAGTACCCCTGTGGCCAAAGAGGAGCTCCTAAAAAGCATTTTTGTCTCTCCTGGCCAAGATAAATATTTAGGGATGTAACCTCAGGCTGTAAGATAACAGGAGTTACTTCAGAGGGGGAGAGATACAAATTGGCTTGCCCTCCTGAACCTCTGGAGTCCTGAACTGAACATAAGTCCCTGCTGTTTTTTGTGGGCCCAGGATTTGGCCCTTGTGGCCGTTTCCCAAATTTCTAAATCGACATTCTGAAGCCCAACGAAAGCCCTTATGACATTTGGAGCATTTTGTTTTTGGTCCTGATTCACCATTACTGCCACTCCCTTTGCATTCCCTTTTGAAATGACCCACTTTACTGCATTTAAAACAATTCTTGTTCTGTCTATTTGTGGCAGCTTGAGCTGCTAAAATTTGCGCTTGAAGGACCATGGATTTTACCTCCATTGATTTTTTAATTAATTGATCCAAGGAGGAGTCAGCAGGAAGGGCCAAAAAGGCTTTCTTATGATCTAAGTTGCAATTCCCTCTAGCTATTTGTCTTACAAATTCTTCCAATCCCACAGTACTTCCTAATGTACGCTCAACTGCTTATTGTATTTTGGCCACAAAATCAGGAAATAATTCCTCAGGTCCCTGCGTGATATTTGTAAAATTTTTCCTGCTTGACCAGAACTGATTATTTCTTTCCATGCTTGTATTGCACAATCTTGAATAGTATTACAGACTGCCACTGAATAGTCCATTTGTGTGTCAGGTAATGTATTAGATCCTTCACCCAAAAGCATGAAAATACTAGGTGCGTTAGGTCCTTCTGCCAACATGAGATCATATAGTTTAGTTTGCTATGACATTTTTCCTTATAATTGGCCTCCCACTGTAAGTAGTCCCATGGGGTGAGGCATATTTTAGCTGTTTGCTTCCAATCATTTGGTATCAACGCTGTGGCTGCTAAATTTTCCAATAATGAACACTGTATAATTAGCTGTTGCCCTGTACTCCTGTACAGCCTTTTTTACCTCCTTAAGATCTTTTATATTTAATTTTTGCCATGTCCTAGTACCCTGGGCATCTGTTATAACAAGGTATGCTAACAAATTGCAGCCTTTAAATCCCATTTCTTGTAATGTCTGTCCTTCCTCTTTTATAAGTTTTTGAAAAGGTGTATATAAATTATGAAACTGCGGTGGGACTGCCATTAGGCTTCCAGGTTTTTCAGTTCTGCATGTGGAATTATAAGACAGACACTGAGTGAGGTTAAGAGGTCTGGTATTTTTTAGAGGTCTTTCTTCTCTTGGGGGTCTTTCTCACACAAATTCAGGAGGTGTAGTCTCTTCCTGATTGATCACTGCCTTCGCTCTCACCCATGACACTCAATATTTCTTTAAGATCTGTTTTGTCTGCTAGGCACACTTTGATGACATTATAAATTGCAAATATGGAACCAGAATCACTCTCCTGTCCATTATCCTTAAAATAATTAACTAAAGCCTCTCCCACTGCTTCCCAATCAGGTTCTCTAATCTGAGAGCTGCTAGGGAACGATAGGGCTGCCTGATAGACTATCTTTAGAAATTTTTTCAGAATCTGTTTCTTAACTGAAATCCCTTTCTTACACACTTTAAGTTGTAATATTCTCAGATCTTTTCCTTCATCTTTTGAGCCCTTCACTAAGTTTCCTCCCATACTACATCTCAGTGAGCTCTGATTTATGTAAAATGAAAACTGAGCACACAGATGATTGCTCTTCTTAGAGCCTTCCCCTTACCTTGAATGAAATCCGTTGTCCCTTGGACCTCCTGTGGGCCTGCTACCTGCCGGCAACTTCTGGGGTTCTGGTTGCTAGAGACTTGACAGCAGTCCTGATGCCCCACGCTTGTGGGCGCCATTTGCTGCAACCAGCACAGTTTGGTGGGCTAGTAATTGGTGAGAATAAAGAGACGGAGGTGTAATCAATAGTCTGTTGCCATTTCATACAGAGCCAATGATACAAGGAGCCCATAAATTTTATATGTCCCCCAGCAGAAGATCTACATGACCAGAAAAAAAATGCAAACAATGTACAAGGACCCTCCTTTGATCTTGATCACTCTTTACCCCAGCTTAAGGCTAGTTATTTATTAAGGCTTTATCCTGGGACCATGTCTAGAGGCATAAACAAACAAGACTACCTGTCTTCCTGATTATCTGCCCTGTAGATAAGAAGTCTGTATAGAAGAGGGGAACATTCCATTAGTGGGGCTGGGAGACCCCTGGAAGTTCTCTACACCTAAGGAACTACTTTCACGATTTACAGCACTTAAGAGTAGTGTCAATTTAGATTTTCTTTTGTGAAATGTGAAAAAGGTACAGTTAGCCCTGAGATCTAAACAAAGATCTTCATTAATGACTCAGCTTCCTAAGTGATTTTTCTATTTTCTTTAGGTACTGAGGTGTTAGGGTCCAAATGCAGTTAAGTTAATTAAGAAATTGACAAATTTAGTCCATTTTAGATCTATCTGCTCTATTCCTGAAGCTTTCCCTTGAGATGATGTGAGTCACTTGAGTCTTTAGGCCAACATTTCAACAAACTTTTCTGTTCACGTTTACTGTTTTTCAGTTTGTAGGAAATATTGCACAAAATCTTCTGCCACCTTCCTTTAAAACAAACACGTGTTTTATATGAAAGTGTTTTACAAGGTTCATTCTAAATCAGTGTTCCCCTTGGCTGCCATCTCTTTGTGCTCATCAAGGAAGTCAAGTATCTTTTGGGCAAGGTGATTTGGATGTTCTCTTGGCCTGTGGCAACCTTTTAACACATGCTAAATTAAAAAAAAAACTAATCTATATCTATATCTATACCTATATAGTGATAATGAAGATCAGTACCTTTGTCTTTTTTTCTGCTCTCTACTTTATGGACTACCTTGATGGCTATTCTGAATAAGTCATGTTGAAGCTGTTACAGGTGTTTGTAGTATCTTCTCTTATTTATCCTTCTAAATGATGTTATTCTGAAATCTGCAAGCATACCCATGATTTTGAAATGACTTTCACAAAGCAACCAACTGTTTTCTGACTTCTTCCTTGCTTCATTCATTCCTTTGTTCCTTTGTTCCTTCCTGGTGATGTACACCACTGTACTTTCTGCAACTCTTCTGGAAGAAAGTTATTTATTCAAGTATGATGCTTTTGAATAGTCTAAAAGTTTAGGCCTTTACATTTTTTCAAATCTAAGTCATGTTTGCAATTTTTAAAACCATCTTTACCTTCTCTTGTTGGCATTGATGTTATCGAGTATCCAAATGTATACTGAATTAGTTTGAAGGATCTTGTTAGGTTCTTTGAAGAATTTCTTTATCTCTTTATCTGCAACAGATTCATCATAATAGTTTTTTTTTTTTGCTAATGTTTATCATGAGGACTGCAAAACGAAAAGGTCAAAGGTTCCATGAAATGAAGTCTCCTACTGCTTTTGAATCAACTGTGAAACCAAATTTGCCAACTCTTCAGTTAGTCTCTCCAAGGAAAAACTGTAAGGCTTCCATTTGTCCATAAACTCCTTTTCTCTTTTGGCTTAATTTCTCATAAGAATACCAACACTGATGTGCCTCATTTCTAACAGTGTGACAAACTGCGTCATTGTACCCTGGCATCTAAACAAACACCATCTAATCAGGATTTTTCCCAAACTGATCAGGTACCTGTTTAAGCTATGTATAATACAGAGTACGAAAGATAGGAATTTATGTCCATTCAAGATGATGGAGTCTGTTTCCTTCATGAAATCTAAAATACCTTTATTTTTCCATTGATTTTAGAACAATTAATTATTTTCTACTTACCCTGACAAGTTACAAACTTCTCTTTTCTCTCTTGACACCATAACCCTGTAGAAATAGCATCCTTATGTACTCAATGGTGTTCAAAAGGGTAGCAGAAATGCACACTCAGATGAAATTTAGCAATTCAGTAAAAATAAAACTCAATAAGGTAACAGGATGAAATGTTTTGATGAATGGTTAGGACCCAGATTCAAAGGTGAGAAGTAATAATGTATCACTATATTTAGATCTACCATTGCTTTTAGACTCTCACATAACTTAAATAGGCATTTCCTAAATACTCACTTTTAAAACGCTAGACGACAGTGATTTCTTCATGTGGGTTTAGCTACTTCACTACTTTTCTGTTCACTGGCCAAATTCAGAGGGGGAAGCACACTTGTCATGTTCCGTTGGCATGGGAAGGCTTGGTGCTTAGCCTATGGTCCTGTGTAGAGCAAGCAGATCATTGTCATCACAGTTCAGTCAGCTATTATTTGGTACTGATCTAGCAATGATCTGGAAACCAGGGCCTTTCCTACTCAAGGTGACCTAGAAATATAGTCCTAACACCCCATCCCTGTGTTTTCCAAGATCTGGTAGAAGCAACAAGCACTGACAGGCTGCTAATCCCTAAAGCAAACTACTAGATTTTGGTTTAAGGTATATATCAATATATCCCCCCCCGAAAAAAAAAGGAACTGTAGGAGCTTTCTTTCTTATGAGCCTTGGTGCCCTGCTTCTTTCAGACGAATGTTATTAGGCTGCTCCATTAGTATCAGGATTTTCTTCCCTCTAAAATATGCTGCTAGAGCAATGTTATTTTCAATACTCTCCTCTCACTCTTCAACTCTTGGTAATCTGGCTTTCAGGCCTTATCACTCAACTGAATCTGCTGTCTCCAAATCTGATGGTGGTTTCTCAAATTCTAATCTTTCTCAACCTGTCTGCTCCATTTCACACTGTGTTTCTGTTTCCACTCTTCTCCTGGAATATATTATATCAGTAAACATAATATGTCCTCAGACATTCTTTCCTCTCTGGCAAACTCCTGGCAACTGGTCTTGGTAGTCAGAAGATTTCAATTTAAGTGTTGGCATTGACATACTAGTCAAATCTTTGACAATTTTGTGAATCTAAGTTTCCTCATTTTAAAAGGTGAAACAACCTACTTTACATGGTTCTTAAATAAGTTAAGTTCAAGTTAAGTAAGTTCAACAAAAATTTTTTAAGTACTTCCTGTGTACAGTACGTTGTATAAGGCAAGAGGGTGGATAAAACATTTAGATAAGACACCATCCCTGCATTCATACTGTTGATTTTACAGAGTGTAGGGATAAGACATACATAGGTAACTGTAACACAAAATATTACATGGTAAGTGCATCAAAGTAGTGCAAAGTGCTATGTGACAGGAAGAGGGATGCGGATTAGGAAGTGCTCCATGGAGATGGAAGAATAAGAAGGGGTAGAAATTCAATAGATGAAGAAGGCTAGGGAGGACATTCCAGGAACAGAGGGAAGCATGAACAACAACATGAAAGTAGGAGAGAATTGGGTTTATTTTGGAGAAGGAAAGTTTTTCTGAGACCTAGAGTATATGGAACGTCATAATGAGACAATCTGGGATATAGCTTAGCACTCACCTTATTCTGGAAAGCCTTGAATGCCAATCAAGGGGCTATGAATTCTGGTTGATAGGCAGTAAGAAGCTGCTAAAGATTTCTGAGCAGACAAGTGACTTAACCAGACTTAGGTTTGGTAAGGAAGGATGGGTCGGAAAGGGAAGTGGGAAGAGGCAGAAATACTTGTTAAGTTAATGTGACAGTCCAGGGGAGGTAATGATGAGGTCCTATACTAGAAGAAAGGATACATGCAAAAGATAATCCGAGGTAAAACTACTAGAACTTAGTAAATGATTTGAAATGAGAAGTGATGAAGAAGTAACAAAGATAATAGAAGGTTTTGCTGGGTGGATGGTGTATCATCGGGATGAGATGGCCACTCATGCAGCACGAATAAGCAGGGAGTCACTAAGTAAAATGATTCTAGTAAGATGGAGCACCATCAAACCTTACAATCTGCCCTGCTGCTAAGCCCTAAGAATCTGTGGCCTTGGCTATCTGCCATATAACTAAATTTATTCCTATAAATTTAATCTTCCCCAATGAGATAGGTGAATTTTGTGAGCAGGGGACAACCTTGATTTTCTGTCTATATCCCGATAATCATTAAATATAAAATTTATCCAAAGTCTGAATTAATCAAATAGACTGCTTTGCTTTAAAAATGCCTTTTCCTGTGTCAGCAACTCCAGAGACCAGATAAAACTGGAAGTGGGATTTCCCCTTTTCTTGGGACATACTCCATATGGGAGGAAAACAGAGACATCCTGAGATCATAAATTCCAAACAGATTCTGCTTTATCTTTGCTCTTTGAATGAGGTTGGAGAATACATCTTCCTATGTCAACAAAGCCATTCAAAGCTTACTTTATGGCCCTTAAGGATAAGACTGTTAAATCAAGGCATTAACTTGAATAATGGGACTTTTTTTTTATCTTAATATTTTTTTGGACATATACTATGTTATAGAAAGTTAATGGTAAAGAAAACACAGATATCCTGGGTCATAATTTCAATCTACACTTTGTCAACTCTCTTATTTTATTGTAAACATAAATTTGTGTGACATAGCCAACCTAAATTAGGATGGTTCTAAAATGTATTTAAGCTTTTTCATTCTTCTGTTCAGGCAGTTATATCTTAGTTTCTAACTCCTTGTACATACAGATGTGCTAGTTTTAAGGGAATAAAATGAAATGATTGTATATCACTATTTTTTTGTCTCCTTTAACCAAACTTTTCAGGTTATTAACAATCCCCATTGCTTAGCACAGCTCTTAGAACACAGCAACCACTTAATGTTTTTTTCATTCTTTCATTTATCCTATGATTGAAAAAACAACAACCTGGTGAATTTGGCTCTTAGGAAGTCAGTACTGATCTTGGAACAGCAGTTTCATAAGTGTTCTGGAGGTAAAAGTTCAAATGACAGAGGCTGGAAATAGAATATGTGGTGACAAAGCAAATGCACCCAGCATAAACAACTTTTTTAAAGAAGTCTGGCAGCAAATGAGAGGAGAGTGATGTAACGCGACCGAGATGGGGCAGAGTGGTCACAAGAACAATTCTTTAGAATTGTTTGTTGGCAGATAGGAAGGAACCAGTAAGGAGAAAACTGACGAAATGTTAAAAAGAGGGAATGACTGCTGAAGCAAGGTCTTAGAAAAGGCAGAAGGCAAAGGGATCAAGGATGCAAGTAGGAGGATTGACAAAATCTCTTATGAGAATCAAAGGAAAGGAAGAGATGGTAAGTGATGATGCTGAGAAGTTCTGGGGAATGAAGGAGAGCTGAGTGACAAGAAGATGGCAAAGGCTAAATCATTCTCTCTTTTGTTGATGAAAGCATTCAGCTGCATCCCACAAGTTCTAATATGTTGTTTCCTTACTGTTATTAGGTTAAATCCATCTGTTGTGAGAGGGTACTGTATGATTCTGTCCTTAAGGAAGACGAAAATTTTTGTTAATAGTCATTGTGTAGAATGAGTTTGGAAGTCAATAACAGAACAGAAAGAATTGAAAGTGGTGATGAATCGTGTGAAGAGATTATTAGATAAGTCTTTCAACATGCATACCAAAGTCTTCAGGGATGATGACAAAGGATGGCACATAAAAGATGATGAACCATCGAATTTATTAAAATCACTTGAAGAAGTTGGCAACAAACTAGTTGTTTTTCAGTTATATCCAACTTTTTGTGACCCTGTTTGGAAATTTTTTGGCAAAGAAACTAAGACACTAGAGTTGTTTGCCATTTCCACTTCCAGGTATTTCATGGATGAGGAAACTGAGGTAAACAGGGTTAAGTGAGTTGCCCAGGGTCACACAGCTAGTATCTTAAGCCATATTTGAACTCAGGAAGATGACTCTAGGCCTGGCACTCTATGCACTGTGCCACCGAGCAAAGACCAAGAGATCAGTAAAGAACAGTAATAAGAATGAGGATGGGATGGTATAAATGGACTGCATAGGCTTCTAAAGGGAAAATGGGGAGGAACAAACTCAGAGAAAATACCCGGAAGGCAATGGGGAACAAAGAATGTACCACTCCTTCCTCTTAGCCCCGAGTTTTGATAACAATAAGAAAAAGAGTGGCCTCCAAAGGACATGGTTTCAATGAATACAACAATTTTAGGGACAATCCAGTCTGAATTAAAGGAAGAGGGAAGAAGTGTTATTTTAAAAATTTGAGGAAGTAGGGGAATTTGAAAATGGTGAGGTCTAAGCAATGGTTGAAAAGACGGTTAAGAAATTAAGATAAGCAAATTAGTAAAATGGATAGATGAGACAATGGAAGAATTTAGGATTAGGAAGCCTTGAATATGTTTGTAGGTACTTAAGAAGGAATCATTAGTGATGGTTTGCTACAGAAATCTCTAGGAGAAGAAATTAACTGCTAAATAGAGCTTTGCTAAAAAGTGCACTGTAGAACTCAGAGCACCTATTAATTTCATGCTGCTATTGTTATTCTATTTGTACAGGAATACTGAACTAAAGGCCTTTTAATCTTCCCTTTCATCTGGAAATCCACCAAGCCTAGTTTAAAGTAAGATGCAAATTTCTTAAGTAAAGGAACTTTGTATTCCTAGCACCTAGCCCAGCATTTCCAACAGTGGGAACTTAATAATTGTTGAACTGAAATTAATTTTTGCTTCCTTAAAATATGCATTTATTTTGAGGTATATAGTTTCTTTAGCTCACTCTCCCTCCTTACTTTTCTTCTTTGCGTAAAAAAAGAAAAGGATATAGGAGTTTATATATATATTTTTTAGTAGCTGGCAACAGCCACAGTCTAGAACAAAAACTATAAAAAAAGGACTTATCCAAAATCTGAGGAAGAAAGGGAATCTATTAAGTTGTGCCTTTCTACTAAGCTGAGATACAAAAGGTGGAATATAAAGAACAAAGATTGAATAATATATTTAGCTTCTTTAGCAATAGCAGTTATTAGCAGGAACAATATTATGAATACAACATGGAATTCCCTTTCATTTTTTTGCTTAAGCAGCAATGAAATCTTCACCCACATCCAGGGGAAAACAGGATTTGTATTTTTGAAGGAATGAAAGAAAATACTCTCTAGAGATCCATCCCTTCTTAAAGAGACTAGTTGTAAACAAGAAAAAGATTTTCTCAGGGGTACTTTCCTGGAGAGCTCTGTACAAAGTTTTATATAATGGTCATAAGCTACTGCTTATAAATTAATAAATGCCTGACAAAAATAGAGGCTTGGAAAGAATCTGGACTTGTGATTTTTCTGTGATGTGAGGCAAGAGATCTCAAATTTTCTGGTCACAATACTTCTTTATACTCTAAAAAATGTATTGAGGATTCCCCAAAAAGCTGTTGTTTATGTAGGTCATATCTGTGTCTCAGTAATACTATGAAAATAGTTTTTAACTCTGTGGACCCCCTGATACTGAGGACTGTTCATTTCACTTTGGAAATATCTCTTGTATATGCACTCTTTCCTCCATTGTCACTGCCACCATCTTGCTGCAGGTGTTTGCTGCCTCACTCTTACACTTCTAGTAGTCCTCTGCTTGGTCTTTTTGACACAAGTCTCTCCCAAATCTAGTCAGTCTTCTACTGTACTGTCACAGTGGTCTTCCTAAAGCACAAGTCTGACCATATTATCCTTCCAGGATCAAATGTAAAATCCTGTTTGGCATCCAAAACCCTTCATAAGTTGGCCCCCTCTTATGTTTCCAGTCTTCTTACACCTTACACACTTCTTCCTCCCTCTACATACTGTGATTTAGTGACACTGGCCTCTTTGCAGTTCCTTATACACAAGTTTCCACCTCCCAACTCTGGGCATTTTCACTGGCTGTCCCCTGTGCCTGAATACTCTCCCTCCTCATCTTTGCCTACTGGTTCCTCTGACTTCCTTCAAGTCCCAGCTACAAATCTCACCTTCTACAGGAAGTCCTTTCCTATCCCATTGGGAACCAAATATCGTGGGCCACTTGGGTACCAGCCCCAAGTGTGAGTGAAGATGTGACAAAAAATTAACCAGGTGGGTAGTTCATAGGAAAGAACTCCAATTTAATGATTCTTTGAACAAGGTTTTTATAGAGCAAATGATACAAAAAGATAAAAGGACTCAAGTTTTACTATCATTGTCTTTAGCCTGTTATATATTGGAAGTAACACAGAATGGATAATTTGATAAGGAATATGTTATCTAGGTGTTATCATTGTTTTTAGTCTGTTATATCCTGGAATTAACATAAAATGGATAATTTCATAAGGAATATGTTCTTTAGGTGCCTGAAGTCTGGGGGTAGTCTTTGATCTCAAGATCTCAAATAAAAGGTACTTTTAAGTGTAGCCCAAGTCAAAAGGGGCCCAAGGAGCTAGTTTAACAAAAAGCCGAGTTAGCGAAGGGTCCTCATTAGAGCACATTGTCAAGATTTTTATCTGAGTCCTGGATCAGGCCTCCTTGGCTCCCCACACTATCCCACTTAATTCTCATATCTTCTCCCTCTTGATTATTTCAAATTTATCTTGCATATAATATAGCTTGATTGCACATTAAGTGCTTGTGTGCTATCACCACCATTTGATTGTAAACTCTTTAAGGACAGTATCATCTTTAACCTTTAGATGTTTCTCTAGCACTGAGCACAGTGTCTGTCACATAGTAGGCACTTAACAAATATTTACTGATTGATATAAAAAGGTCTAGAAGACTCTAAGTGGTCCCTGGACCATACTTTTGAGACCTATTAATAGGAATTCCCTCTACCAATGAAGGTCAGCACCTTCTCTGCAACTTATGAATCTGGGAGACCTTGCCTAGACCACTGAGAAATTAAGTCATGTCAAATAAGTATGCATTTATTAGATTCCTACTATGTGCCAGGCATTGTGCTAAGTACTACAGATACAAAGAAAGGCAAAAATAGTTTCTGTCTTCAAGGAACTCACAATATAATGAAGAAGACAACATGCAACTAACTATAAACAAACAAGATTTATGCCAGATAAACTGGAGATAATCTCAGAGGGAAGGCACTAGTGCTAGCATGAAGGAAGACCAGGAAAAGTTCCTTGCACAAGGTGAGATTTAAGCTGAGAATTTGAAAGAAGTCAGAAGGCAAAAATGAGCAAGGAAGGAATTCCACACATGTACTATTTAGTGAAATGCGCAGAGCCAGGAGATGGAGTGTCTTATGTAAAGAACAGGAAAGAGGTCAGTTTCACGGATCTAAAAGTACTTGGAGGGGAAAAAAGTACAAGAAAACTGGAAAGCTAGGAAGAGGCTTTAAAAGGTCTTTAAAAGTCAAACGGATTTTATATTTGATCCTGGAGGTGATAGGGGTGAATCTGTATAGGAGTTTGATATGGTCAGAACTATACTTTAGGAAGATCCCTTTGACAGTTAAAAAGGAAGGACTGAAGAAAGACTTAAAAAGTAGAGAGACCAACTAGCAGTCTATTTAATATTCCAGATATGAAAGCCTGCACTAAGGTGGAGGCACTGTCAGAAGAGAAAAAAAGAGTTGTAAATGAGAGATGTTATGAGGGTAGAAATGACAGCACTTGATTATTGATTGGATATGGGGGAGAGGGGGGAAGAATTGGTGAGAGTGAGAAGCTGAAGATGACACCAAGGTTTTGAGCATAGATGACTAGGAGGATGGTGGTTGCCTTGACAGCAATAATAAA
>CM053582.1:443021824-443063208 GCA_028627135.1 Pseudochirops cupreus
AAACTCTCCTTACTTAATCATTCAATCATTTCACAATACAAGTCAGTCTTCCACTCATGGGGCAATCATAAGTTAACTTAATCATTCACTTATCCAGATTCACAATTACTAAGTATCATTAATCACTAAATACAATCATTAGAAAATTACGCAAACCCTCCACCCCTCAGTGTCTAGTAAACTTCAATTTCATCACACATTCAATATCCAAGGAGAGGCCTTTTCTTCATCCTGACTTGGGGTGGTCTCTCAGATTGCCTGGATCCCCTTCCATGGTCCCAGCTCCTACCTGAATCCACCAGTCATCTGGATTCAGAGGCAGACAGCTCCCAGCTCCTTGTCCAGTCCTCTGGGCAGTTCCTGGTACACACTGAAGTTCACAGGGTGCGGCTCATTTCAAAATCTTCACAACTTCTGTTGCTGGGAACTCAAGGATCAACCAAGCCACAAACAAACAAAGGTTTATCCCAGGCACGTTTCTTCAGTCCTCCAGCAGTTCAGCTGGCCCTAGGACCCAGAAAAAATCTCAGCCTTCCAGGAGACAGCAACCACTTTGGCCTTCACCAGATTCTGGTTTCATAGAAGACTCCAACTCAGTTCTCAGTCCATTAGCAGCCCAGCTCCCAGATGCTAGGACAATTGTGCTCCTTGCACCAGGAGCCACCAGGAGGAAAATTCTTGATTCTGACTGTCTGTCCTCTGGAGCTCTTCTTAAGTACACACATACACACTGGCTTCCTATCTCAGCCAACTTCTTCCTGTTATTTCAGCAACAACTTAGCCTAAGAGCTAAGTACCTGCTAAATTAATTACTATTACAGAAGGGAGGCTGTAAGAGTAGTATAGATAACACATTGAGGACAGTCTTTACAGATATGTCTAACTTGTTCCCTAATAATATGGAATTGTTTATATAGAACATGTATATTTTGATGAAAATAAGAATAAGATACTGTAGCTCTATGAATATTTGGGGAGAGAGTTGGAAAAACTTGAACCTTTTGATCAATAGTCACATTAATTTTGGAAAGAGGTCCAGAAAGTGAAGAATGAACTCTAATATGGGTTAAATAGGTTGTGACTTCTATCTTATGAGAGTTTGCAATTTTACAATGTGACAGATATGAGGTTGGTACCTCAGAGGGTCTTTAACTTGAATTTATCTAATTATGGATGATTTGAGGCTTTTTTTAGATGCCTATTTGGAATTTAGATTTCTTACCCTGAAAATTTCCTCTTAATGTCTTATCAATTAAAAATGTTTCTTATTCTCAGAAATTCAAATATATTTCCTGATATGACTTAAAAATGGGATCCTTATCAGAGAAAATTGTTTTTCCCCAGTAATCTGTTTATCTCTTAATTTTGGCTAGACTGGATATGTTTCTGCAAAAATTTTTAATTTCATGGAAGGAAAAAATAGTCTATGTTATCTTCTGTTGTGCTCTCTTGTATTTGGTCATGAATGTTTCACCTCTTATAGATCTAATAGGTAATTTCTTCCTTACTGTGCTAAACTGTTTATGATGCCACCCTAAATCTCTAAGTCGTATATCCATTGATAGACTATGTTGATTTGCAGTGTGTAAGGGGAAAGGGAATTTTAAGACCTTCCCTGCTGTGAAAGTAAACTATGCCTCCTAACAGACTGAATATAACCACATGGAGCCTGTGATGGAGGGAATTTGCTGAAGGGTGCAGCAGAGCCCACAGGAAGCTTTCCTACTATGAAGATAAACTCTGCTCCCTAATATGCTGAATGTAGTCACATGGAGCCTGTAGTGGGAGGAGTTTGCTGAAAGGAAGCAGAGCCCACAGGAAGATGAGAGACAGAGAGGGTAGGAGAGAGTGGAGCTCAGGAAAGGAGAGAGAGAGAGATGTTTGTGAGTAAATATTGATCTTGTATTGATAGGAAGGCTAAAGGATGCTATGGTTCTCAGTAATATTGTGGTTTCTGAATATCTTTGGACTATGATGGAATCAGCTTACTAGTCTGGGCATTTGGTTTTCTGGTGTCTAAATAAATGTTTCAGTTCTGTCCTCTTTATGGAGAGTTTGATTTATTTTGGGATTGAACATCATGCAATAGTTATAGTCACAGCAGATGCTATAAAATATTGCATTGGTGAAACATAGTGTAAGATACAAATCTTTATAACAGTCTATACTACTACATGTATTTCTATTTTTCCCTGTAGCATTCATCAAATAATGATTTCATTCTCCATTGTTTGAATTTATCAAAAATTTATCCGTTATATTTCTTGGCTTCTGTATATTGTACATATTCTACATAGCATATTGATGAATCTATGCCTTAAACAGTACCAAACTGTTTCGATGACCACTGCTTTGAAGTATACTTTCAAATCTGATAATTCTAAGCTTTCCTTATTCCCACTTTTTTTTTATATTTTACTTAAAATTCTTGATAATCTTAATACATTAAGGAGGTGCTGTGAAATGACATTTGGGTGTCTAATTCACAGGATTGTTGTAAGGATCAAATAAGATAATGTATATAAACTACTTAACACAGTCACTGGCACATAATATTTGTTTAATAAATGCTTGATACCTTGCACATTGACTTTGTTCCTCTATATGAAATGTTATTGGTTTTTCCCTATCTAAAAATACTATTTTGGGAATTTCATTGACATAGATTTTATAGCTAAGGAGAACCCTTGATGAACCAATACCATCTACTCAAATGCCTGTTTTTCCCCATCTACTACAGAGAAAAGGCATCAGTAGCAGACTGAAGTCATAGCAGACCAACTTCCCTCCAAATATGGCTTAGCTACTGCCACACCATGCCATCTTTCTCCAACCTAGGATGAGCAGAAGAAAGTCACTAAATTCCTATACTTTTTCTGCCTTTTCCCAGCAAAAAGCCTCAGGAGATTGAGAGGTATCTTTTTTATATTTTAAAATATATATTACATACAACACAAATTGAAAATGGCTGAAGCAAAATTCAAGACATTTTGTCCAAAAAAAAACCTGTCTATTCTTCTAAACTAACATCCTCTCATTCACCCAAAATAAAAACTTGAGTGTCATCCTTCACTCCTCATTGTCACTCAGCTCACATAACCAATCAACTAGCATACATTGTCTTTTCTATGGTATTGTAAAGTAAGGTCAGTTCTTTCCACTCCAGGATCGCTGCCAAAAGACCTCATAACCTAGGGGAGTAGATTATTGTAATACCCTTCTAACTCTTATCTGTACCTCAAATGTTGCTCCAACCTGTATTCTCTTCATATGCAAGTGATTTTCTAAAACTTGGGGTTGCCTATTTTGTTCCCTTCAACTCAACAAACTCCAAAAAGTCCCTTTTAAATCTAGCATCAAATCTAAAGGTTTAAAACTCATCATAACAGACTCTCTTCCTACCTTTCCTGTCTTCTTATGCTTAAAGATTATGCTTCTTCCTTGACTGAGTGACTGGTCCCCAACATGCAGGATATACTAGACTACTTGCTATTCATTAAACATAGCAACTCTCCTTGCAATAATTCTCTTCCTCCTCATTGAACCTGGTGCACACGTGCACGCGCGCGCACACACACACACACACACACACACACACACACACACACTACTATACACTTTGTATGAGCCCAATCATTTCTCCAAATGCAGAGACTATTTCTTATTTCTTTGTACCCATAGCACTTAGCATACTGTTTGACACATAGTAAACCCTAAATAAATGATTTTTTATTTATTAATCTATCACCTCCTTCTCCTGTGGTTGAATGGTGAGTTCTAAATTATCTCCTTATGATGTTTGGTTGATAAAGCTTTGTTTACAAAACACCTACTATGTGTTTAAAGGCAAAAGATAGTCTCTGTAGTCAAGGAGTTTACAACCTGAGGTTGGGGAGAGACAGAAATCCAGCAAACAAGTTTCCATGAAGAACACATTGAGAGGATCAATAAGAAAAACGCAGTAGAGGGAAGGAATTAGTGTTAAGAGGGGTGGGGATAGGCTTCCTGTTGTAGCTGGGATTTCAGATGGTCATTATATGAATCCTAGAACAAAGAGGAGCAGCATTATGTGGATGGTAGACACCCAAACAGAGAAAATAGCTGCAGCTTATAGGCAGAATTTCAAGTTCATACAACAGTCAGGAGGTCAGTGTCCCTAGATTACAGAGTACATAGCAGGTGATGAGGTCTAAAAAGCCTGGAAATGTAGGAGAAGGTTGAATATTGATCTAACACTTGCACTTGTACAAAAATACTCTCTCCAGCCTTACAGACTGCATTCTTATGCACATCCTCTACAACTTCCCTTCATTCTCCATCTCTTTCTCCCATGTTCTTTGCATCAACTATCCCCTGATTCCAAATGTGATTCCCCACCCAACACACCCACAACACTGCTTCCTAGTACTTCATTTCTAACATAGATAGGATACTTGTCATGGCAAGGTAAAATAGTGTAAACATTTCAATGCCACTTCCAGAATCTCTTTCTACCACTATTTAGCAAATTTCACCATCCTCTGACATTGAGTATCAAAATCACAGATAGACCAATCCAAATTATGCAGAAAGTTGTATAAATCCTAGCCCCCATATACTCTTAACTTTTTTCAAGGAGTTCATCACATGGTTCACCACCTTTCTCTTCACCTCAATACATACCTTTATATTAGGGGAATTCAATCTTCATAATAATACTCCTTAAACTCTCCAAATTCTTAGTACCTGAGGCTTCTTAAATCCTATGACCTACCATTCCATGTCATCTCAACCGTATGGTCACACACTGAATCTTATGACTACTAATTCTTTCAATTCCCTAATCAAAAACTCTGACAAGTTTCTTTCTTGCTATAAAACTCCATCACTTGATATTTCTGCTATGATTTACCTCTCCAAAACATACACATATGATACTGTCACACAGATTTCACTTTCCTTTCTTCCCAACTCTGACCCTAATATGTAAGCCAACCCAAAAATAACTACATTTTCTTCTACTCTCAATTTCCTTTTGCTCTTGTTTTGTCATCTCTCATGCTTCAACAAATCTCACACCTGGTTTACTGTATCTGCTGGTTACTTCTACATGTCCAAGTTTTCTTTATCCTTTAAAAAATTTCTTCACTAGACCCTTCTACCCCCTTAAGGTAATTGTCATATATAGCTCCTCTTTTTATCAGTCAAACTCATTAAAGAAACTGACTACATCAACTTCCTCCATTTTTCTGCTCTCATTTACCCCTCAGCCCTTTTCAATCTCATTTCTGAAACAACTCTCTCCAAAATTAACAATGATTTTTTAATCGCTAAATCTCATTCACTTTCGTTTTGGTCCTCATTCATCTTGTGATATCACAAAGTGAATTAGGAATTTCACTGAGATCTCCTACACACCAGTTCCCATGGGCTTAAATTTTTATTCCTCAGATGAAAAGGAACGAATTGCAATGGTCAAAGCACCATTCACAAAGTCAACCATATAGCAAGAATGAGATCCTTTTCCCTTAACAGAAAAACAAATCATTCAGGTTTACACAAAACAGATGCCATATGCACTAAACCAACTATGATATCTCTCTTTTATGAACTCACAACATTCATTAGACACTTAATTATACACAGCCTTGCAACATCTCTTGTATTGCTCTCTACTGTTTCATAACTGTTGATGAGAACTCTGAACACTCTACTTTCTAGTCAAATTTAAATGCAACACCAAAATATGTCCAAAAATTTCCCAGAACCTTCATACCATTTTTGGCACATGAAATAGCCTACCCCTCTTTCTCATATCTATATGTTGTAATCTCACGCATCCTTCAATGTACAATACAAAGGCAAACGTTTATTTGAAGCCTTCTCTGGTCCATACAAGACAAAGTTAAAAGGAGTATGTGCACAACATACTCAATCTCACATCAAAATAATTGCTGAATTAGGAGACTTAGAAAAGTAAACTCCAAAATAATTTTAAAATTAGGTTATTTTTATGAGTCAAAGAAAAAAAATGTCAAAAGAAAAAATTCTGAAAGACCAAGAGAAAAAGCATGAGAAAAAATACTCAAATTTTTCAAAGATAAAACAAAATTCAGAATAAAAGGAATAACAAAATAAAAGGAAAAAATGAAGAGACTTGATCAAAAACAATCACAAGAGATATAAGAAGGAAAAGAAAACTAGAAAACTTTTAAACTATAAAGAGATTTTAAAATACCCTCTAGAATTCACTTCCTCATGTCTTCTTTATATAATTCTTATCTTCAAGCCTTCAATGTACCTTAGATGACGACTTCCTTGATCCTTCCATAATTTATTTTCTATTTCTTTGAATCATAGAGCTGGAGCCAGATGGAACATTACATGTAATCTAGTCCTAAATCCTGACTTTATAAACAAATAACCAGGCACAGAGAATAAAGGTGATTTACCCAAGTTTTGAAAGATGTAAATGACAAGACTGGGTTCTGAACTCAATTCTTTGGTGGAAGAATAGGTGTCCTGAGTGGGGGAATGATAGACAACTTGAAAGCAGAGCAGCCAAGTAAGAATCCCATAGAATAGGAACAGGAATTCCAACCTCTTATCTTTTATTTTTGATGGTCCCTGAACTATTTATGTACACAGTGTTACAAGTATAGGCTAATAGAACCACACATGAACACAAGGTGACCTAAAAGAAAGCATCAATCTGAAACTTCTGTCTTTTCCCCAAACTCAGGGAAATGAAGTTTTGTCTTAGGTTATCTATTTAACAAACATTAAAATTATGATGTCGTAATTAGGTTCAACAAACATATGGGGAAAAAATCCTGTTTCTGAAATTAATATAAAACCTGATCAGAGATTTTTTTTACTTCATTTATACATTGTTTCTTTCTGATCTTGAGAGGAAACCAAGTTTCCTCTAATCTCTAAAATTCTATTAGGATACAGTAAGTACCAAAGTCATGAAGTCCTCTTACAGACGACAAAATGAGCAGTTAAATCCTGCATATTCTGTGGTTTTTGTTGTTATTTTTTCCCTTAATAATTTCGTTTTTTCAAATTTCATTTAAAGATACATTTGAACATTTATCTTTGTAAGATTTTGAGTTCTGAATTCTCCTTGCTCCCTCCATCTCCTACCTCCATCCATAAGACAGCAATCATCTAATACAGGATGTACATGTACAAGTACGTTAAATGTATTTCCACATTGATTTTGTTGTTAAGAAAGAATAAGGACAAAAGAGGAAAATCATCAGAAAGAAAAAAAAAGTAAAAACAACATGCCCTGATCTGCATCCTCACTCCGCGGTTCTTTCTCCAGAAAGATTCGCCATTTTCTTGTAACAAGTCTTTGAGACTGTAGAGATTCACTAAATTGCTCAGGAGACGGGTAACGATCACGGAGTGCTGCTACACACAACCCTGTTCTCCAGAACCTGCTCAATTCACTCCACGCCAGTCCATTTAGGTCTTTCCAGGTTTTCCTCTTATCTACTTCCTCAACATTCCATTTGTTTCATATACCACAATTTTTTGTCATTCCCCAACTGATGGCCATCTTCTCAATTTCAAAAACGCTATGAGCTCATTAATATTAATATACACTCACTGAAACACGGTGAGGTATCTGAAATAATTTGTAATTCTATCAACAGTACCATGAAGGTGAGATGTAAAATGAATGAGTTCTATTAAACAAAATGTTCTAGTTCATAAAGAGTTATCATGTAGGCTATATTTAAATTCTATTTATTTAGTAAACCCTGCCTTCCAATGGATTTGGAGCTGGTTTTTAAAATAAGGACAACTTTGTCTCCACCAATCAACCCCAACAAAAAGTAGAATTGCAGACAGAACATGACACTATCAAAAGGGAAAAAATGGGAAGTAAAAACCTAAAATATATCATATGCAGATTACCGAATTTAAGGAACAAGAAAAAAATGAAAAGTTTTTTTAAAAAAGAGAACAACAATTATTTCTTGGCTATATTCAACTGTGATTCTCAAAAAAACAAAGCTTCAGCAAACTCAACAGTCAGAAAAAATAAACTGAAGAATTCTAAAATTTTCGTTATAACTAAGCATCTCTTAATAATACACAGACAAAGAATTGCTATTGGTCACAATGAGATCTGGAAATCAGCCGGAAAGAAAAAAATACCAAATTCAAAGGTTGACAACATCTCCAGGTGACTACATGGATACCTCTCTATTTACCTGGATTCAAGGCAGCTCACTACAGTCAATAAAACACTGAACAATTCTATCCTGGAGAGACTGTCAATGTTTTCCAAGAAAACGTTTGTTTTATTTGGTAAGAAAGAGTGAAATATAGTAAGAAATATCCAGGCTACTTTCATATGTCAGTACACTGCAATTCTTCATGCAACAATTCCTCCTGTAAATACAACTAGCTCATTCTACCAATTTCCTATCAGTTAACTAAATCCTACATCAAACAAATAACCTTATTAATTACAATAGAAGCAGCTTGCAAGACCATTTGGATTAACTGTATTGGTATAGCCAATACCAAACTGCAATATCATTTATAAAAGCAATTGTTAAAGAAAAATAGTAATCTTGGTGATAAAAGGGTTCTAGGTTCATATCAACAAGTGGCTATATGATAAATTTGGGAATTTTCTACATCCTAGAAAAACTAAAAAACTAAAAATCTAAAAAGTGAAAATGCAAAGAAATTTTGCAACCTTAGGTATTTTATATATCTATGGAAGGGTTGTACTACTTGAAGAAATTAATCTGATTTTCAAGGTTTAGGGCAAAATAGTTTGTTATTATAGACTTTCTTGCTATGATTTCTCTGACTGCCTGAAATAGCAACATCAAAAGCCATATCAAAGAGCCAGACCTCTTAGCTTAAAAATCTTGCAATCATTATTGATTCTGTCTTTCTCCTTAATCCTGCATCCAATAAGATGCTGGAATGTATAAGTTGGAGGAAATAAGAATGGTGATGAAATTCCAAATGTTTTGCCTAATGATCCATCCAAGTGACTAGGTATGTTTAGCATTAAGGAGAAAAGATTTAGGAGAAATATGACAGCCATCTTCTGATGTGTGAAGAATTATTATTTAGTAGAAATAAACTTACTTCCTGTCACCTTAGACAGCAGACTGAAGGATATCAGAAATTTCAAGAAGGGAGATTTCAAGTCAATACGAATAACAGCTTATTCAGAATCGGGGTAATAAATGCTGCAGACTGTGTCACGTGAAATGCTGAATTGCCCTTTTCTGAGGGATTTTATTTCAGGCAGAATGACCATTTCTAAAAGATGTTCTTCCCATACATGATTAAGTTGATTAGACAGGATGGGAGATCTCTTTCCAACTCTAAAATCTTTTTTTTGTCTATGCCTTGCAACATTTCTCAAATTGTTTTCCCTTGTTTCTACTCCTACTGCTACCATTGTAGTTCCAGCTGTTATTACTTCTTACCTAGAGTACTGTAATACCAATCTCCAGTCTTTTTTCCTACGGTCCATCCTAACTATTCCATGTCATAACAATCTCCTCATCCTAGAACTTTAACTTCTGCTCAAGATTTTTCAAAAGATTGTACGAGAAACTAAAACCCATTCCCCTAAGATTAACAGCACTCTTCAATCTAGCTCCAATCTGAGTTCTTGGTTTTTCATATATTTGGTTTTTCTGTATTTCTAAGAGATTTTTTTAAAAAGGAAAACTGTATATACAAAAATTTTGATGGGACCTCTTTTTCTGGTAGCGGAGAAATGGAAATCTAGGGGATACACATCAAGTGAATAATGGCTGAACAAGTTGGGGTAGATGATTGTAAAGGTAATAGTATTTTGCTTTAAGAAATAATGAGCAGGATTGCTCTCAGATGAACCTAAAAAGATTTATGTGAATTAATGCAAAATAAGGTAAGGAGAACTGGAAGAACATAGTATACATTAACAGCAACATAAATTGTTAGGTATTCTAAGCAATACAAAGATACAATTTATATATTATTTCATTTAATCCTAATAAAAATCCTGAGAGGTAGGTCATGCTATTATGCACAACTTACAAACAGAGAAAGGGAGAATAAGAAAAGTTTAAAGACTTTGTTCAAGTAGGTAGCATCTCCTTGATTTCAAGTCTAGCACTCTTTCACCACCTAGCTGCCCCAACTAATATGCTGCAGGGTCAGGCAAATTGGAATTTTTATTGTTCCTGGGTTTTTTCCCTTGTTCTTGGGGGTCAGTTTCTAAGAATAGATATAAATTGGAAAGATCTAAAGGATCAATATCATCTGAACCCTGGAGATTCACAACTATATTGAAAGACATGAGCTTTGATGCCTTTTGTTTCTGAGTCTATTAGTCAAAAGTATATATACACAGAAATATATAAATGTATGTAGACACATAGTTACACACAATGAAGTAAGATGTTGTCTTCAAGCTTGTACATGGAAGAAACTTTAGTCATTTTCAAGGAGCCATCCAGCTGTGAATGTAAATCAATCATCAAGTTTTAGAGAAGGATAGAAATAGGAAATGAGAGAGAGAGAAAGAAAGAGACAGAGACAGAGACAGAGAGACAGAGAGAACCCCTGATACTGCCCTGATACCACTGCTTGTTAGAACTCGTGGACACTGGACTGAGAAAAAGTAAGATTGTTAATCATCTTTAAGGAAAGTATGGGGTTCAGTGAGACTTGGATAGTTATTTGACAATTATAAAATTATTTTTCACGTACCCAGAGGCCAGACCAGAGCAGCCCTTCCCCATGAAGCTGAGGGGAAGATCAGCTGCCCTGAAGATGAGGTGGTGTAATCCAGAGACAGAAGTTGGGGGGAAGGGCACCTGAAGCCTTCTGTGTCTGGTCTCAGGCAGGAGCAAAGAAAGTTTAGAGTGCATCAGTCCATTACTCCAGGAGGTCAGACATGAAGTAGAAGCAAGGAGCTGCCTGCTTCCAGACCCAGATAGGAGCCCAGACTAGCTGGCCCCTGGAACCATAGGAGGAGGAACTTCAGAGTTCAGGTTTCAGCCCTGAGTGAAAAGGAGCAGTGAGGAAGGTTTCCTGACCGAACCTCTGTGATAGGTCATGAACCAAGGTGGGTGGAGTCATCAATGGTGGGAATGCAGGGAAGTGCCATAACCTCCAAGGACACAACAAGTTGACTTTGTGCCCCATCTGCCATACACAACCTGGAAGTTGGAGCCGGAGCACTGCTAAGAGGTGGACTCTTAGAGTCATTAGACAATGTGTATTTGAGGAGGACACTCTATTTGGTTTGCATCCTACTGAAGAGTGTTATATTTTCAGCTACCTGGGGGATGTGTTATGTTATGGGAAGATCCTGACCAGTGAACCTCTAATTGTATAAATAAGAATTTTATTGAATGATATGCTTTGTTTTCTGCCTTTTGGCCAAACTGGTAATAAGGTGTTATGTTATGCTTTGGTTTCTTAGGTCGAGAGTTTTTTTACATTGTGATGAGACAATTGAAACTATTCATAGCAAAACCCCTCACAAGTGGTGTGTTAATTAGGGTTACAAATGTACTTATTACCAATTTCTTCCAATTAAAATCCTAAACATCCTTTATAACTTAGCAAAAGTATGCTGTCTCTATAAAAACTTTCTTCATCCTTCTAGCTAGAAATGTCTCCCAGTACCTCTTTCAGCACATAGAAGGTAAACAACTTATTTACTAGACTTACTCAATTGTATAATTGATAATACAGGTGGCCATGTACATCAGTAGTATCACAATCGAGAAGAAATGAGGATCAGAGGGCCACAAATCTGTATATATGAATGTTTGTGGTCCATATGTTGATGTAGTTTTAAAATATTTACTTTATTTATATTACTATACTAAGAATTTTCAAATTCCACTTTAATCTAGTTTAGACCACATTAAGTAGTCACTCTAGTCTATAGAAACACAGGTGTTTCACACCTCTTATGTCCATCTTTATATTTCCAAACATGTGCAAATGTAGCAGGTCCTTGATAAACTTTCACTAAATTCAAAGATACATACATTAACTAGCATATACCCACTTTCAGTCAACTTCCACTCTCCACGAATTTCTGTCATTAGAAAGGTTTAAAAACTGGAAAATAATTTCTCCTTTAAATAGTGAATTTCTTGCTTAAATTGTCCAAATTGTAATGTGCGTGTGTGTGTGTGCGTGTGTGTGTGTGTGTGTGTGTGTGTGTGTGTGTGTGTGAGAGAGAGAGAGAGAGACAGAGACAGAGACAGAGACAGAGAGGGACAGAGAGGGAGAGAAAGAGAGAGAGAGAGAGAGAGAGAGAGAGAGAGAGAGAGAGTGAGTGAGTTGGGGGGTGAGGGCCCGGACATGCGTGTGTGAGGAAGAGGAGAGAGAGGATAGTCAAAACTGAGTAGAGGCAAGAACTACCCTGATCTATCCCAAATTCCCTCGTAAACAACCTTAAAAGAAAGCCTCAAAATGAATTTAGAATACAGTAAATGATGTTACATAAGAGAAATGAAAAGAGCTTTTAAAATGAAGTGGACAAAGGGGGAGGAGATGGGATGGATGAAGTATAAAATGTATGAACATTACTGTCATTGAAATTGGCTCAAAGAGACAATACCATAGACAGTCAGGCATAAAAATCTTACTATACAGAGAAGAAAGAGGTGAGAAGGATAAGAGAAAAGAGGTGGAACTAATATAAGGTATGCCAGATTAAGGGAGGCAGAGGTCAGTCGCAGAACACAACAGGATGAAGGTAAATGCACAGATTAATACCTGGGAATGGGACAAACTCAGAGAACAAATCAAAGTAGATAGTAGATTAAAAACCAAAATCCTGTGAAATTTTGGTTACAACAAACACTTGAATCACACGTTTAGAGACACACAGTCACACTAAATTTATGAAACTGGAGCAGAATTGATTTTGTTTTAGGAGTTGTAAAGAAAACAGGGAGTAGCCATCATGACACTTAAAGCAAAAGCAATAATATATATAATTGAAAGAAATAGTCAAGGAAGTGTCATCTTTCTAAATGTTAACAATAGACATTAAAAGGTTATCAGAATTCAACACAAATGCAACAATTTAAATAGAACACAAATTCTAAAGAAAACTTAAATGAGTTAATGGAGGAAAATAGATAGCAAAACTGTTAGAGTGAGGAACCTCAACTTTCAAGTCACAAAACTAGATAAATTTAACTAAACAATAAAGAAGGTATAAAGATAAATAGTAATTTGGAAGAGGTAAATATAATATAACTTTGGAGAAAACTAAAGGGTAATAGAAAAATATATACATTTTTCTCAATGGTACATGGCACGTCCTCAAAAATAGACTATGAATTGGTCATAAAGGCTTCACAATCAAATGGAGAAAAGCAAAAATATTAAAACCATTCTGTTAGGATCATAATAAATAAAAATACATTCAATAAAGGGCAGTCGGAAGAAAGATTAAAAATTAATGATAGAAATGTATTGTTTTATGGTGAAAGCTCTCGTATGTCCTGCTATATACATGCCAAAGTTTCCTTTATATTTAAGTTTAAAATTAAAAAAATCTAAAAAATTGGAATGAAATAATCTTGTACTAAAGAATAAGTAGGTAAAAGGACAAAGCATAAAAACTATCAATGAGTTCATTAAACAGAATGGCAACAATGAGACAAGACAACACAAATTTATATAATGTAAAAAAATATTTAGAGGAAATTTTATATCTCTAAAATCTTTAAATAGACAATACAGAGAAAGAGCAAATCAATCAATCAAGAATGTGAATAAAAATAACTAGAAAAAAATTCAACAAATTAAAAATGCTAAATCAAACACCAAAGTGGAAATCATGAAAATTAATGTAGAGATTAATAAAATTTAAAAATATGGAAGCCACATTACAAAAAAATTAAATTATAGGCCAGGTTTTACATAAAACATGAATGAAGTTGTTAAGCCATTCATCAATTAATTTAAAACGCAAAATAAATTGCCAATATCAAAAATGAAAAGAATGAATTCACCATCAGTGAAGAGGAAACTAAAGCAATTAGGAAGAGTTATCTTGCCCAACTACACACTAATAAATCTGAGAATCTGAAATGAAAGAATATTTACAAAAATATAAAGTTCCCAGTAAAACTGAAATTGAAAATACTTAAATAATCCCATCTGTACACAAACATTGAACAAGCCATCAAATGTGTTCCCTAAGAAAACAATCGCCAAGACCAGATGGATTGAAATGTATAGCTTACCAATGATTTAAAAGACAATTAATTCCAATACTTTCTAAATTATTTGGAAAAATAGAAGAAGAGTTCCTTTTATAACACAAATACGATGCTCATACCTAAAGCAGGAAGAGCAAAACACAGAAAGAAAAATATACACCATTTTCCCTAATGAATATTGCTACAAATAGTCAAATAAAATATTAGTAAAAAAAAAATCATAGTGACATATAACAGAGATCATACTCTATAACCAGGTGGCATTTTTATGAGGAATGGAGGGCTAGTTCAATACTAGGAAAGCTATCACCATCATTGACCATAGAAAGAACACAGGGAAGAAAAAATATTATGATCTCTAAAGATTCACCACCACCCCCAAAAAAAGGCTTTTAACAGCACACATTGCTATTTAAAAAATTTATTGAAGAACATAGGAATGAATGGAGCTTTCATTAAAATGCTAAATAGTTTGTATAAAAAAAACAATCAAAAAGTATTGTCAGTGAAGTAGATAAGCTAGAACCCTCCCCAATTAAGATCAGGGGTGAAAAAAGGATACCCATTATCACCACCATTACTTAATATTGTACTAGAAGTTGTACACTGACAAATTAATGGAAAAAAGAAATTGAAGGAATTAAAATAGGCAATGTGGGGGGAAAACTTGCTTCACAGATGATAGGATGGTATAATGTGAGCATACAAAAGAAGCAACTTAAAAAACTAGTTGAAATTAACTTCCCTATTCAATGCTATACTGCTCAAAAGACAAAAAAAATTTTAAAGCTAAAAAAAAGTAGGAACAAAATTCATCTGGAAGAATTAAAGATGAAGAATATCAAGGAAATCAATTTTTAAAATTGAGGAAAGGTAGATTATAAAACAATAAAATTCAAAACAAATTGGTAGTGATTTAGAAATAATGGTGGGATAAGAGGAATAGTTCAGTTATACAATGAGGAGTTGATGTATGACTTTTTGTTTTCTTATGATTGTGCACATTTATTGCAGCCACAGAGGACAAGATGTGACAAAGTATGGATCAATTCTTTGCTCTTTACATAAGTTTTGTCCTAACAATTAACATGAAGTAAATAGAGTTTCACCATCAGTCAGCATGACCATCATGGAAATCACTGATTACAACGAATGGAGAAATTTTGAATGCTATTTATGAGTTCACTTCCTCTGGTAATATACTTTCCAGGTATGTACACTGAAATGATAACTTTGACACTATTTGACACAAATTACTGAGAAAACTGGAAAGCAATTAGGTAGAAACCAGGTATAAATCAACATCTGACACCTGTAGAAAGATAAGATCAAAATGGATCTGTGATATAAACATAAAGAGTGATATCATAAGCAAATTTGGGGAGAATGTAATAGTGTGCCTATTAGATCTATTAATAAGGATAGAATTTATGACCAAACAAGACATAGAGAACACTGTCAAATGTAAAATGTATTGTTTTGATTACACTAAGTTAAAAATATTTTCCACAAACAAAATCATTGCATCCAAGATTCGAGGGAAAGGAAAAAAAAAACTGGGACTGGGTAGGAATTTATGACAAGTTTCTTTAACAAACCATCATTTCTCAAATATCTGGAGAATTGATACAAATTTTTTGGATTAAAATCATTACCCCAATTAATAAACTGTCAATGCATATGAAACTAATCTCTAGTCAAATTAAAAAATATAAATCACCATTGATTAGAGAAATATAAATTATAATAGCTCTGAGGCACTTTGCCACACCTCTCAGATTGTCTAATATAACAGAAAAGGAAAACTGACAAATGTGAGAAGGAACTAGAGAAAATTGGAGCACAATTGCCTTGTTGGTAGAATTGTGAACTAATCCAATCGTTATGGAGAGCAATTTGTAACTATTCCAAAGGGGTTATAAAAACCTATATGCAAAGGGTGATCTTGAAATACAAAAGGCAAAAATTATTTTGCAGCTACCTAGAAAAAGAAATAAATTTTAAAAATTTTTCGGGCTTTATATTATCAACATGCATAGCTCAGTTCTGTATTAAAGGAGAATTAGCATAGCAGAAATATCTAAATTATTTTGATCACATAGCATAATCAATGAAAATAATTAATTTGCACACTTTCACTCCTACACATATACAATTATGTATATATTCACACACAGAAAACATATTTGGTTAGAACTTATGTGTGCACAACTAGAGGATATTATTATATACATTATTATATAAATGCATGCAAAATAAAATTTAAAAGTATAGGAAACTTGCATAATGTTTCTACTTTTAGATGTTATGTACTAATGGTGGAAAAGCATTTTGTTGCTTCAACATTATACAAAGGTTATATTAATAACAGTAATTAGTGATATTTTAATGAGAGAGATGTGATCAAATTTCTCTTTTTTAAAAATCCTAAGTAGCAGGAAAAAAGAAAAGCTGTAAATTACAATTCTAAGTAATGATTCATATTCATTTTATCAATGCTACTATCCAACAATACTTTTTGTATTCCAAAAATACAAAACCCAAACAGTGGTTCATAGATCAATGGGCATAATAATAGGTTTTCAGCATGTCATGTTCCTTTTTGTGAAGATAGTCACCATATACTAAAATTTTTCTTCTGACTTTTAATTAGAGATAATTTCTTTTTCCTAGCTTTTGCATCATTTATTGTGAACAATATTCCCCATGGATGAGCTTAATGGATGACTTCATACCCCAATTTCCTCGTTCTTACTCACCCCCTCTAACCCAAATACTGCCTTCATAGTAAGGGATTTCAAAAAATGCATTCCCATTTCTATGACCTACAAATCCACTTGACCTGAAGTTACATATTAAGATCATCATACCTTTGATTATGTTATCACCCACAACTGATTTCAAGAATTCTGAAGTTCCTTTATTGGTTAATAATCTTTTATTAATACATTTCTCCCTTAAACCTATAATTCATCCTCACCCTACACTCTACTCCCTCCCTCTTACTATAAATACATTCCTAGGTCATCACATTAGCTCTAGACACACCCTTCCATACTAATCTCAACCCTAAATGCCTTGCCTCTTTTTCCGTAATTAATCATGCTTTTCTAAAAGCAAACATGAAATTACTCCAATACTCCCTTCTTTGCTTTTATATACAAGCTGCTGACTGCAGCTGAAGAAAATAATAAAATCATGGTGTCTAGGGCCACTAAGGATCTGTTATGCCTATTTCCAAATGGACCTTCCCTGTAAGAAGAAAGGAGAACACTCTTTCTTAATTAGTAATTGTATACTACTAACCACAGCACCTATTCTAAAACTTCTAATCTCTCATCAAGCATCATCTCATACTTCAACAAAAGAAACTCCACCCGTTTGGTAAGAGGTATCCTTTCTCCTCATCTCACAATCCTCTGAAATCTTCCCTCCATGCTAGTGGCTGATAAAGAGGCAGCCCTTGTCCTTGCTATGACAAAGGTCTCTTTGTACACCACTGAGCCATTTCCTTCCCATTGTCTCCAAAAGACTGCACCCATTATTGTTGCCACTCTTTCTAGTCTTTAATCTCTCCATATGTATGAATTCCTTCCCTAAGTTATCCTTATTAGTAAGGAACCCTGAATAGATCATACTGTTATCTTTAGCTATTGTATTATGTCACTCCTCTTTTCATTTAATATACTTGAAAAACTAGCTATACTTTGTGCCACCTCTAACTCTCTTTCTTATTCTCTTCTAAAACATATACAATCTGTATCTTGACATTAACATCAGGTAAAAAGGTGGCACAATGGATAAAACCATTTGACCAGTAATTAATAAGCAAATTTATATCTTGAAAGTAACAAGAAAAAAAGTGCTTAGGGCCTTTCACCAACAATACAACTACTAAGTCTGTATCTCAAAGAGAATTTTTTGTAAAAAAGGAAAGGGACCTATATGTACTAAAATATTTACAGAGGCTCTTCTTGTGGTGGTAAAAAATTGGAAGTTAAGGAAGTTAATTAAATTAAATTAAATTAAATTAAATTAATAATAATTACAATTACTACTCTGCCTGACTTGCATGGAGGTCAATTTTTACTTTTAATTTTCAATTCACAAATAGGGACTGTGTTGTAATTTACTACATTGACTTGAAATCAGAAATACACTTTTTAACACAATTTTACATCTGTATAATATGATGTACTTTAAGAAACTAGAGTACCTCTCAGTTAATTCCCTATGAATTCATTAATATATCAATAAGAACCAAAAAAATTGGTCCAACCTTAAACTCCACTTAATTTTTTTTTGTCTTCAAGAAGTATAGCATCCAAAAGTACAACAAAATTTTTTAACTATTTCTCTCTGAATATAATTTGAAAATTACACCAACACATCTATGGTAACTGCTAATCCTTAAATTCTCGCTCTAAGCATACATTGAAATGGGCTTACTTACTTTTAAAAATATCAAGTTAACATTAAGAAAAGAACAAAAAACCAGCACAAGATAAGGCTACACATGTATCAAAGTTACAGTGGCTTATTTATGTGGCCTAAAGATTTTGGGGGTGGGGGAGGCTATTCCAAGGTAGCTTTAAGTAATGGATGAGAAATGATAAAATTATCAGTAGACAGGTTTAACAACCCAACCGAGCATAGCTTGGTAATAAGTTCTAGAACTTATTGACACTATCTACAAAGGCATTTTCTTCACTGTAAACCTTTAAGATTTCAAATAACCTTTGTTGGGAATCTGCCTTCTATCATTTAGCAATGGACCTTTAAACTGTCAGCTTCTCAGCAAACAAATGTAAGGTTAAAAAAAAAAGAGCAAGGCCATGGAGAGGGATAGCAAAAAAGCTTCATCATGTGATAATCTGAAAAACCGTTTTGTTTTTAATGCCTGAAGTATTACCCCAAAGGAAAGCAAACTAAAAGGACTAATACGTATTTTACAAATGTACAAAATAAAAGTATTCTGATATACACAGCAATGTTTTTAAAGACATGAAAACACTTCTGAGATCTTAACAGATTTCTATATGCATCATAACAAATAAGCATTAATTAGTAGTAAGAAAGTAACAGGTTTATAAATTTGTAGAATCTATTGCTACAAACTAAACATATTTAAAAAAAACAATCAAAGAGAGTGAATGTTGATATTAGTTCTTCATAATAGTTAAAGGAAATCTAAGATATTGATATAAACAAATGTGTATGTGAGGGGAATGGTATGTGTTCTTTTTTATTTCAGGACTCCATAAAGGTCCTACTTAAATACTTCTACATGGCACATGAGGCATGCTACATTCTCTCAAAGGTTACAGCAAGAAAAACAAAGCTTTGGCACATTCTATGAAATCAAAAGGTTTTTTTAATAACTTGTGACAAATTGCACGTCTGTTCTTAAAAAGACTTGCCTACTTAGCTTAAAAAGGCTTGTCACCAACAAGTAGTGCACCACTTAATGAATTGTCTGTCCTCAATACTTTGGTCAATAGTAACTTGGTTGAAGGAGGAGCAAGATCAAATAAAAATGGTGGAAAATATGGTTCAGAATGAAGAAATGAAAGATGCCAAAGGCTTGTAAACTACTCAGAAATCTCATTCCTACATATCATAAAAACTTTTATAGAGAAGAGAGTCAGAAGCTACTGGATTTGATGAGAAGAAATCACTTTAAAAAGAATTGAAACTGATTTTATCTTAACAGAAAAAAATTAAGTAATAAATAATTACAGGAGAAATTTCAAAAGCTGCCACCTTTGTTCAGTCAGATTATACATTAACTAGATTAACAGTCAACATCAACAACCAAATTAAAGGAATGGTAAATATTAGGAAAAATATACTGTGTTCAGTTATAACAATTCTAACAAAATCTTTTTTAAAAGCCATTAATTTTGAAAAATAGAAAGATGATCAAAACAAAGATGGTGACTCTAATCACCATGACTATCACAAGGAGGAAGCCTTAAGAACCCAAAAAACACTTCAGTAAGGAAATAGTTGATCTTTTGCTAAAACCACAGCAGCCAATCACAACATTGGTTTAAGGTTCAAGCTTATTTAAAAAACATTTTGGAGCTTGACAAAAGATAATGAATACAAAATAATGAAAGACAATAGAAGAAAAAACAAGACTATAAAAAGTTTGGTCTAAGACCTAAGTAAAATACATTATTGAAAGATTACTTATTATTAAACATCAAAGGAGGACACCAAACCCTTATATCTGACCCAGATATCACCAGCTCTATAGCAACCTATTTTTGCTGTTAGTGACAGGAGAACAAACGTATTTGGATGTTAATGTCTCAGGACTCAATGTACTTACATGAAGAAGGAAAATTGGAAACTGAAATTAAGCCAGAAAGAATGGCTGGAATTGAGTGTACAAAGAGAACTCTATGTTAAACAGTTATGAACGCATTGAGACACTGACTCTCAAGTTATATCAAAGGGAAGGAAGGAATGGTGGGAGGAAGGGCATGAGAGAGTGAATTGTGGGTTACATTATTAACAAAAAGGAAGAGAAAACTAAATTTATTCTCTATATGCATTTCTCTTCATCAAATTCTTGTGGAAATAACCTATCCTTACACTGAGAGTATCATTAATGAAAAATATGAAAATGGAAAATAGAGGCTTTCACAGAGAATTTCTAAGTAATGAGCGACAAAACTAAAAAAAAAAAAATGCAAGATCCCACTGCCTCTATTCATTGTAAATTACAAAAAAAAAATGTGGACTGAGAAAAGGCATTTGGTAAAATAGAGCAAAATGCAATGTTATGAGCTCTTTTACCAATAAGCTATCTCCTTGAGATATGTTATTATTATTCAAAATTGCTTGGATCCTACCAGACAGCCTAACAATGCTGTCAATATGAATATCAATCACGATATGAAAACGGGAGAAAAAATACTCACCATGAATAATCACCATTATCATGGAGGACATATATCACCCAGTCCAAGTGGAAAATTATATCCCCATATATGGTGAGGACTAGTCGTGCCCCTATTAATTTATGACACTATGTTGATCATGCCGAGCCACATAATAATGAAAGCCTTCTCAGTGAGATCTGTGATCACTCAAAAGAGATCAGACATACAAGCCACATGGGAAAAGCCAACGAACAATGCAAACTGCAGACAATATAACAAGGATGTGCATGGGCAGCCAATAAACAGTCCACCAGTACACATACATGGGAAGTGCAGCCCAGAAGGACAATGAACTCAATCTATAATTTTATAGAAGCCAGAGCAGCATTTTTTTAATCATCCAAAATTTCTAACTATAACAAGAAACCATTCTTTTAACACTAATATTCCCCATGGTTGTGCTTTACTTCTGTGAGTCATGGTCCATGATCCAGAGATCCAGAAAACTCATCCTTCTGAAAATCATAACTTACATTTTACACAATGTGATAATATTTGAAAAGCACTTTATATAAATTATTTCATTTTATTCTCTCAAAACCCCCAAGAAGTATCTACTAAAAGCACTATGCTTGCATTTTTACTGAAACTGAGATTTAGAGCGGTTAAGTAACAAATACACAAGACACAAACACAAAACTAAGATTAGATTTAATTCTAAATCCTCCAATCTCCAGGTGAAGCTCTGTCTCCAAACTAGATGGCAACTGATCCATTCTTTTTCGTTTTCTCAGTTTTTCCCCATGTACGTTCAGAGAGATACTACCTACAAAGGACTGTACACAGTACCCTGGAGTATCTGCAGTTACAATTCTTTAAGTATTTTAGGACACTACTACAACGTTCATATTGAGTTTCCATTCATCATTCCTGAGTCTTGATATGTTATTGCCTCAAATGATTTTCAACTTGTATCCTTGTTACTGTTTTGGGAACAACCTGTTTCACAAAAGTCATCACTGGTAATCTACTGAAGCTTGCTTATACCCACTGAGCACTTCTCTATCACCTTTTGCTATTCCTGCAGTATTTTGCAATATATAATAGTGAAAGAAATTACCTGATTGACCAGGTGAATGATTCATTTCAAATACTAAAGTTTTTACACATAAATCTGTCAATTCATGTTTAGAGCATTTTGGGGATCTGAATTACATAAATCATCAATCTTGGCATCCTCAGTGGTATTCCCATCACTGGTTGGAAGTAAACCCTAACACACAAAAATCTAAGCTATTTACCAAGGTAGGAATTTCTATCTTCCTTTCTCCACTTTCTCCCTTCAATCATTTCTTCCAATTTTATCTTTTTTTAAAAAAAAGGTAGAGACCATGATCTTACCAACAGAAAGAAATGGCCCTGAGGGCTAGGTGATATAAAACCAGCATGAAGAATCTCACTCAAGGAAGTCCAAAATAAACTCATTTCATGGAGTTAAAAAATATTTGGATTTACATAACAGCATTTAACATTATTCATACTTTTGCCATGTTGTTGGGATCCTAAACATCAGTATTTCCTACATGATCTATTTTTTTCCAATCCAAAAACACACATCTGACAGTACCTCAAAACCGAAGATGCTTCAGAAATTGAAAAATAGATATTAATTTGAAGTGATATTAACCAATGTGGCCAAGGCAACAATAGAGCTCATTCTGATAAATAACATCCATAAAATAACTGGTCCCTGAATATTCTAGCTTTATTGAGTAATGATTGTTTCACTGACAGACAGTCAAAAAGACAAAAGAACAAACTTGTCTTTAAAAACTTCCAGCTCCATATTTTCCACCTTCCTCCAATGCTTCCCCACCCAATGACAAGGTAACAAACATGATATTCATTACACATATGAAGTCAAGTAAAATACATTCCTGCATTAGCCATGATAACAGAAAAAAATTAAAGATAAAATAGAGACATGCTTTAAACTGCACTCACAGTGCATCAGTTCTTTCTCTGGAGAATAGAATTTTTTATAATGCACCCTTTCTAGTTACTGTGGATAATTATATTAATCAGCATAGCTAAGGCTTTTACAACTGATTGTCTTGTTAATGGGTCTCCTGGTTCTGCTAACTCTGTCTTATATCAGCTCATATCATTCTTCCCAGATTTTTCTAAAACCATACCCTTCCTCACTTCTTACAGCATAATATTTTTACATCACAGCCCTATACAGCAAGTTGCTCAGCCACTCCCTAACCGATGGGCATCTACTCTATTTCCAATTCTTTTCCACCACAAAAAAAGGGGCTTTTGAATTTCTGTACTGTAGAATAACATTGACTGTTTTTTCTGACTCTTCTTAAAAATATTATCCATCAATAAGAGTTTGATGAGCATCATACTCTGCAGGAGGAACTGCACAAGGATAAAAATAAAACAGTACTTGCATACCTTCTATATCAGGAAAATACCATAAGACAGATAACAGTAAGAGTCTCAGAAAGTCGTACTAAAATAACACATATAATTTTATAATTATCAATTTGTAAAGAATGGGAGTGGGGCAAAAGAAAATAAGGAAATTAAAGACAGTTTTTCAAATTACTTGGTGTTAAGGTCAACCAAAATGTTAGAACTCTGAAAACAGGGAAGCCAGGATTCAAAGCAGCAAAAATTAATGTTCTTTGTAGTTCTGATCACAAGAATTTTCAAGGATAAAATACAATTTCTCCATGATTGTCCCTGAAAATATTCCAGGTCACCAGAAAGCAAGAGAAATAATAATGATATCCTATAACAAGCACATAAAATAACTGGCTGAAAAAATCTTAGCAATTTCTGTACTGAAAGCCAATGGATCTGTAATAGTCAAATAAGAACATCAAAGAAATAAAAAAAAGATAGTCATGAAACCTTAAATAAATGGAATTTTGCTTCAAAAAAGTACAAAAGTTAAATATCATATGGACTACTAAGATAATGATAATAATAATTTGTGTAAGACAAGGTGCTAAGCCCCTATATGTAACTATTGTTTCATTTGATTTTGAAATCTACCTTGGGAGATAGGTGTTATCATTATTTCCATATTGCGGATAAGGAATCCGAGGTTAAGTCACTCTCACATATTCACACTACTATTCCCATGCCTTGAATCAAAACTCAGGTCTCCCCGACTCCAGAAACAGCACTGAATTCACTATGCCACCTAGCTACCACTAGATGATAAATACATGCTAATAAATGCTAGATCAAAGATTACACATCTTGTTATATTACGATTCTACCTTTCCAATGTTAACTGGAAAAATTGGGTGCTCACTATTCTAATTTTTCCCTAAACAAAATGATACAATTAAAGAAACAGCACAAATTGGATTAGTGTTTACTAAAAATGATATTCTCATGTGACTAAATTGAGAACTCAGTACATGGAACACAGGTTAAATGATGACCAGTCACGTTTTTCAAATCAATACTCAGGTCACATGGTCCCAAATGGTACTACAAACAAAATATTGTTTAAAATATGTATTTTCATTTCTTGAAACAAATCTTACAAAAAACTTAGGTACTTAAAGCCTCTAAACAACAAGAACAAAAGGTTATGAAACTTTTGTCCATTAATATCAGTTGCAGATCTTTTAAGGACCTGCCCTTGACCACCTTGTCATTGAATATTTGTAAAGTATATTCGAAACTGCACTACCTATGCATGTTTGAAGTCCTCTACTCCAGTAGTCTTGTCAAAGTACAAATGAGTTCAACTCTACCACTTTCTCCTCGATATTTAAAGAAGTGTCCAAAGCAGGCATTCTCACTTCTTACCTTCTATGCTTGGACTCTCTGTACTTTTCTCCCCTGCCACTGTTTTCCCTCGAATTCTTTCTTTTCATTTCCCTTTTATGGGTTTTTCTCACATTAAAATGTAAGCTCCTTGTAAGGTAGGAGCTATCTTTATTTTTCCTTATATGCCAGGTGTGTGGCATGTAGAAGCCAAAGCTCTCCAGGCCTTAGCATTTTTCACTTTTCAGAATTCTAGACGATAATGTAGGAGAAGAGAATTTTACAGTGTTGAAAGGTGGCTAGATTTCTTTTTTTAAACCTAGGTGAAGTGTGTGAGGAAGGAACACTAAAAGTGGAATGTTAAAGTGGAGAGAGGGCACATCATTGCTGCTTGGATACTTATTCCTAGAGGAAAAACTAAAGAAACACAGGTCAAAGAGCAGGCAAAAGAATGTGGCAATAGCAAAAAGCTTAAAAAGATAGGTTTCAGTAATTTAATTGTGGAACTCTATTCAAAGCCCATCCAAAATAAAACCATATTAAGGGCCAAGAACTTCTGATTTCGCTTACTTTCTCTAAAGGTAAAACAAGGCTACTACTAACTTACCTCACCTAAGTGTAAGAGAGATTAATAAGCTACTATTGCTTGTAAGTGTGCTTTGAAGATGAAACATCATAAATATCAGAAATTAAATCAAATTAGAGATAAAACTTGGCTGGGCAACAAGTACACATGTTCAACTACTACCTTTAGCCCCAGGGCAACTCTTCTATTGGCTTGTTATTTCAAAAGATTTCTCCTTCAAGATCATTCCTGTCCACTTGACAACAACGTACATTAAAAAATTAAGAGATACTTTCACACATGTTTTGCCAAAAGATTAAGAACTATTACTTTCCTGAATAATAAGTGGTTAATGTATAATTTTAAACATTCCACAAAAGATATTATTTTCCCTTTTAAAATAAAGGAGAGTATAATCATATACAAAACATAACCAAATGCATTTTAGCAGTAAGGAAAATAAGACCAAATAAGGGGATCTATGACAAAAGTAATATTTCTAGCCACAACTGCCATGCAAAATTACTATTACAAAGTAACAATAGATGTCTTGAACTCAAGACCAGTATTTAACAAATACAGGACAAGTGACCGTGGGTAAATCATTTAAACTTTCAAATGAGTATGGTAACCCTTTATGATTCTGAATTGTGGAGCTGCTGCAGATCTGCACTGGAAAAGAATTTCTTGCTAGGAATTACCTATACTAATAAAACCACAGGTCTAGTCCAAATATTATATAATAATGAATTACGTGATAGTGATAGCTTCCAAGAACTGAAGGTCTTCCAGGATTTCTTATATAAAATTTTTATAATGCCATATAGATTGCTGGTAGTTTCTACAAAATATCTAACTAAACCATGAAAAAAAAGGGTAATTAGATCTTATCTTCACGTTGAATATATAATTCATATCTTAGCAATGTGTAAGGACCTCCTTACATACTATGTATGGAGGATCCTTGTTGCATGAATTTCACTTTGATCAAATTCCTATTTATATGCAAACTAGATTCTTGAAAAACCAGCCCAAAACATTTTTCAGTAATCTAAGAGCCCTATGAAGGTTAAGAAAGATCAATTTACAACAAAGTCAGGAATTGGAATGTCCACAAATAACTATAGTACAAAATATTAAATGGAAAACATATAACAATGGTGTGAGACAACTGCTTTTATAGATCTCAGGGGAAAGTAGCATTTAAAGCTGGAATTCAAAAACAGAGAGGGAACCATTAGATCAATGAGCTAAATCTAGAAGAAACCTCATAAGACAGGGAATTAAATTTGGGTTGCAAAAGGAGGAGGACATAAAGCAGACACAGGGAACAAGGTATATATTCCAGACACTGTAGAACACTTAGTGATGGCAAATTGTCCATCAAGTAGATACAGCATCAAGTATATAAATGGGAGGAATAAGAATAAAAGCAAATTGTGAAGAATATGAATGCCAAAGGAGTCTTGAATTTTACCTAGTAAGGCAAAGTCACTATATGGTTTTCAAAAGAGGAGAGGCATGACTGAAGCCATGACTTACAAAAATTAGGCTGATGATACCAAGGAGAATAGATGGAAGGAGGCAATGAGAAGAGGTAAAAATTACCATTTAATGACCACCATTTAAGGTGGAAGTGTGAAAAGATAAAATGGATTTAATATGAGAATGCTAAGGAGCATTTAACAAGACAAAGAATGGGCAAAGTGTAATTGTTCAAATTTTAAGACAGGCATGGCATAAGGTCTTCAGAAAAGGACCCCAAGGATCTCTGCTTGGCACTATGACTTTTGACATTTTTGTCAACGACATAGAAAAAGGCTCAGTAAATTGAACACGTCATAAATCTTGGAGGAATAGCTTATCAGATGAATAACAGAGTTGAGACACAAAATACTCCTGACAGGCTAAGCATTCAGGCAGGAGCTAGTAAGATGAAAATCAATAAGAAAAAATGTAATTTTCTACATGTAGTTACAAAAAAATCAATATCATAAATAAGATGAAGAAGGCAGCTGTTAGTAGCTGCCCTGAAAGATGTCTGGAAATTGAGAGAATAAGCGTAGGTAAAAAAAGGAAACAAAATTAACTTTTTCTAGAAGTGATAAGATAGATTACTTAGTTTCAACTAAGAACCTTCATTGAGTATTTGATTGAAATTTAACTAAAACTTCAGTAAAGGACCAGAATAAAATATAAATCTATGAAAATCAGCCATTTGAACTAATAAAACCCTGAAGGAAAAAGAAAAACGAGATTCTATTCAAAGTTTAACCATGGGATGCAATTACCAAGAAACATAGGAATTTCATGAATATGAGTAGAAAATATTTGTCTCAAAAACCAGAGACAAAGAGAGATTATTTGATTACATAGTTGGGTTATTCCAATATAATAAAAAACACAAGCCTATATAAGTAATTTACAAATTCAGTTCATACCAGTCAAGCTACAAAATAAAAAATTTTATGTAGAGGAACAAAAAGTCAAGAGTCACAAAGAAAATAATGGGAGAAAAGTACAAAAGAATGGGTACTAGATGTAAAAAAATAACATAAAAGAAGAGTCATGAAAATTTTTTGTTAATTGTTTAAAAATACAGAAAAGTTGATCAGCAAAATAAATTAAGTATAGAGGACAAAAAAGCAAAGAAGGACAATTTGAATTATGTAACGTTGAAATGTTTTTGTAAAACCAAAAAAGAACTAAATTCATTAAGAATTAAAAGAAGAAACAAATAACTGAGCACCTAGATTTGTAGAGTGCATAGAGCTCTGGGCTTGAAGTCAGGAAAACTGAGGTTCAGATCTAACCTCAGACCCTTCCTGGCTGTGTGACCTTGGGGAAAGCACTTAAACAGCAATTGTCTCAGTGCTATCATTTGTAACATGAGGTTAATAATAGTACCTACTTCCCAAGGTTGTAGTGAGAAACAAATAAGATAATTTTCAAGCTCTTTGGCACCAAGTAAGTACTATATAAATGTCAGTTATCACCACAATAATTATTAATAAATATGTTTGCATACACACAATATATGCATATATTATCAATATGAAATATAATAGACACCTCTGGCCAAGGAAAGGATTTTCTTAATTTCGTTGTGAGATCTGAGGGAATACTGAAAATATATATAGAAAGTTGTATGGGACAGAGCCAGGGACAAGTGACTGAAGATGCATGAGAGATCAGTTGAAAGTCTAAAAGGATGTAAGAATGGATGAGATCCAGGGTATTCATAAAGAAGAGTCAGTCTTAAGAAGAAGTATGGAATTAATTGTCATCTATATGCTAATAATTTTCAAACCTCCCAGGGGTAACCTCTAATCTTGGGACTGTGCTTAGGCATTCCCTAGACAACACAGTATTAGAGATCTTCAAAATCTGAATGGACTTTTAGATCATGTAATCCAGTCTTCTAGATAAGGAAACTGAGGCTCGAGGAGAGTAAGTTATTAGTCTGCAACTGAACACAGCCAAGAAATGAACTATCCTACTGCCTGGTAAAGCTTTAGAAATTGTGATTGGGCCTCCTTCTTGAATATGTACTAATAGATACACAAATAGAACTATTTTGGCAATGCATAAATATGAAGCAGCATTGAGGAGATTATTATCTCATTTTATCATGTACAAACAGGATATAAAGACAAAAGGATCACAAAATTTAGGGCTTATAAAATTCTTTTCCTTTTCCATGGGTTCATTTCTTGGTAATTTATTCACTAGTTCAAACAATCTAGAATATAAAAAGATTGCCCTGCTTCTTGGAGAAATGAGGAAGAGAAGTATAAAAATATTCCTTAAGGCACTATAACTGTCTAAGTCAAAGCATGAAACACAGCTTTCCATTATACTACAATCCTGGAAGAATTTCCTGAGGGCTGTTCGGCATATTCTGACCAAGACACCATTAAAACTAAATTTAAATCAGACATGTATTAATATATTTTTTGAGTCAGGGAAAGAGATTTTTGTTTGATGAAATGGCAAGAGAAGCAAATAATCTGAAATACCTTTCTTTTTCTTGGATTGTTAAAAAAAAATACAACAAACAACCACAACAGCAACATTACCTTTAATAGAAATGAACCAAGGATGTTACCAACTTAGCATTATAGAAAGAAAGGTTCCCACTTGAGTCATTTCATTCCTGTAAACTTTGGCTGAACCACACTAGATGCTGTTTCAGTAAGGATGCAACTGCCAAGTTAAACACATGTGCATACAAATGCTGAACCCCAATATGGAAAATGTCAGCCATTACTCACAAGAATGTCTTTACTAAAATATCTGCTGCCTAAGACTTCTCCACTAAGTTTGGATAAATGTAGAGTAAGTAGTTGCCCCCGGAAAAATTACCAAATGAAATAGAAAACTGCGCTAGACAATAGTTAATTGAGCAGCTTTTTATGTTAACTTTTCTATTCCAATCTTCATATCGAACCAAAAGGGAAAAAAATCTCTTTCAATGTTTTCAAGGTCAGTGAATTTAAAATCCAGTGTCTCACCAATGTAATTAACTACAAATTAACATCTATCCTTTTATCAGGACATATGCGTGTGTGTGTGTGTGTATGCCAATTCTAATGTATGTTTTAAATTCAAACACATCAAATCAGATAAAGAGAAAGGTCCAGTTAACTCAGATAAATCGATTTGAAATATGATAAAATGCTGTTAAGTATGTTTGATAAGGACTACTTTTTGTAAAACAGTGTATGAGCCTTTGTGGGTGTTACAAAGAAATAATCCTGGTACTGACTTTACAAGCTAGTTTTAGGGTGCAGATATGCCTATTTAAATGCTGAATTATATCCATGGATCAATAATCTTTTCATAGTAGATATTCCCTTGTTTGAAGCACTTTTCAATTCATCTATACTTTCTTATCTGAAGCTTTTCTCCTACAGACCCTCATTGGAATATTCAATTAAAATGCCACAGCCATTTTGCCTGGTCAAGAGAGCTCTTAACCTTAAGTCCACAAACTTGTTTTTTTATATGTAATATAATATAATATAATATAACATAACATAACATAGTATAATATAATGTAACGTAATGTAATAAATACAATATAATATAATCTAATCAGTTTCCTTTAAAATTCCCTTATTTTATGAATTAAAAGGTATTATGAGTTTTCTGAAGTTTTCACCACACTACCAGGGGAAAAAGTACAACATTTTAAAAAGATTATTTTTTTAATACATCATATGTACCACAGTAAGAAATACACTGGTCATCTATTTGCGATATCTCTTATCACCTGATCAACTACCTCCTGTATCTTCCTGTATACCTAAATGATTTTATATGCATGTGGCTATATATGTAAAGTTTTAATAATAAAATGAAACAATACTAAAAGAGATGTCATTAAATTCATTAGTAATAAAGACAGTAGTTTGAAGAACAAACAGACAATGACAACTACGGGATGAAGTGGTCATGGAAGGCTTCAAATAGTTTCCAAGTCCACATAGGACTTGGAAAAGTAGAGAGAAGGAGTAGATCACTCCAGGAAAATAAACAATCTGAGAACAAGGTCAAGACGATGAAGAGATAAGAATAACAATTGTTTATTTCACATATTACATGCTAAGTATGTGTGAAACTGTAAAAATATATGTTAGATTATAGAAGGCCTTGAATATTCTCAGAAAGTTGCGCATTATGTTTCAGGATTTTCAACAAGGCTTTGAATTGATTAAAGTACAGAAAGCGCATATTAGAAAGTATAAGCTCAATGCTCTGTTCAACACAGATAAGGAGTAGGGAGAAGAGTTGGTCATTAAGTTAATTTGTAAGCACTAAAATATCCTTTCATTATATTTTTATTAAATTCTATCCAAAAAAAATAATCTAACATATAGTCATGTAGATCATCAATTAAATCATCTCCCCAACTATAAAAGAGATAATTTTTAGAAAAATAAATCACTTTAATTAAAACCTGATTTTACATAACCATTTTCTATCCTGAATATCTATAGGCAAAGGATGTAATCTTGTATCTTGAGAAATGTTTGTCAATATTCAACATGGATGAAGTCAAGTTAAGTTGTTATTTGATCACAGATGTCACTGGATCAAAGGATGATGGGAATAAGAGCTTAACAGGACCTTAACAAACTTCTAATTGAACCTTTCATTTTAAAGATAAACTGATGCCCAGAAGAGTGGATTGGCTTGTTTACTGAAACGAAGGTATTAACTAGCAGATCCAAGAGTCTGACTCCAAATCCAAGGCTCTCTTCACAATTCCATTAGCCAACCACTTGTACTAACAAATGAACAGCAAAATGTCCTCCTGTACATTATCCTAATCTGTGAATCAAAGAAAACTGAGTATTGCCAGCTTTACCACTAATTTACTCTCATCCTAGACAAGTTACTGCAGGACTGCTTAGTTTCATTAACTATAAAATAAGAAATGTACTCTTGCCAATGGATAATTAATAGTAAAGTGTTATGAGATCCTTAGAAAAGAAAGGCCATGCAAATGTAAATTATTATTTCAGTAAGAGTAAATGCTCTTCACTACCATCTGAAAAAAAACTTGGCTATTACCTTGACTCTAATTTATGTAATTACAAGTCATTTTCTGTTCTCAATACATTCCTTTTGTCTAGATTCTGTTTCCCCCCTAAATAGATATCATAACTCTTTTTCCCACCAAATTCCCTGCTTGCAGCATCACATTGTTCCTCACCCATTGAGTCCTGTGCACACAAAGTCTACTTTCAAACACACAACTTTTACTAGCATTTTCCTACTTGACCTCTTTTCATTCTAAGCACCCTTCAATTGTGATTTACACTCCTTTACAACACTAAAGAAGTCAAGGGACTCCATTCTCCCTTGCTGTCATCATTCCCTTTTTCTACATTACTCTATCGTTTACCTCCATCCTGCTAAGGTTTCCTTAAAGAAGTCATCTTCCCACACTCAGTAACAGCTTTTTGCTCATACTACCATACCTTTCTCAGTAAATCAGATGACAGAGTTCCTCTACTCCAGGATAAAGCCTTGTGGCCACCTAGCGAAGCAAACTTTCCTAGTGTGGATGAGAAATTTAAACATTACAAATTTTCTACTACACAAAATTAGTCCTACCATACATAAATTCAACAGATTACTGAAAATTTGCTCACTGTGGAGTCATCCTAAATGAACTACTCCACAGTATAAGGATCTTGCATTGCTGATACAAACACAATATTATAAAATTTATCAGAAAGACAAACTACAATATCATCATCAAAGTGAAAAATCAAGCATTCTGCATAAATGTCTAAAGAATGGCCCTCACCCTCTGACTGCATGGTTTAATTTTTCTAGTTTTTGGTCCTGTTTCTATTTGTGATGCTATGCTGGGATTACCCTGGACAGCTAGACACATCACCACAACAGAGTGACCCTAAAGTTGTTTTGGGATTTCAATTATAATTCTGTTTTTAAAAAAATGATGGCAAAGAAGAAAAGATAAAACGTACAACTTTATAGTGTACAAAATGGACCATGAAATTGGAATTGGTCTTTCAATATGTGAATTAATCACTTTTATTTTAGTTTCTCTAGACCCTTTATATGGAAAGAAAAAAATGTCAGAGGATCAAAACATTCAACTACTCTATATACTCTGTTCATGAAGAATATATACTTTAATAATTTTTAGAATTCTGAAGAAATGAAGATAAACAATATGTGAACGTATTCAACGAACAATGACAAAGGCAATAATACTGGACAATTCCCATTTTCTTAATGAAAGTATTAACCTTTTAATATTATAATTGCTATTACTAAAAAGTGACATCAATTCTGACATCATTTTTAAATTCACATCAGAGAAGCAGAAATACTATTCACAAGGAATACTTTTTATAGAAATAAAGACAATATAGGGCAGGTAGGTGGCTCAGTGAATAGAGCACCAACCCTGGAGTCAAGATACTTGATACCTACTGGCTTTGTGACCTTGGGCAAGTCGCTTAATCTCAATTGCCTTGCCTACCCCACCCCCTGAAAAAGGACAATGATCTATTTCTTTGTTAAAAGATGACTAATCAAACCTCAGGAATTTGGGGTCAAAGTATAGATACGAGAAAATTTGTTTTACCTTTTGTATATTCTAATTGCCAACTCCTACTCATAAATCTTGATCTTCCTCCTTTATTTAAGGACTTCTAATACATTCTTCTTTTTTGGCACATTTTGCAGCCCAGTGTTGCAGTCCTACTTCTAACATTAACTTAGCTGTGTGACTCTGGGTAATTCAGTTCAGTTCTGAAGGACTCAGTTACTTCTTCTTCTTCTTCTTTTTTTTTTTTTGCTTTTTGGAGAGGGGAGGGAAGGGCAATTGAGGTTAAGTGACTTGCCCAAGGTCACACAGCTAGTAAGAGTTAAGTGTCTGAGACCAGATTGAACTCAGGTCCTCCTGACTCCAGGGCCAGTGCTCTATTCACTGAGCCACCTAGCTGCCCCTCAGTTATTTCTTTTGAAAGGGAAGGGATTATAGTATAACCTAATCACCAGCAACCTCCATAGTACCTTCACACCTAAAGTCAATAAATCCAAGTATCCAAATTTGCATATTTGATATCGCAAATTGTAGATGTCATGAACATATTAAATTCAACATGTCCAAGACTGAACTCATCTTTCCACTATCCTGAATGCTCTTCTATTCCTAGCAGTCTTATTATTGTGTAAGACACTATCATCCTACCAATCACCTAGGTTCACAAGACAGATATCATCTCTGAATCCTCCCTTTTGCTCCATATATGGACCTGTTGCCAAGTCCAGTTACTTCCACCTTCAAAACATTTGTCCATGTCCATTTTCTTTTTTGAACATTTCCACCATTCTGACACAAGACATCATTACGTCTTGTCTGAACTACTAATGTAAGTTTAGAAACTCTGATCAGCATGATGATCAACCATAGTTTGGGGAATTAATAATAAAATACTAAACTTATGATAAGAGATTAATCCATATGCATGTAAAGATACGTACATGCAGAAGTATATAGAGACACATGAAGACATGTAGACAGAGTATAAATAAATAGATATGGCATGGCAAATGTGGAGTTTTGTTTTCCTCAATTATATGTATTTGTCACAGATATTTTCCTTTTCTTTCATTACCAATGGGGGTTGGGGGAGAGACTTCTATTTTCCTTAGTGTAAAAGCCTTTACAAAGAAGAAATAGCACAGGACAGGGTGAAGACAAATTAAATCCAGAGGATTTAGTGACAGGCTATAGAAGCAGAAAAAAAATGGGCCAATAATTGGCCCAAATGTATAAGCCAAAGAATTTAAAGCACTGACAGCACCATTATCAAAAGAAACCAAGGAGAAGAATCAGTAAGTATAAAGTTGAAGATCTTGAGGTGGGAGGGAATATTGGGGCCCAGGGGAAAAAATTCTAATGGGAATTTCCAGGGGTATTCTTCCCCTCAAAACTCAAGGGATCTAGATTGTGATTTTTTTTAAATAATGAATGAAATATTCGACTTTAATTACCTCAAAAATATTTTAAAATTGGACAATATGAATATTTTCATTTAATTCTCCTACATGCAATTTTTTAGATATTTATTTTTTAAATTTGTAGATCTAAATCATGCACAGTAATAAAAAGAACAATAATGTTCAAATAAGATAAAAATGAATTCCAACCTCTAGAGGACACTTAAATTTTCATAAGAGCAAAAACTATTAGCGACTACTTTATGGGTGGATTGTCTTTATTAATTTTTGCCTGTTCCTGTCTTCCCCACTAAAGCACAACTAACCAGGAGTTTAGAAAATAATAACATTAATATATTCCTATAGAAATAAGAAAAAAAGGAGTTTATTTCCTTACTATTAAGGAAGGTTAGTTGTTAGTTGTTTGTCCATCCTTATTAGAGAGGACCATGACAGTAGTGTGATGTCATGTATTGCAAGTGAAATGGATTTGAGGGAAGCAGGGCTATAAAAAGTCATCAGAGAAGAAATTTGAAGAAACTAAGGGGAAAAAATAAGCTTCCTGCAGAAACTATTATTTGACCTGAACCTTGAAAGTAAACTGAAGGGAACAAAATAGAGGTAACCTGGCTAATACTATAGAAAACAGGCCTTGAAACCAGGAAGGCTTGAAATCAAATCCTATGTAAAGAAGTTACTTAATCTTTTATTTCTCTAAGCACCTTTCTAACATTATAGTTACAACTAACATACTAACATACATTGGTCTTTTCCAACTGGGAATTCCATATATTAAGGAAAGTCAGGGGTACATTTGGACTGCCTATTCCTATTCTGTCCTATCCTTTCTAGGAATCAGAGACAGAGGTGAGAAAAGAGAACGATCCAGGTATCAGAGGAAGCCAGCGAAAAGACATCAAGTGTAAGGAACAGAACAGAGACCAGGTTAGCTGGATCATGGAGTTGGAGGAAGGGAAAGAATTTTAAGAACATCTAGAAAGATAATAAGCAAACAGGCTATGAAGAGATTTAAATGCTAACAGGAGGACTTCATTTTTGATCTTTGCAGTCAGAAATATCCACTAGGTTACACAAAATAGTAGTTATAACAGACTTATACTTTAAGGAAACCACTGTCTCAGAATGATGCATTTATAAGACAGGAAGATGAACTATATGGTTAATGCAAGAGTCAAAGCAAGGTAAGATTGAGGACCTAAAGAAAAGCCATAAGTGGGTATGCAATGAGAGAGAGGGACAAAGATGAGCCAGGTGTCACGAAAGTAGAAGTTAAACAACAAAAGGATAGATATATAAGGCAACTTAGCATGAAAAATCAAGAAGGACTCTGAACCAAAGGTAGCAAAAAGGATGCTATTACACTCAACACTAATATGTAATTCCAAAAGGGAAAAGAAAATCTGTTAAGCTCTATTTCAGACATGTTGCCTTTGAGATTCCTATGAGGCATCCAGTTGAAGACATCCACTAGGAAGTTTGTGATGTTGGACTAGAGTTCACAAGAGAGATGAGATCTGGAAAAAGAGAAAAAAGAAATAGTCTTCATAAGAGATGATTCAGCCAATGACAGGGGATTAATAGCTTGAAGAAACACTCACAACGAGTGACCATTGTACGGAGGAAGATCCAGCAAGAAAAAGAGGAAGAATATTCAGATGAGGTAAGAAAAGGACAAAGGCAAAGGAAGAGCAAAAGAGAGACAAACAAAATACCTTAGAGAGAAGAATGGCAAGGAAAATGGCTATCTCTTAACTAGAGGTTAGAATAAAGGAATAGAGAGTGCAGGAAGACACCTGAAGGGAGTAAGATAAAGAAAGGGAGAAGAGGAAGCTAATTGTAAACATCAGCCTCAATTTTTTGAGTTGATCATACAGTGAGTTTCTCATCTGACAGACACTTGGGACTATAGGAGACTTAAGGAGAAATAACAAGATTTGGAACAGCCATTATGGAAAAAGTGATGCAGAATCAATTATGGAAATAACTATTGAATTGCCTTGTTTTAGTGAGGTTCTAGTTCATATGGTATAATATAAAATTACAGTGGATTTAGCTAACATAGTTCACTAACGTCCTTTAAATCAGCAACAGATGACAAATGATGCAGATTTGTGATTTGGAAACATGTGAATAGTGATAAGATAAAGAAGTGCAGTATTCAACAGTGTAATGTAGATCTAAATGAATTCAGAAAAGAGTTGAGACTGGAAAGTGAATATAGGGTAGCTAGAGGAGAAGTTGATAGCTTGGGAAAGAACTGACAGCTAGAAAAACTGAAAGTCACAATAAGGATGAAAAATATGATTAGAGTCATAAGGCACAGGGAAACGTGGAACAATAAGAGATGATTACGAGATAAAGGAGCATGAGAGTTGGAAAACAAGAAAGTCAAAGGAACATCTGTCAGCGGTAGAAACACCAAAACTGAAGACCCCTCAGAAAACTACAATGTGTAGATTACACACTTAGTGTGTTCCAGGGATGGCACCACGCACTGGTAGTATAACCGCATATAGACAATTGCTGCCCCAAGGAACTTTTATTCTAAAGGTGGAAGACAACACACGAAAGAAACCTGAAAGGGGATGGTTTAGGAAGGAGATGTGGTAAAGGAAAGTTAGAGTGTAACAGAGAGAGGAATAAACACAAAATAGAGAGGAACAACACAGGGCTGGTCTGAGCGTCATCTTGAAAGGGAGCCACATGGACAACACATTTAGTTAGAGAAATAATTTAAGTAGAGTGTATGACTGTGACCTCTATGGATGGATGGAGGCTTAAGGATGAGGAGTTGTGGAGTACAGACTGAAGAAGAATAAATGCAGTTAAGGACTAAAGTAGAGGAATAAGTCTTGCGACTGAGTATAAGTCTTTGCGACTGAGTATACTAAGTAACTAGAAGTTGGTTTTTTCAAGGGGACATTAATTTGTATGTTTCAGTCCCCTAGTATGAGATTGGGATGGAGATTAAGACTGTGTGCAAAGCACTGAAATGATTGGAGAATGGCCTAAGATGGGTGGGCAAACTAACAGATATCAGAACCTAGATTGCATGATAAATATGGATAGCATGAAGCTGCATTCATGAAACAGAAAGGAGAAAATGCAAATCGATGGTAATTAATGGACAGTCTGGATGGGATAGTGGGGAGAAATGTATATTCTGACACCTAACTAAGAACCATGGAAAAAGAGTAGTTATGAAAAAAAAATATGGCAAAAACTAGAAAGGGAATCCAAAGTAGTAATCTTGTCAAGAAGGGACCAAGGTTTCAGTTCTAGAAAATGAAAGGAATAAACTGGAAAAGTTTTAAATGAAATTTTATTAATTATGAGACTAGTGTTCCAAAGGGAAAATTGGAAGGCCTAGGTTTACCTGGATTGAGGTATCAAGGTATAGATCAATAAAAGGAGGAAGAAGGCCAAGTCAACGTAGATGGAAATGTGAGTGGAGAGCAAGGTTTTATATTCACCTGAATTCAGAATATGAAATTATGTCTTAGTTCTATTTGCTTCATGACTGATATAAATTGTACTTAAAAATCAACTAATCAGAAGAGGAGCGTGGCCAGCAGGGCAGCATGGCCCCCAGAAGACAAGGGTGGGCAGCAGGGCAGTGCTGTAGTCCCTGTGTAATGCCAGGCAAAGGCAAGTTGCAAGGTTCAGATTATCAGCATAGCAAACCCCATTTATTCAGCAAAACATTCACAGAACAGAGAAAGTCAAAATATAGTGTAACTCATTCATTTAGCAAGTAAATTCTCAATTCAATTGCAGAGTACCAATGTCCAAGTATCCCACCCCTGGATCAGTAGTCAAAGTAGCCCACCCCTGGTCAGTACATTCATTTAGTCTCTTCTCAAATGGAGAATAATTTGCAATTATAAACAAAGTACATTCATTTAGTCAATCACAGAACACAAAACGGCCAAAGATTTCCCACCCCTGAACACTACTGAATTACAACACCATCCATTAATACCAAGCACTTTCTCAAAAGGGGAAGGAGAGCACAAAAGGCCATCCACTCTTAAGCTACAACAAGGTTAAGATATCATCTCAGCATTGAAAACCCAAGGAAAGGGCCTTCTTTCATCTTGACTCAAGGCAAGCCCTCAGCAATCTCAGTTCCTGGGGACACAAGACTCAACAAAGCCATAGCCAGCGTCCTCATCAAGTCACTCTCTGCCTGTAGAACAGTCCCAGAACCCCTGAAAACACCAGCAAGGCCCTCTTCCAGGATTTCTGTAAACATACCACAAGAAAATCCTGCTTCAGGGCTTCTGAACCAACAGCAAGGTTCCAGGACCTCTACAACAGCAGCACTGTCCTTCACCAGCAGGTGAATCTGGCAAAACAACATCAAAACAGACAAACAAAATACCAGCATCACAGCCATGCCTTCTCAGTTCTTGGCAGCTCCAGGTGGCAGTTCTCAAAAGTCCTAGGCAGCTCCAACTGGCCCTCAGCAGTCTTTCTCTCAGCAACTCAGGCTCTACAATACTGGATACTACTTTCCAAAAGTCCTTCTGGCCTTCTCTGCTTGGGCCTCTCTCCCAATTCACGGCTTCTCCCAGTTGAGCCCTCTCTCTTCACATCAACAAGTCCATCCCACAAGTGAGATTCACAAGCTCTGTGTTTTAACACTAAGCCCAAAAACCAAGCCAATACAGGGGCATCTCCAAATTCTATTACCATTACACCCTGGAAGACAAGCATGGGCATTGTGGAGGCCCCCAGAAGATGAGTGTAGGCATCGCTGCAGCTGAGAGGCACCCAAATGAGGTCTGCTGATCCACCAAAAACAAGGGCTGTTCCCAGGCCTATCACCACAGGGCAGTGATTGAAGTGAGCTGGGTAAGAGACAAAGGCAGGGTCCACAGAAGGGGCAGCAGCTACTCCTGGGTCTACCCATCCACAGGCTGGAAATTTAAAGCACCCTTATCTGAACATTTGGGGACCAGGATGGCAGAGTGAACCCCTGCTGCTCCAATACCCCCACTCTGACCCTGAAAACACAGTAATTACTTCCCCAGAGAAAAATTTTGAGCAGTAAACACTTAGGAACCCCAGAGGAAGGGCATGGCTAAAGTCCTGCCTCAAAATGGGAAAAAAGACTCTGGAATCCTATTACTGTGAGAGAGAGGAACCAAATTCAGAAGGAGAGAGTATTGACTCCACACCCGCAGCTGAAGCTTTAACAGGCATTATTACCTGGTCTCAGGCACAGAAAGCATTCCTAGATGAGCTCAAAAAGAACTTTGAAATCCAAATTAGAGAGGTAGAAGATAGAATCAACATCTTTTTTAAAAACAAAATTGCAAAATTAGCAAAACATTACAATGAAGAGGACAGTCCTTAGAAAGTAAAATGTGTGAATTAAAAAGGAGATCTGAGCATATGGAAAAGGAGCATCAAAAACTGAGGAGAATAATTCACTAAAAATTAGAATCAACCAAATTGAAGCTAATGACTCTAAGGAACCAAGAATCAGTCAAATAAAACATCAAGACTGAAAAATAAGAAAAAGAGGTAAAATATCTCAATGGAAAAATAACTGACTTGGAAAACAGATCCAGGAGAGATAATCTGAGAATTATTGGTCTACCAGAAAATCATGATGATGGGGGGGGCAGAGGCAAGATGGTGGCGTAGCAGCGGCAACATATCGCAGCTCTCACATAGCCACCCCAAAATACCCATAAAATAGGACTCTAAACCAATCCTAGAACTCCAAAACGCACACAAAGATACTTCCCACTAAAGTCAGCTCGGCTACGAGGAACCATATCAGCACTGCGAACCGAAACCAGCCTGGCCTGAAGCCACGGCTGTGCCCCGGGGGCGGCTGAACGGGAGGAGCGGAGGAGCTTCAGGTGAGTGGATTAGCGGCAACTGGGAGTGGGAATTGTGAAAGGGGGAGATAAGCAGTCTGGCCAGAAGGCCTCCAGAGTGGAAAAGCTAAACGCAGAGGTTTTGCACCCGCCTTAGCTTTGCAGCTTCCCGCCCGCGGCCTGCAGGCAGCAGGGTGACTGAGCGATTGTTCTCAGCCAGAGCTCTCGTGTTGAGTGGCCTGGACGGATCACCGTCTTGGGCCTCGGTCTGGGAGGCTTTATTATCCAGTATGCCGGAAGTATATAGGAAGAGTTCCCAGCCTCTCCCTAAGAGCTACAGCAGCCGGGAGGACCCCAGCGATCTGGGACAGAGCTTTCCCTTCTGGAAGCAGAGCCCCACAGAGATTTAAAAAAAAAATCACGGTCTGAAGAACCATGAGTAAGAATAAGCATAAGAAGCAAAGTAAGAACAGCTCCCAAACCCTTGATACCTTCTTTGGGGTAAAGAAAGATCATGGGAGAGAGAGGGAGGAGGAGAGCGCAGCCAGAGCACCCCCACCAG
>CM053582.1:443063708-443088444 GCA_028627135.1 Pseudochirops cupreus
TTGTGGAAATAATACCTGTTTATACTGTCTGTTCTGTGGTGCAAACATGTTTTATTATAAGCAACTTATTGATATGCACTGTTTTGGAATTACTTATGGGTCCTCCCAAGTCTTTTATGGTAACTGGAGTAGAATTCAGTCCCTCCTATAAGCAAATTCATTTATATAACTATTGAACTCAAGAATAGAAAACTTCTATTTGCAAAGTGTTCATAGAGTTGAAAGTTTCTATCTGCAAAGTGTTGTTACTTATATTTACATGTACAGAGTTGGATCCTCAATAGCATCTGATCCTCCTAAAGAATTAGACTCAGAGTGGAAACTTCTGAGGGAATAACAAGATCAGATAATTCTGTATGTCAGATCTATCAGTTTGTGGGGTTTATCCATTAACCTCTTTGCTTTGTCTAAGCAGCACAGTTATGTTAGTAAGAGGATGCATCAGCAAGCACCCTAGCATACCCAGGATGGCTGCTGGCACAGGTTCTTAGATCTGCTTTTCTAAAGGAAAGCTACTCAAAATGGGTTAATGATCTTACTTTGATCATTCAAACATATATCATTTACCTAGTTCAGGGGGAAAAGTCAGCACCCTGAACTTCAGAGAGTACAAACACAAGTTACAAGCAGACAAACAGATCAGCAGATGGGCTTCCAACCATCTGACCATTACATCCATACCTAGTCAGTTACCAGAGAGGGAAGCACCAACATCTGGGTTTTTCAAAGCTGGGGGGCTCAACGGCTTCCCAGAGTCTCATCTGGCCAAATTACACTTTTTCCAAAGTGAGCCTCAAAGCAAAACCTCACATCAGCAGTATATATAGCCTTCTCCTAGATCAGAGATTGTCACAGCCCTCTTGACTCACTGCTCAATCACAAAGTAATAAGGCATGGGCATTCTTGAAGAACAAGCATCCAGCCACAGGCTCCATGTGACTACATTCAGCCTATTAGGGGGCAAAGTATACTTTCAAATCAGGGAAGGTTCTCAGAGCCACTTAAGCCTGTCAAAGGGCCTAGGGGCAGGGAAGATCTTCAGATTCCCATAACAAAGGATAATAACTTATGAGCTATCTTGTTTCGTGGTTAAAAATGTAAAGGGATCCTGAATAATTTGAATAATGGGCTTGAGAAATTTGGAAGGATAAATAAAGGTTTGATTGGGAATATGGAAGGCAGATAAAAAGGTTTGGGGACAAATGTGGGTTTATCCAAGCCCTCCTGTCTCTGGAAGGTGGTGTACCAGTTTTAAAGGGTTTTAAGTAAGTTGAGAAAGAGTTTGAGAAAGTATCTAGGAAGACAGAAAGATTTGTAACTTGATTTTATAATTAATAGCTCAATCAAATTTGAGAAGGAGAGGAAATAAGGGTACAAGTGCAATTTGAATCATTATCCCATGGACTGAGGTTGGGATTATAAAGTTTCTGTAGAGAAGGTGTATCTGTGTATATGAGTGAAATGGAGTCCCAGGGTATTTCAATGTTGAAAGAGCAATTGGGTATTAATACAACTGGCTAAATTAATTGTTGGGATTAAACCAGAGACATTTTTAGTTGAGAGAAGAGAAATTTTAGTATGACCTCAGATTAAGCATAATTATAAGAAGATAGAGAAGTTTGGAAGTAGATGCACATCTATTAGAGCAATAATTTATAATCCCGATGGGAGATTTAATTATTTTATGAACAAGAATAAATATAGGAATGAATGTAGGTTATTTGAGGCTCACTTCAAAGATGTTCCTTAACCAATGTGAGATTATAATTGTATCTTAAGCTGATTGTTGGCACTTGTTATTTAAGACTTGATGGGACTGTTAACTGACTGTTTCTTTGAGTTCAACTCCAGATCAGAGTATTAAGAGAGGCTGCCGAAGCTACCCAAGCCACCAATCGATGGTGCCAGATCCTGTAAGATACAGGTATGAATGTTGGAGGAATGACTATTTAGGTAGGATTCTTCTGACTGAGGTTTACCCACAAGCACCTGACAGACTTTAAGCTTGGCTCAATGGAGATGGAAGCATGGTATACATTTTGCCTGAAATTGGCATTTTGAAGTTTGGGAAATTTAGTTGCCTCATTATAATTTGTCCCTATTCTTGGTGGCAAGTTTCAATAATTGAAAGTTGAATAAAACAGCAACAAATCTACTTGATTCTGGAACATCTTAAGTTACTATAAGATAAAGCTACTAGGCTTAGGGTTTAGTATAGGTATTCCTGTATGAGTCAGGGTCCTTTAGTTCTTTGTAATAATATGACAAGTAGGTCAAGGATTTGTGGGAATATTATTCCATTATTTAGTTAGTATTACATTTGTCTCAACTTTGTTATAATTAGTCAATGTTAAAAAGGAAGGTAATTTCTGGACTACTTGGAAACATTTTTAATTGTTTTAATTGTGAGCTTAATGTAAATCCCTTAGTGAAATCCCATCCTCCTAGTGGAGGACTTGATAATGGATTAATGCAAAATATAAGAAAGTGGTTCTAATATGTGATCATGACAATTCACTTAGACTCCAATTTTAATTTTGTAAGAATGACAAGGGTTCTGGAGTTGTCATTTACATGGGTTCCAAGGTCCCTTTTGTAGGTAAATGAATGAAAGAAGGCAGAAGGAAGAGAAGCTGAGATGCAGGGCTGAAGATGGATGACCCTAAGTGACCAGAGGACTTCCTCACATCTGGATGGCAGTGTGAAAAGAGACTTTTGGACTTTGAAAAGACAATTGTTATCGTTTTCTTTTGAATCTCTGTATCTGCATTCATAAAGGGGACTGCCCCCTTGTATGTTGTCAATGTAACGAGGGCTGCAAGGGTAATTAGAATTAAGAAAAGTGGGGAAACTTCAAAAGGTATAAAAAGAAAAAGGGGAATTTGTGAGGGATAATTTATAGTGAAGTTTCCCCATTCTGAAAAATCAAATCTAGAACGGCTTCAGTGTTCACTAGGCCTAGGTTTAGGTCACCTGACCTTCCAGCAATCTGGGACTTAGAGCAATGGAGAACTTCCCCAGTGCCACCTCAGCACAAGACATGCCAAATAAGGTTGACTGCTTTCATTGTGCACCCACATGTTTCTGGGTCCTTTGTCTCTCGTGCTTAGTTGTGGGCCAGCCTCCCTATCAATAAGAGTGAAGGCCAGTTGCGGGCGTTGTGTTTCTGTATTAGAAGATTATATAACCATGGGCTGGCTTCTACCTGTTGCTCTTTCCCTGCTGCCATGTGGGTGACAGGGGCAGAGTGCTTTTTCGTGAGAAAGAATAAAGACCTTTTCTGACTTCAGATTCAGACTCTCAACTCTTTCATCTCACACAGTTTGTATTGTAGTTTGTAACATAATTTTGTTGTTTTTTTTCCTGAAGTCAATTTGGTGATTCTTTCCCTTGGTACCTTATTTTCTATGTTGGTTTATTTGCTGAAGCTTAAGGTTTTTACTGTGTTTTTTCCTTCTTGAGAATCTTTGGTAATTTCAGTCCTTTACTTTTATTTTCCTCTATTGTTCATATTCTGACTCCTTTCCCTCTGGTTGAGGTTTTTCTGTGGCTGGACCACAAAACTTTCTCCTACATTTCAAAGACTTATGTTTCAATATCCTTTTTATTTGTCACAAGCTACTTGTTGCAGACTTAATGGAATGCTGCTCAGTCACCCACGTAGGTCCTGCTTTATTTCCTTCTGTTTGTCAGTTCCCTTATTGACCTCTTTGGCAGCACAGATTACTGCCAATCAGCTGTACTTTTCAAAGCAATGTTCTTCCATTTTATTCTATGTACTTGAGTCAGATTTTTCCGCCCTCCGTCCATGTTGGTTGAGTAGATGCTAAATGAAAACCTACAGATTAGAGATTAGCCTTTACAATTCACTGACTATAACTTTGTTGGATTTCTTATTCTTACAAATTAGTGAGGTATTAGAATTGGTTTATCTTTTCTTGCACATGATTCCTAGTTTGGAGAAATGTGAGAGTTCAGGTTTGGAGAAAATGTCCAGTGTTCCGCCTTGTTTGTTAGGTGACCTAGATTTCTTGTTAATTTTTAATCCTTTCTTCAGCAGCCTTTTGTTGTTATAATTTTTGTAATATTTAAGTTATGTAAGAATATATGTAATACATATGGACATTTATTTATGATGCTTTTATAACTAATCCTTTGTCAATTTTGTAAAGGTACCTTACATAGCTAAGAAATGTATACTCCTTTTGATTTAAGTTTTTTTGATTAGTTTTTAGTAAGAGTTGTCTAACTTTTGGAGCAGTTACATTGAGGTACTCCACTATTATATTCTTATTATCTTTTTCTCTTTCACTTCTTCTTCATTACTTTATTTATTAAGAGGGAGATATCAACCAACAGAAATAACATTTACCAGTTATTCTTTCTGCATTGTGTTTTGATTGAGCATTTCTGTCTGATTGAACTTGTAAACCTTCAAAGCCTGATCTTGCATTACCCAATCATTTAACAAAGTTAATATTCAGTTTACAAAATGCCCACTTTTTGCCTTTTATTTTTTTTTTCCATGGGACACAGTAGTTGCACCTGTGATTCTATCACTGTAGAAAATTTCCAGTGTGTACCTTCTAACTGCTTTTTTTATATTAGCAGTTCTTCTGTAACTTATAGTCTCAGACTTGTTTCCGTATGATTAGAATTTAAATGTTTGTAATGTTAATCTTAGTTTGAATATCTTCCCTGCCCCCTAATAGGCCAAATGTATTCACATGAACCCTATGGTAGGAAGAGTTTGCTCAATCTTGGAGTAGGAAAGGCAGGAATAGCCCAGAGGAAGCTTTTATTCAGAGGAGTTAGTTAGAGCCGGAGGCTAGCAGGCTGGTAAGCAGACAGCTAAGCTTGTGATTGATTGTGAGAAGGCTTCAAGGTATGGTCTTGCTCTCTTCCGGTATCATGTATTAACTTCTTTGTTGCTATGATGAATTTGACTTTCTGGTGTTTGATTTTGGCTTTCTAGTTTGGCATTCAGCTTTGTGGTATATGAATGTTTTGTACTGTCTTCTATATGGAGAGTTATATTTTGTAATTCAAAATTATGTGCATTATTGGTTTTGTGAATATTGCTTTTGTGTTACAGTGGTTTGTCTGTGGTCAGGTCTGGTTTCTGTCAGAAGTGGGTATGGAAACTCCAATTTTCCTCCCATTCAAACTCAAACCCTCTTTCTGCAACAACATGCTACCTATGAAGAAACCATTTAAGTTAAATAATTTCACTCATGATTTCATTTTGTAATCAAATGGAAGAGTGACTGGATTGGAGAGGGTTATAAATGATAAATGAGTTGAATAAACATGAAGTTCTTTAAGAATTTATACTTCTTACCCTGCCTTTATCTTGTCTTTGATGAAAAGAACCCATCATCACTATATCTGTATATATGAATCCAGGAAATCTGGTTTGAAATCTTGACTTTGCCCCTCCTATAAGCATTACATTGTGCATCTCATTTCATTGACTTTATGTTTAATTTCTTTTGAATCCTTTTTGAAATATATGTCTGGGGAGGGCTCTTGAGGTCCATATATCTCTAATGTAATTTTTAGCAGTGATATCTCTTAATCTTTTGTTCTAGTTTTACCCTTTGATACTGATGTATTTACTAACTTGGGATATACAAGGAATTTAGCAACTTGGCTTTAGCTATTCCTGAATTTTTGTTTTAATTTTTATTTCCACAGATTAATCATGTGTGAGATGAAAGAGTTCAGAGTCTGAATCTTGAGGTCAGAAAAGGTCTTTATTCTTTCTTATGAGAAAGGACAATGCCCCTGTCACCCACGTGTCAGCAGGGAGAGAGCAACAGGTAGAAGCCAGTCCATGGTTATATAATCTTCTAATGCAGAAACCCAACTCCCCCAATTGGCCTTCACTCTCACTGGTAGAGGGACTGACCCACAACCTAAGTGTGGGAATCTCTCTCTGAGACAAAGGACCCGGAAGCATGTGGGCATCCAATGAAAGCATATCTTGTGCTGAGGTAGCACTGAGGAGGGTCTCCATTGCTCTAAGTCCCAGATTGCTGGAAGGTCAGCTGACTTCTAAACTTAGGCCTAGTGAATACTGAAGCCAGTCTAGATTTGATTTTTCAGAATGCAGAAACTTCACAATCACAATCAGGATAGCAGAATCCTGTTTCCCCACCTATTTCAACACTGAAGAAAAGTTACTTCCAATGAGCAGCCAAGTTTATTTGCATCAGAAACTTACTTGCAATGATATTCTAAAAAGGTGAGCAGTACACTTGCCTTCTCTCCTTAGGCAATTCCAATACCCTCGTACAGCTCTTTATAATGTGATGCTCAGATTATTGCAATACGGATTGCTTGGTCTTCTTGCCCCAAGCCTCTCCCTACTCCAGTCCGTCAAACAGTTGACAGAGTGATCTTTCTGAATTGCTGATCTGTCACATTATCCACCCTCACCTTCACCGAGTAAACTCAGTTTACTCTGTTACCTCTTGAATCAAATAAAAAATACTGTTTTTGGTTTTCAAAGCCAAAAATAACCACTTCTTGCCCACCAACTTCCATCTTCTCACTGTACCTCAGTCTCCTACATGCTCTGAGGTCTAATAACGCTGACGTTTTTTCTTTGGTGTTCCAGCAACACAAGATGCTACATCTTTTACCTCTAGGCAATTTCTTTGGCTATCACTCATACCTGGAATGTTTTCTCCTAATTTTTGCCTCCTAGTGTCCTTGGAATATTTTAAGTTCAAACCAAATTTCTACCTTCTGTCAGTAAGAAGCTTTTCGTTGCATGTACCCTGAGTTTACCCTCCTTTTAAACTCCTGTGTTTTAATGGCAGTAATAACTTCGAGTAACTCAGTTTTAAAAATTTGGAATTATTTTTTACTCTCCTTGATGACTCCTGACATCCTCTTGCCCATTTGATGGCTGTGCCTCTTCCCCACTCCTTATCTTTCACCTTCAAAAATAGTCTGTTTGTGGCTATAAAAACAAATCTTAAGTATATGGCTTATAGCCAACTTTTGCCAAACTTCCCTTCCATCTTATACCATCTCAGGACAGAAGAGGTTAATGATTTGTCCAGGCTGACATGGCTAGGAAGTATTCCGAGGCAGGATTTGTATTCGTTGCTGTCTTCCTTACTTCAGGCTCAGCACTCTGTCCACTGTGCCATTCACCGAAACACAACCTGAACTTGTTTAGTTGTTTCCCTTCTGATAGGTACTTTATATACTTTGTCTCCGGTTCTGTATACATGGCCTATTGGACACAGAACTGGACATGGAGTCAGGAAAACCTTATATCCAATCCATCCTCAGGTACTTATAACCTGCATTGCCTTGAGTAAAAAACAATTAAATACCATGAGTGTCACTTTCCTCATCTGTAATAATCACACACCTCTGTTCCCTAGTTATCTTGAAGACCAAATGACATAATATGTATAAAGGTAAAAAAAGTACTACATAAATCCCAGATGTTCTTTGCTACCAGAAATAGCAATGCCGTTGTGTAATTTGGGACTTTTTTCACTGTTGCTTTTCTTTGAAATCATTTATTCATTTACTTAAAACCCCATCTCTCTGTTTAAGTCTGCTCCTAGTTTGTGTCATTTGGAGTAGCCCTTGGTTCTATATTCTGATGAGTTTTTGTCCTAATTGTTCTAGGCGGTCAATCAACCCACATTTAGTAAATTCTAACTCTGTTACCACCAAGCTAGTCAATGGACATAAAAATCCCTCCTCACATATGTACCACCTCTCCACATTGTCCCCTAGTGCTGTGTCTTTACTACAGAAAAAAAAATGTATATTAAATATTTCAGTGTCTATGGAGCCATTCTTTTTGTCAAGTTTCTTTCTTGATGGTATTTATTTTCCTGATAGTGCAATATTTGGGTCAAAATGTATAGATCTTTTATTTTAATAAGTCTAAATTGTATTCTAGAATTTTTGACTCCATTTTCTGACATTATTATTAATTCAGTAGTACTCCTGTCTTTCCACAGTCCAGTCAATACTGAGCAGTACCGTCTTATTCCATCTTGGCCAATTTGTTGAGTGTATTGTTAAACTCTGGGGGTTAAAAAAGTCAGACATTTACTACTTTCTTTTTATATGAGTGAGATTTCTTTCTATATTCTGTTCCTTCCCTTCCTAGAGAACCACCCTTTATAAAATAGAAATTAAAATAGTTATGGGTGAAATTTTTTATAAAGGAAAATCACTGAAAATTTTGAGAAGACGTGACGTTGCATGCATCCGTTCATGGCTGTAGACTTTCCATTTCTCCAAGTGCTCACACCTCTTTTGGGCCATCTTTTTCTTTATAATCAGTAGTTTTGTGACCATCGCTCTTTCCATTTCCACGTCCCAGCCTACCTCTTTTTGGAATCTTGTGTCTCCGGGATATAAGTTTTGACACTTATCTATGTAATTTTTTGTTTGTTTGTTTATCCATGACCATTAAGTTCTTTCCATTATTGCTTTGGGTGTTTCCCAAAATTGATTTTTCTTAGTATTTAGTACTTATAGACATCCAGCTTGACGTCATCATTCACAGATAGCAGCCATTTAACAAATGATTACAATCAAGGTGTCTTGTCAGGTACACACAAGAGAGAAGATTCTTCCCCAGTCCTCTGCAATGATATTTGTTGACTAAATGATGGGTGATCTGAATCTTGACAATATAACTTACAATCCTTGTTTTTTCATTGCTCTTATTTTTTAAATCTGTTTCACCCAATTTCTGATTGTGTTGAAACTATTTACATGAAAATTGCACAAAAATTCAAGTGCATGAAATAACACTACAGTGTTAGCAGCCTTGTGATGCTGGCCGTGTGATAGCTTGAGAAACAAATTGCTTGAAAATTTGAGCTAAATTTCCTCAGCTGTAAAATGGAATGCCAGAGTTCATAGTAAGACCAAAAGAGATAAAGTATTTGCAAAACGTGCTTAGCATAGTACCACAATAAGCACTATATAAATGTTTATTTCTCCTCTCTCTGGCTTTTACCTACTGTTGAATGTTGTGATTATTCTTGCTTTTTTCTATTTAGAAAATAGCTTATATTTTAAAGTAAATAATGTCATGAAGAATAAAGTTGTGCAAACAGAAAACAAAACGGTGGTAGCTAAGGAGTTATAGTGGCAAATAATAGACAGGAGTGTGTCCCAACATACTCCAGGCTTCCACTAAGTCCCTGAGAAGAGGCTGTGATACATTTGATGGCTGTTTCTTTACAGAAACCCTCAAACTGGCCAATCAATGTGTGGGTGGGAGGGGGTGAAGAAGACATTTCAAAGAAAGAGAAATGGGGAAGAGGAGGGGTCTCACACTACTCCTTATGTTAAATCTATAGTATGACTTTTATAAACTGCTTTGCTTAATACTTGGGTCACTATTAAAAGCCCCAATAAAGTAGATAGGTTAGTTCTGAATTTTAAGTGAAATCAAAACAATTGGTTATGTGACATACTGCCAAAAGAAAGAGAGGAAAAATAGACGTTAGAATGATCTAAAAATCTAGTTATCTAGTGCCTTAAGGGAGTGGAACAGTTCAAGCATGCCTCAAAGTGATGGACAACCTCAAAAAATTAAGAAATTTAAGTATGAGTCGGTGAAAACTATTGAGGGAACAGAATGTTTAAGGCACCTCTACCTCTAATTTAAGTCATATGCCTCATCATCACTTTTATATATAGTTAAAGCAAAGATGATTTAATTTCTAATATTGGTAAGGAAATCATCAGGTAACAATTATGAAGAAAAAGTCATTTTGTAAAAAATGAAGGCAACTATATCTTTATAATTTTAAGTGTGTTTCTTAGCGACGTCTTATAAATTTGGAACACTGAAGCAATAGGAGTTGTGATCACTAAGAAAAAGTTATTATTTTTTAAATAAATGGCTAAGGAATTCTTTCGAAGATGATTACTTAAGTGTAGGTAGACGGCATAGTTCCCACAGACTTACTCTGATAAAATAATAACCGACTGAAAAATGATCAATACATACAATAAGAAAGTAAGTTATTTCATCCACACCAGAAGCTCAGAGACAACAGAAAAGATGTCCTATTATAAAATCCAATACTTCAGTATGAAACAGGATGCAAGCCTCCCAGACTGACTTTTATTTTGGAGGGATTCTTCAAAAAGGATTAAGTGACTTGAAAAGGAACAAACCGCTAGCAATTGTCGGAGGCAAGATTTGCTCCCTGGAAGATGAGTTTTCTTAATTCTAACACAAGGTATCTATCAGTGTCCCATTTGGTTGCCCTTAAAAAAAAATGACAGACTTTAGTTAACCAAAATTTGCAATTCCTTTAATATTCTCAATCTTGGTAATCTCATAAGTTTCTTTTATTCATTTATCTCTATGTCCATGATTCCCAGGTCTATGTCTTCTCTCCCGATTCTTAGTCTCTCATCACGATCTATGTCTTCAACACGTCAGACTCTTAACTTCCTAGATATCTCACAGTCAACATATCTGAAACAAAATTCAGTATCTTTTTGTCCAAACCCTCCTTTCTTACTAACTTCCCTATTAGTATCAAAGGTACCATCAGTAGTGGGGGAAAAATGGGACCTTTGAATTGGAATGAATTGAGGCTTTGTGTTTGTGATGGCCATAGTGTTAGTTATGGCAGATGCAATACAATATTCGAGGAAATCATTCAGATTGACACCACTAGAGCAATGACATGATAAAAGGAAAATTAAAATAAATTGTCTTTTTTAAATCAATGCTAATTATAGGTAGTTCTTTATACACCTCCATATACCATGTTTTACCATATACCAGTCATAAATTTTGTTTTGATTAGTACTGGAAAAATTGAACATTTATTCTTTCTCTTTATAGTTCACTGCTTTTGCAGTTTGACTTTTAGATCGTAGCTCTAAACAAAAGGATAGTTATAAAGATCATGTTGAAAGTTTTTTGCAGATATTAAGGTCCAGACAGATATTTAATGGTCATCATAGAAAGCATATTGCTATAATTTCTAAATTTTGGTTTTCCTGCTTTAAAATTACTAACAGCAGAAGACCCATATGTACAAAAATATTTATTGCAGCTCTCTTTGTGGTGGCAAAAAACTGGAAATTAAGGCCATGCCCATTGACTGGGGAATGGCTAAACAAGTTGTGGTATATGAATGTAATGGAATACTATTGTGCTATAAGAAATGGGGAGGAGATGGACTTCATATTTACCTGGAGAGGCTTATACAAACTGATGCTAAGTGAGAAGAGCAAAACCAGGAGAAATGTGTACACAATCACAGACACATCATATATGTGATGACCAACCTTGATAAACTGGACTCTTCCCAGCAACGCACAGTTATAAGACACTCTACAAGTCTCAAGATGGAAGGAGATACCTACATTGAGAGAAAGATCTAGAAAGAACAGAGTTTAAATGGAGACTGAAGCAATCTACATGTTATCGCTCTTTTCCATGTTTGGTTTTGTTTACTTTTTCCTATTGTCCACTCCTTTGGTTACAACCTTTCTATACAACCAGACTAATGTCCAATGTGAAAGTATTTGCAGATTCTATACCTGACTGCATGCCACTATGGGGGGAGAGAGAGAGGGGAGAAAACTTGAAACTCAAGGGACTCTGGAACTGAATCTTGTAAACTAAATAAACAAATTAAAAAAATAAAAAAAATTACTAACAGCAACATTTCTCTTTCTTTAGTTGCCTTGGGGTTTTGTTTTTTATTGAAGTTCCTGTCTAAAGCACAGAACTTTTTACTTTTCTCTAATGGGATCTTCACAAGCTGTTCTAATATGAAAATTTCTTGTATAGTTTTACAAAGGCGTCACCCATTACAAAGTGTTTTTGTAGCTGTCTTCAGATTACCATCACAGTCCCAGAAAATTCAGCTGTATAAAAAAACCAAAGGAATTTTGTTTTGGGCAGTCAAAATCAGAATTTTTATTGTTTCATAGATGACTTGTCAAAAGAGATACAGTTATTGGCATTTCAGTAGTGATCAAGTATCTGAAAGTTTCTCTTCTTTCTCTGTTGTAACTCTTGTACTTTGTGTTAAATTTTCCTATAAAAATGGAAAATTCTGTATTAACATTTTGTGAGAAATGGAATAGATTCAAGAAACTTTTGACCATGATTGTTAAAATATGTTCTTGGAAGGCAAAATTTTGTTTTAGTTGCAAATTCCTATTTTTAAACCCCAAACATTTTGCCAATATATAATTATAACAAGTTGCTGTTTCATTGCCATCTTTCTACTTGGTTATGTGTTTGTCAAGAATATAAATTATTTCCTAGCTATTACTTTAGAAATGCTTATGCTCATAAAATATTTAAAGCTGTTGAGCAAAAGAATTAAATATTCTCATTTTATATTTTCTCACTTTAAGGAAGAGGAACCACTGAAAATTAGTTTGTCTTTTTTGATGAACAAAAGAAAAAAAGAACATGCTATATGGAAAGTTTTATTCTAGCTGTTTGATATTTTACAAAAGAACCTTCTTTCAGTTTCTTCAGTATTCTGATGCCTTACACCACTCGTGGGGCAATCACTTTCTTATTGTTCTTCCAAGACAATTCATCTCTTGCGTGTACATTTTCACATAATGTCCCCAAAAGCTTATGACTTGTCATTTCCACCTCTTAGCTTCAAGCCCCAACTATAACCCTGCCTTATATGAGAAGCCTTTCTTTGTTCATTTTTATTGTTCAGTTGGTTCACTTTCAGGACACCATTCCAGTTTTCTTGGCAAAGATACTGGAATTATTTGGCATTTCCTTCTCCAGTTCATTTTACAGAAGAGGAAACTGAGACAAACAAGGTTAAGAAACTCAACCAGAGTCCTACAGCTAGTAAGTGTCTGAGGTCAGCTTTGACCCCAGATCTTCCTTACTCCAGCCCCTATATTTCACTGTGCTACTTACCTGTTCTTCTATTGGAAGCCTCTGTTAATCCTTCTTAGCTAGTCATTTCCTAGATAACCTGCATGGATATTCATTATTTTGAATGCTATATCTTCAATTTGTTATCTAGTGTTTTTTTTTTTCAAGGCAGTTGAGGGTAATTGACTTTCCCAGGGTAACACAGCTAGTCAGTTTCTATGGCCATATAGGAATTGAGGTCCTCCTTATTCCAAGTCCAGTTGCTTTTCTCTCCATTAGATTGTGACATCCCTGACAGCAAGAACTATCTTTTGCCTTTCACTTCATACTGTTAACCAAAGTGACTAGTATTTTCTTCTTAATTAGTAAATGCTCATTGACTAGTTTTAGAATATAAACTTTGCAAAATCAAGGATATTTTTCCGTAGTCTCTGGTAAAATTCTATACAATGGTGTTATCCAAAATAGATTTAATCTTCATGAAGTTTGTTCCTCATCTTTTGATATTGCTCTAAAATTGTATGCAATTTTTATTTTGTAAATTATATGTTTAGGGGAAATGTAAACTAAATTGAGATAAAGTCTATCTGATGTCATAAGTTAGTAATTTTGAATTCTACTCTATTGACTGTTAAGGGTAGGTATAAGACCATCTGCAAAGGCATTTATAAATTATATGTAATAATGTAAATAAAATATATTTCATTGCAGTATTCTAGAGTACAGCATCAGGATTGTAAAACAATTTTGTATCTGACAAAACCATAAAATGAGTTTTTGACAGGTTTTTTAAACTTTTATTTCTCACATTTCCCCATTGAAATTGTGTTCTACACTATCATAGGAAGTAAACAAGTTCTGGTTAAAATGTTGGTCCATAGATAAAGATTTTCATTTCTGGACCTTCACTAAAAATATGGAAATACTTAAATATGGCTTTTGGCAGGGGAAGGGCAGGCACTAACCTAGTGGTAGTGAGATTTTTATCCCCCTTGAAATCTTGCAAAACTATAGAAGAAGGCATTAAACAGAAAAAGGAGGAGGATGTCTGAATATTACTTGTGAACATCTACCAACCTATCCATGGTAGCTAGAAAGAAATTGTCTTGGAACATATATAAAAATACATGAAGAAAAAATAGCTTTAGATATGCCAGAAATTTACAGGAGAGAAAAAGTTCAAGAAATCTATCAAAAAAAATTAAATGCATCTTATTTACATGCAACTGGGTTATAATATATACAGGCATTGGGGTAGGGAGATCCATCTTGCCCTGCTGGAAAGTCAGAAGGGTCATGGGGGAGGATATAGGAGAGAGCAGATTGGGGGAGGGGATATACAGTAGGATTGCTGTTTTGGGGTGGTGGGTAGGGGAAAGATGGGGAGAAAATTTGTAACTCAAAATCTTGTGGAAATGAAGGATGTAAACTAAAAATAAACAAAAGTTAATTAAAACCTCAAAAAAAAATACATATTGCACTCATCCTCCTCCCAATAGCACTTTTGTCCCCAGAAAGTCACTGAATTTACTGCTGTCTTCAGGATTCAATAACTTTTTGGTATTATCATTTGTAAGCATCACAGTATTGATTAATCAGTTAACATCAATTAGATTTAACATGTGTTTTCATTCATTTTACAGTTTTGTCTTGTTCTTCAGCAAACCAATTTTTGGGTTTTCTGGACAAAGATATTGCAATACTTTGCCATTTATTTCTTCAGTTCATTTTACAGATAAGGAAACTAAAGGAAATAGGGTTAAGTGACTTTCCCAGGGTCACACAGCAAGTAAGAGTTTCTGAGCCCATATCAGAACTCAGAAAGATTTCTTTTCCTGAATCTAGGCCTAACACTTTATCTACTGCCTCAACCACCAGTGGCTAATTGACTTTTTCAAACCTTGAACATTATTTTTGGAAAGAATGGCTCAAAATTAGAGGCTAATTATTCACACAAGTAGGGAAGTTTTGGGCCTAGAGGCGTGCATCACAACTCTTGGCCTGTGAATTCCTTTTCCCCCTGTGTGGGACAAAAGACCCTTGCCCAAAATAAATTCAATAACTCAGAGGTTTCTTCAGAGAAACAAAAAGATCGTTGTTACCTCCCTCGGGAAGGGGGGAGTCATCATCACCAGAAGCAATCTGGTGAGAGAGTCCCAAAATACAGAATGTAAAGCTTGGTTATATACCCAAAAGACTACACCTTTCCCCCCTCCCTCCTCTGTCCTCTGTTCCCACGAAAATCCACTTAAGCAACAAGTAAAATGTCAGCAATATCAAAATAGATATGAAAGAGGAGAATACATGTCTAGCAGTATCAATATGGATATCAAAGCAGACAATATTTTATGAATCATAGGGATTTTAGGACATGGTGACCTGTCCAGGGTTGTGCAACAGGATTTCCAGTTTTATATTTGTAAAAGTCATATGGTGGTTAGTGGAAACAAGTCTGGGACATCTGGGCCTGTGGTTAGATATGAAGGGTCTGTACTTTCCCCTCCTACACATAAGCTTGGCAAAAACTTCAACTTATGACCAGGGAAGTAATGCAAGGGTCCCAAGTTCCTAAACTCAAGCTTGGGCTTCTGGCTACTGGTTGCAAACCTTGCTAGATCTTAGGTTACAATTTTGAGAAGTTTTTGCCTCTCTCACACATCTAATTAATAGAAACTTAAGTCTGGGGTCCAGGCAATCTATTATTAAATCTTTGAGAAGTCATCACTTTTATCCCACTCACCCCTATTGCACTAAGTTAATTTTAGGGTATTTTCACAAGGTGTTTGATTTCTTCATGTGGTAAATTTATTTGTGGGAAGGATCTTGAAGTCACTAGGCTGTTGGTTGTGTTGTCTTCTCACTGAGCTCATTGACAATTGTTCTAGTTAACAGTGATATTCTTTGTCTCTGAAGCATGTTCTGAATATTCTTCTCATATTTAATCACTTAAGACCAGGAAAAATAAAAATAGAAGAAAAAACTATAGAGGCACAAAGTTTTCTTCCATATGTCCTATTGCATCAACTATTTCTTTATGTTCCTTGTTCATAGCGGTTTTTGGTGTTCAGTAAGTAAAAGGGCTAATGGAAAAACTTTATCTGTGTGTATGGGAACCCAATTCTGATTCCTTGCTTTGTGAGTCCTCAGTATTTTTTAGTTGTTCAAAAAACCAGAATACAACCTCTTTACTAAAACTAACCTCCTTCTCACCTATGGCAGGAAGTTAACATGTGTTTGGCTTGAACAAGACTGAGAATATTGAACCTATTGAATATAGCCTAACCAGTGGCATAAATCTGAAGGTCCTCTAAGGACTGTTTCCTCATTGGCCTATCCTCTTATTGATAAACAAATGTATACAATAGAGGTAACAGGGCAAATTGAAGTAGTAATCTTAATGCTTGGACATAAACTTGATTTTTCCATAGCTCATAATTGCTTACTTACCTTAATGAAAATTTCATCTTTCAAAAATGGAGTCACCAATAGGGGTAATTTTGTTCTTTAATTTTCACCAAAAAAGAAGAACAGGGCACCGTTTTAGAGGTGGAAAAATTTTGAATCTCAAATCTGATTTTGTTCTGCATCAGGCTAGGATTTTCCATGGGGCACCTCTGTGGTAATTTAGGTTGAATATTTAGAAAAAAAATTTGACCACCAAAATTTATTAAATAATTAATAGAATTTTACTTATTTGTAACAAGACAAAGAGAGACTATCAGTTAATTGAGCAGAGTGAAACTTCATTAACTAAGTTTTCCCATAATTTTTTTCTTGGCATTTAAGACTCTTAACACACTTAAGAGTCCCCCAGGAATTCCTTGTGCCTGTTTTTGTACATAGGCAACCAGGAATTAACAACAGAATCTTTTTAGTACCTTAAGACAACCAAATCTTGAAGTTTTCCTAACACCTTGTATGCAAAATCAAGCCAGAAGTTCTATGCTACCACGGAAAGAGGTTCTGTGACCACTGACAAGTTCGTTTAGACTAAGTCTCTGATAAGATTTCACCCATTGTTTTAGAAGAGTAATTTGAGAGAATTCAGATGAGGGATAGATAGATTTAGAACTGGAAGGCATTTTGCAGGGTATCTAGTGCACCTATCTCATTTAACAGATGAGGAAAATGAGGTTCATAGAGATGGTTTTTCTTCCTCATACAGGTATTAAATGGTACACTTGTAATTTAAACCTATATGCACAGACTGCAACTATTCAAACCACCTTTTTAAAAATCAAATTTCCCTTTAGTTTCCCAATTTCCACACCTCAGTTATTATCCTTACCTTTTAAGTGCCCCTGGCCCCACATATTCAAACAGTTGTCACATCTTGCTGTTATCATCTTTATAAAACGATCATCTCTCTCCTCCTTGTCAACGTAGACTCTGCAGGATGTAAGCATTACGAACATTTAGAAATAGAAGTTGAAGGATGTTTTCTTATATGTTAATAATTTTTGACAGTCAGATATGACTTTAATTAAACAAACACACTCACACTTTCATATCTCTGTTTTTATATTTAAAAATTACATGTAAACACACAGACAATATAAATAGTATTTCTTGAAGCAAAGTACTTAATGAAAGATAAAATTAGGAAATATCTTTATGATGCTACTTATAAACTTAAAAAGAATTATCAATGTCTTCTGATTTTTCTTTCATGTATTGTTAAACTGATAATTCTATAGAATTTCTGATTTTAAAGGGACCTTGTAGGTCATCTTGTATTCTGGTGACTTATTCTGTACCGGAGTAAGAATTCTATATATAACATCACCCCAAAATGATTAATTGTGTCTGCTTGAACAATTTTATTTTTTTATCACAAAATTAAAATTTTTTCTGTTTGTGGAACACATATCCCTTCAAACATATTCCATACATTCTTGCTATTTTTTTTTCTGGGGTCAAGCAAAATAAAGTCCTTTTCTATATGGAAAACTTTCAAATATTTGAAATTACCTATCATATTCTATTAAGTCTTTTCTCCTGTCCCTAAATGTCCCCAATTCCTCAAAAATCTTACTTGACTTGCATTTGGGTCTCTATCTTAATTGTCTTACTCTGGATTTGTGTACTACTTATAGACTTTGAGCAAAGAAAAACATATATAATAGGGCATAAAAACTGAAGTAAAACTGTGTGCCTTAAATGAAGTTTAAATTAATTGTAAAAAATGCAGATTTTCCTGGTGAACAGAGAAGAATTCTTGATCACAGGAAAATCAAAGTTCAAGGCATATCTTCCATATGTATTTGCAGTGTGACCTTGGGCAAGTCACTAAAGAGTACCATAGGATCACAAAGTTAGAGGGGAAATAACATTATCTGATTCAAGGCCTTCATTTTGTAAATCAGGAAACTCAGAAATAGCGAGATTAGCTAAGTAATTTGTTCAAGGTTGCATTGCTACTGCTCGGGTCAGTAATCTTAAGACTACCATTTTTAGAGTGCATTTCCTCATTGATCTCCCTTGGGTTTCTTGGACCCTTCTATAGTTACAGTTCAACTGAATCTTTCTATAAATTAATTCACAGAAGAGTCATTTCACATGAATTATTTTTATCCCCCTGTATTTTTAGAAATATTGTCTGTACCAGGAATTCCTTAATATAGTGAACTCGCATGTCTAGGCATATTCTGCATTTTATTTTCATACCATAGTTTATACATTCATTCTCTCATTGTTGCATTAATATTTTGTTTTCAGCTTTTTATTTAAAAAAACAGTATAAGGCATCTGTAAATATATTTGTCACCACGAATTTTCCCCTTTCTGTATTAATATTAAAGATAAAGCATTGGCTCTGGAATTCTTGAATCAAACAAAGGATGACTCTTATCTTTCCATTATTAATTTATAATAGTCAGTGAAGTTTATCAACAGCATGATTATAGCTGTTTGAAAAAATGCTTCCTATGCTGAATTGTTTTATAAATTTTTATAAGCCTACAGATACACCAAAAAATGCATTCAGTAGCTATTTACCTGCAACTTTCCCAAACTGAATTACAACATTTTTGGGGTGTTACTTTTAGTTTTTGAGTGTGTTTTTGAATTGTCTTTGATTATCAAAAAATTTGCATTATTCTTACTTTTTCTTCTTTGAAAATTCAGTATTTATTTTCACTCGTAATTATTAGTCTATATATGGTATGTATTATCTTCTAGGAACATTACAGATGTTATCTCACTTGATCCTTAGAACAATCCTAGGAGGTAGCTTCCAAAATAATCTCCATTTTACTGATGAAGAAACTGAGGCAAACAGGGTTAACCAGAATTTCCTAGGGTCACACAGTATCTAAGAGACTTTCCCAGGGTCACGCAGTATCTAGGGCAGAAACTGAACTCAAGTAGTATTCTAAATCCTACATTATACCCAATATTCTACCTAACTGCTTATATGTAAAATATGTATGCTCCTGGATATTTTTATATTGTGTATTTCAGGTCTTGAGTTGGCATGTTTACTGTAAACACTGTTTTGCAGTATGTTTCTTTTATTTCACTATCCCTTGTGTTGTACTTTTGTATTTTATATGCTTAATGTAACATTGAACCAGCTATTTCTTTGTATTTTAGGTCTTCAGTAAAGAAAAGCATTTTAGAAAATTAAATTTTTTTTAAAGGGTCAACTTCTGTTGAATTAAGCTTAAATACCCTGAAACATCCTTGTTGTTTATGAGGTTGGTCAAACAACAATTTAAATTTTTCAATCATTGTTCAAAGAACAATTTAAGTATTTCAATCAAAAATAAAATCATCCCTTTGACTTATCTTCAAAAAATCCTTTTTTGCCATTCATCTTTTCTTGTTGAATGAATACAACTATGATCCCTCTGTATCAGGTTATCTCTCCCTATTGGCTTTTTGCCTGTTTTTAAGCTACATTCTTTTCCCCTTTTAAAATCACATCTTTTTTTTTTTTTTTTTTTTTCCCTACTGAGGAATAGCTTAAGTAATTTTCTGGCAACCTAACACCTGATTAGGTTTTTGGGCAGCTTTTAGTATTTTTATTTCTTTCTTGCATTCGTATATTAAATTAATTAAATCAGCCTTGTTGAAAGTAAGAGTTTTTTGTCTCATACAAAGTTATTATCTCATAAAAATAACATGTGCTGCTTTGGTTAATAGAAATATTTTAATTTCAGGCACCTGTTCAGAAATATATATGTTAAAATCTTCTTGAGAAAGATATATTTATATATCTTCAAATAGGCAACCATTTCTTAAAAAACAAGGGGAGTGAAGACATTTGTCTACCCTTTTAATTTAAGATAATATATAACAGTGCAACTGTTTACATTTTAAAATATTAATCTGCGTTGATGGTAAGAAGAAAGGCCTTTAAAATTTATTGCATTTTAGAAGTTATGATTGGTTTTTTTTGCTCTCCTATATAATGAACTAAGACAATCTGTCTAATGCTTCATTTTCCTCATTTGTTTCTTTTCTCTTGTATTCCCCTACCATTCCCTCCCATCCCTCCCCTCCCTCCCATCCCTTTCCCTCCAATTTCTTCCCCTCTCCTCTCCATTACACTGAACTCCCAGATGAATAAAATTCAATCCAGTGCAAGTTGATATAATTCAGACAATTTACATTCATTACAGAGGTGTTTAGAGAATTGAGTGGGTTAGATAATTTGCCAATGGTCACACATCTGTTAGAAGTAGTATTTGAACTTTCTCTATCTGGTTACAAGGCAAGCCCTGTCCACTACCTCAGCTATCTTAAAGTAGAACACACATTAAGACTACAACACTTTTATAAGGCAATGTTTCATGCAAAACTCAGAGAAAGAACTCATTTGATTGGTTATTAAAGAATTATAATTAAAGTGTGAGTATAGTGAGAAGGACAGCAAAGGAGCCTGGCATTGTTTTTCACCACTAAAATCTTGATTAATAAGTACCTTTATTCAATTTCGACTATATTATTTTTATTTCTTAAGCCAATTTTTAATTCTGAGGCTATTTATAGTAAAGACTACCATTTAGCCTCCCAATTAGATGGAACTGATTGCTTTTATGAGGAACAATAAAAGTTTGTGAAAATGGGAAAATTCTTCATATAACCAAGTTGCATGTTATTTTGAAGGCAAAATAACTGGTTGTTACTGTCATGACTCTTATGTTTTAATACTTATAAGAATTTATTAGGCCAAATAAGAAATTCCTAATTATTTTATCATTGAGCAACTGAAGTATGCAAAATTGTATGTATGATTTGCTAGTTGTTTGGATATAAATCACCAAGCATATTTGTTTTTATCCATGGTGAAGCTGTTATTGTATCAATCGATGATGGAACTTCTAGCAATGCAGAAATAATGGTAATACCTGACATTACTTAGCACTTTTATGTAGGTTACTTCATTCTTAAATGGGCAGGTCATGTATTATCATTCCCATTTTATGTATGAGTAAACCAAGATTTAGTAAGGCCAAGTCCATAAATACGTATTAATGTAATAAAAGGGGGATGATTTTTTAAAAAGTTAATTTATTTTTTGTTTTTAAAAATCACTTCCATAAGTTTTAACTTTTTTCTTCCCTTCTCCCCTCCCTAAGACTGTAAGCATTCTGATAGAGGCTCTACATAGACATTACTATTAATATTTCACATTAGTCATGTTTTATAAATGAATTAGAATGACTGGGAGGAACAATAGGAAAAAACGAAACCCAGATAAAAAGTAAACAATTTGATCTCCCCTGCGTTGAGACTCCATAGGTCTGTCTCTGCGTTTGGATGACGTTTCCCATCAGCGACACTCTGGAACTGTTTTTAGTCCTTTGCATTGCTGACAAGGGCTAGGTCTATCAAAGCTGCTCATCACGCGGTGTGGTTGTTACTGTGAACAATGTTCTCTTTGTTCTGTTCACTAGGAAAGGTTTTTTTTTAAAGTTAAGTCTCTTAAAAATGTTATATAAGTAATAAGTGTCAGAGTTGGGTTTAATTGCCTATCTTCTCTTTCTAAACATATTGTTTAGCAGCCAGCAACAAGTTTTATAGCAATATAATATGGTAATAGTTCTTCCCCCCATCCCTTTCTCCTCCCATAAGTACACCATATAGAACCCACTTAATGACCTGGAGGCATTCCTTTTGTTTTTTCTTGGTTTGTCGTTGTTCAGTCGTATCTAACTCATTGTGACCCCAGTTCGGGTTATCTTTGTAAGTATACTGCAGTGGTTTGCAGTTTCTGTGTTTAGCTTATTTAACAGGTGATGAAATGTGGAGAGACATGGCAAAGCGACTTGGCCAAGATAATATGAATAGTAAGCGTCTAAGATCAGATGTTTTCCTCACAAAGACGAGTATACTGTACTCCAGGCCTCATACCTGCTCCAATTTGGTCACAGGGAGATTAAGCTACTAAGTGTCTGCAGCTGGATTTGAAAACATGAAGTCATATGAGTTCAGTGCTCTATCCAATGTCCCTTGTATCTGCCCCCCCTTTTCTTTTGGTCACTTGGAAACGCAAGTATAGTTTTCAGACTCTCTGCTGTGATTCTTTAGGATTAACCAAGTCACATGCAACATATCATAGCTTACTTACTGTGCACATTTTTAAGTGTAAATTTCGATGGGACAATTTAATGATGTTTCCAGACAGTTGCATTTTGTAATGTGGATAATATGCATTTTTCAATCAATTAAAAATAATTTTTCGTGGTAAATCATTCATAATTTTATTGTTTTGTATTTCACTGATGAAGCTGTGTAGTGCGGCTATGAAAAGGAGTATTTGCATAATCTTACCATCTAAAGTATGAGTTATTAACCTTTTTAGTATCATGGAACTTTTGACAGTCTGGTATAACTTGTGGACCATTTTTCAGAATGTTTTAAAATTCATAGTATGAAATATATGTTACTATATAGGAAACCAGATATACAGGTATATTTTATTTGATCCCATCAGTCACAGAGTTCTTAATTTCTTGCAAACTTCAGTATATTTTCTTGTTGGTATTGGTGAATATTGATTTATTTGAGGTCAACATTTAAGCAGCACTTTGTGTTTAAATATGCCAGTCATTAAAATGAGGACCTTTTGTTTTGTCAGTATCGAGTTTTTATATCAAGAAATCCTATCTACATACTGTAAAAATTATTACTATCTCTTAATCAGTATACGTTATAGAGCCCTGTAAATTGCTATATCTGAAGTTACACTTTGTGAAGCTTATAGATTGACTTAAAAAAATAATCATATTGTTATAGTTTGTTTTGTCTCTCCTTAACCACCCCTTCTTCACATTATGGGAAAAAATTTAAAAAAGAGGAAATAATGTTATTTCAGGAAAACTCACACATTAAAAATATAGTCTCATCTATAGAGTTCCAAAATCATCATTCCTTATCTCAGCAAAGGAGATAGGTTAACTTTTCTGGTAGGTATGTTGTCCCAGGAATCAGTCTCAAGGGTTTTTGATCCTGGATGGTGCTTGTAGATCTCTAAAGTATACATACCTTCTGGAGAATTCTCCTAAATGGTTTAGCAAGAACCCGTGCATGCTGAGACTGGACACTATGAATTTTAGTTTACTTCAGGACAGTGAATTGCATTGCCAGATGTAGCCAGTAACTTTTCTACTTCTACATGTTAACATAGAAGGTTAGTGAATTTAATTAAAAGATCCTAGTAACCTAAAACTTCAAGTAGTTTTTATAGGCATCATGACTCAAGGGGTCTTATGTCGCTTGTGTGTACATGTTTGACTGCAAAACATTAGTACTTAACTTTAGAGTAAGGTGAAACTCAAATGCTCTGGACTGAGATTAAAACAGATTATATTTAAGAATTTTTAAAAGTGTGATCTAATCCATATTTCCTTCTTGACCTAATTTAAAGTTTGTAAAATTTGTTTTCCTTTATCAAATGGTTTAGAAATGACGCTTACTGTGGTTGTGTTGTATTACCCTTAGAATAGTTTAATTAGTGGTATAATACCGTTGCATGGGCTTGTCCTACAGTCTTTGAAAAGACTTTTCTCTGTCAGGAGTATGGGTATCAGTGCCAACTCCAAAGCAAGAAGTCACACCCCCTCTACCTTTCCTTCTTTGAAATTTAATGCATCAAATCCAAATTAAATCCAAAATTAAGACTCTCATTATTGAAAAGTAGAGAGTAGAAATCAGAGTCACTTTAAATGAGGCTTGTGACTTTTGGAAAGTCATAACTATGCTATGAATTTTAGAATCACAGAATACCAGAACTGGAATAGATTTTAGGTGTCACAGGATTATGGGATTAAAAATAATCTACTTGAACCTTTATTTGAACTTGAATGCTAAGTGCGGCATGTCCCATCAATGAACATCCAGCCATCATTTTAAAAATGATTTCATTTTTCTTTAAATTGCATGCAAAAATAACTTTTAACATTTAATTTTTTAGTTTTGATTTCCAAATTCTATTCCTTCTTCACTTTCCTCCCATTTCCCTGACACAGTAAGCATTCTAAAATAGAGTATACATATTCAATCATGTGAAACATTTCTATATGAATCATTTTGTGCGAGAAGACTCAAAACAAGAAAGAATGAAAAAGAGACCTATCATGCTTCTGCTTGTATTTAGAAAAGACCAGTTCTTTCTCCACAAGTGGACAGCACTTTTTATCCTGAATTCTTTGTATTATCTTCTATCATTGTATTTCTCAGAATTGCCAAATCATTCACAGTTCTTCATCTTAAAATATAGCTGTAAGTGTGTACAAAGTTTTTCTGGTTCTATTTGCTTCACTTTTTATCAGTTCATGCAAGTCTCTACAGGTTTTTCTGAAATATCCTAGTTGTCATTTGTTATAGCACAATAATATT
>CM053582.1:443088944-443111819 GCA_028627135.1 Pseudochirops cupreus
TTACTCTCATTGAACTTGGCTTAGGGAAGGAATGACATAAACTCTAAACTGGATATCTTGCCACACAGGAGAGTAGGGGAGATGGGGATGAGAGGTGGGATGATGGAGGGGAGGGCAGGGTGGGGGGGGGGGAAACTTGGTGGAAGTACACACTTCTGTAAAAGGACAGGGACAGGGACAGGGATAGGGTAGAGAATAGAACAAGGAGGGGCAGGATAGGAAGGAGGGACATATAATCAGTCTCTCACAATATGCCCACTATGGAGAGGTTATGCGTAATTACACATGTACAGCCTGTATTTAATTGCTTGTCCTTCCAGTGGGGGTGGGTGACAAGGGAGGAAATTAAAAAAAAAAAAGAATAGATCTCATGCAATGTTCCTCTCCCTCCCCTCTTTCCCAATATTATGATAAGTTCTATGTCTCTTCTTGATAGAGTCCTATACTTAACTGATTGTTATTCCCTCCTTGCACCTGAGCCAATGTGGGAAAAGCTCATATAATGCTCACCTCTCTTCCTTCTTTCCCTCTAGTATGATGTTTTTGTGCCTCTTTGTGTGGCATAATTTACCATTTTCTGCTTCATTCTTTCCTCTTCTTCCACTGCAGTCCCTTAATAAGGTTTTTTATGATCATTTTGTATAATTTATAACCACCCCCTTTATTTATCTATATGTCTATATATATCTATATATCTATAACTATATTTATCTATATCTATATTTCAGATGTCACTGTAGGTACAGAATTCACAATATTACCAGGTATCAGCTTCCCATATAGGCATGTACACAGTTTGCTCTTATTAAATAGCAAGTTCTCTGTGTGTTTGTTTTTTCCTTATTTACCTTTCTATGTCTTTCTTGAGTCTTGTAATTGGAGGGTGAATTTTCCATTGAGCTTTGGCTTTTTCATCAGGAAGGTCTGGAATTCTGTTATGTCATTGAATGACCATCTCCTTGCCTGGTAGATTATACTCAGTCTCGCTGGGTAGATGATCCTTGGTTGTAAGCTGAGCTCTTTTGCCTTGCAAAAAATCATATTCCAGTTCCTCCAATCTTTCAACATTGAAGCTGTCAGATCCTATGCGATCCTCACTGTGCAAACCACAGAACTGTGGTTCTGCAATATCTAATTTTTTTTTCTGGCTGCTTGTAGTATTTTCTCATTTACCTGATAATTCTGGAGTTTGGCCATAACATTTCAAGGACTTTTCAATTTGGGATCTCTTTCAGGAGGTGGATTCTCTCAATTTCTGTTTTATTTTCTGGTTCTAGGATGTCAGGACAGTTTTCCTTGATGAGCTTTTGGAGGATATCATCCAGATTCATTTTTTCATCATGATTTTCTTGTAGACCAATAATTCTCATATTATCTCCCCTGGATCTGTTTTCCGGGTCAGTTATTTTTCCATCGAGATATTTTATCTCTTTTTCTAATTTTTCAGTCTTGATGTTTTGTTTGACTGATTCTTGGTTCCTCATAGAGCCATTAGCTTCAATTTGGTTGATTCCAATTTTTAGCAAATTATTCTCCTCGGTTAGTTTTTGGAGCTCCTTTTCCATATGTTCAGATTTCATTTTTAGTTCATACATTTTACTTTTTAAGGATCTATTTACTTCATTGTAATGTTTTTCTAATTTCAGATTTTTGTTTTCACAAGAAGTGTTGATTTTGTCTTCTATCTCTCTAACCCAGATTTCAAAGTTCTTTTTGAGCTCATCTAGGAATGCTTTCTGTGCCTGAGACCAGGTCATAATCCCTGTTGAGGTTTCATCTGTGGGTGTGGAGTCAATACTGTCTCCTTCTGGGTTTGGTTCCTCCCTCTCACAGTAACAGAATTCCACAGTCTTTGTCTTTGTAGCCTGCTTTCTTCTCATTTTGAGGCAGGACCTCAGCCACACCCTTCCTCCAGGGTTTCTAAGCCTTTGCTGCTTAAAGTTTATCTCTGGGGCAATAATTTCTGTGTTTTGGGGGGTGGAGGGAAATTGGAGCAGCCAGGGTTCACTCTGCCATCCTGGTCTCTAGAAATTCAGGTAGGGTTTGTTTGTTTTTTTTAAATATCCGGACTGTGGATGGGTAGTCCCACGAGCAGCTGCTGCCCCTGCCCCAGGCCCTGCCATTGTCTCTTACCCCACTCAGTTTGATCCCTGCCCTCTGGTGATAGGTCTGGGAATGGCCCTTGTGCTTGGTGGATCAGCAGGTCTCCTCTGGGCCTCTCTGAGCGCAGCCACTATTGCTGTTAGGGTCTCCTGGAACGGAGCTGTCGTTGCCGTCAGCACAGGTTCATTCTTGATCTGGTCCTGCCAAATGAATTCTACTCAGCCAAAAATAATTGAAGTTTACTAAAAGTTCACTTGTATTGGTCACAGAGCAAGTCCATGCTAGAAAATTCTATGGCACTCTCCCAGGCAGCTCTTCTTGAATCCATAGTTTGAAATATTCATGAAAAGAGGACAACTGCATAAAAATATAAACAAAATAATACAGAAGAAATGTTCCAGAAAGTTTTCATGTTCACAGCTCAGAACTAAAAATTCTATTTTGAACCCCATCAAACTCTGTAATTATGTATTAAAAATTATAACAGCTCAGATAGCCTCTGGAGTAAAGCTAAAACCAACATACTAATCTGAATAAATTTTTTTAAAAATGAATGGCTGAAAATACCATTGGGAACAAATTAACCTAAAATTTAGTTGAGTAATATAATATAGTTAAACTCCAAAACAGTTTATTTATGCCTAGAAAGTAGATCTTAAACTGAGAACTTTTATAGGTAAGGTATAATATGCCTTTAGAAGAGTAGCTGAAGTTTTTAAGGAAGGGAATGTAAAATCCTACCAGCCCTTCTCCAGTAGGAACAACTGCTTTGCATTCAAATTCTTTATAGTAGCATAGTCACATCACCACTTCCTGCATCATCATCATATAAGACCAGTATAAAAATAACATTGAGGATAATATTCAAAATATCTATGTAATATTCACAAGCACGAAAAGAGTAGGTATAATAAAGGTAACTAAATTTACTAACAATAGGAGATTAGCAAGCAGGATTCCTAGCTTTTACTTACTGTTTATCCAATGACTCATTTTCTTTCTGAGGTCTATGAGCTGAAGATAATTATTTACTGCAGACCCTGTTTTAGAAATTCATTGTTCTACAGCTTCTATTCTCAGATGAAAGCACCTAGAGAACTGGAAAGCTGTTGTGTGGTGATTTCCCATAATGTCCCTTCTATTATTTCATGCATTTTCCTCTTGCTTTTGATAGAACCTACAGTGAAATCACAATCTAGCAAATTCAAAGCCACAGGTTTATAGTTTCACTGAAAGTGTAGGGCAGGCTGAGAAGGAGCAAGGCATGGATTAAACACCACAAACATCTCCAGTTACCAAATGTGGGAAGAAAAATGATGAAAAACGTGGAAGTGTTGGGGGAAAGCTTTTAGCGTGCTTCAAAACCTCCCCCTTTGGTATAAAAGTTCCTCTTTGGGGCATCCAAAGGTAAAATCTTCAGCAGGCTATACACCTGCAGGGTACCAGTAAGTAGGTACCAGATTCAAGAGGTGAAATTGACTTGGTTTCATATCTCCATTCTTCCTGCAACAGATTTCTGTGATAAAAGCCTATGGTAATCAGGCACCAAAGGTACATTGTATGCTACCTATTCAGGAAAGGCTGAACCCTAGATTCACCTAAATCCCACTGCTCATCTATATAAACACACTTTCATCTCCATTACTACTGTTCAAACGGTACACCTTCATTATATTGGGGGATGGAATAGGCCAAAATGAAACTCCACTCCCCAATCTGCTTTATGTCTCTCTAAAGAATTCCCTGAAAGACCATCTCAACTTAATTATGCCTAAACATTGAGTTTTCATATCCATTTACTGGTTGATTTAAATAAAAATGCAATTCACTTCATCATAGTATGTCAAGAGTCTCACATGAAATCCATAAGTAATGCTACCAGCTTGTTACCTGCTTCAGTATTGACCAAATCATGTACAGGGAGGACCTCACCATTGTGACTGTGTGTTGCTGTAATCCATGCTATGTGAAATTTCAAATCTGCTTCCTCCCTAGATAAAACCACCAAAGGCTGGGCATGAGGGTGGTTTTAGGAGGGGAGTGCCAGTCCTCTTAGTTCTGTGCTTTTCATCATTCCTGCCTCAACCCTTTTTTAATTCATCATCTAGAAACAGAACGCTGCCCCAGGCTTAACCCAGGCTTAAGCATTCTGACTCTTATTACAAAACAAACCCTCCCCAGAGTAAGGCAGATACCACAATTACTGGGTGCTATGAAGGTTAGTCACAGCACTTCCCTCCCTCCAGGTTTTCTCCCCTCCACTTCTCTCTCTCTCTATCTCATCCTTTCCCATTATTTTGGTTAATAATTTTGGCAAAATTTTATCTCAGCCTTCTCTCTAACAATCCCAATACAAATGAATTAAAGTTCACTAGTTGGCCAGAAAAGTCACTACCACGTGATGAATTTTCAAGGCAAAATTGACAATTGCAACCCAACTATCTTGGACTAAGTGCCTCCTTCTAGCCCTTGTCAGGATTAGAACTAATCGTAGGAGAAACATTGGACTATCTCCTTATCAACTTTTGTCTGGACATCCATATCCTGGTTGAAATAAAAAAAAAAACCACCCCCCCCAAAAAAAAAACAAAACTGGTATCCAATAATATAATATGATATGATATGATATGATATGATAAATCCAATATGATACAAAGGCAAATTTCTTAGAAATTATGTACATGCTTTGGTAAAACATCTCCCTGCTTTACAGAACAAAGGCTTGATCCAAGCTCAAACTCTGCCACTGGGGTCCCAGTGCATCAATACCAGCCTGGAGATTGGGTATTGATCCGGGTGTGGAAAGAGGAAAGGTTACCCGATCTTGGGAATGACTTTCCAGATTCTGTTGACTTCAGATATGGCAGTCTGGACTAAAGATACCATACTCGGGTAAAGGGACCCATGAATCCCGCTACTGAATGGACTATTGGTCCAGAAGATTCGGGGTAATTGAAGTTGTGCCTTCAGCAAAGGCCACTGCCTACAGGCTGAGCTCATGAGCCCTGAACCCTTACCTATAGTAATTCCTTTTCTGCTTATAACTATACTAGTGGCTGGAATCCTTGTTTGTGTCTCTACCCCTTTTGCATAATTCTTTTACTTATAATAAGAGTGTAATGCCATGAGATTTACCTTAGCTCTGCTCCTGGTCAGTATACCCTTTGTCCAGCTAGCCCCCATTCCCTGAGTACTCAAAGAGAATACCGAAAACAGTTTTGATTACAGGAATAGTCCAGAACACTTGGTGCAAAATGATAAGGCTAGAAGGACAGCTAAGGGGCCTGTACAACTGATTGTGACTAAAAGGACAAGGGTGGATCCCAATTGACCAAGAGGACGGGCCTAGCCTTGAGGGTCTAGAAACTGAGGAAGATGAGATTTTAGAAGGGGCTTATCAGCAATGGTGTGAGAAGTTTTCAGAAAGTGAAAATGAGAGGAGGGATTGAGTGAAAGAAGTGAAAACTTCTCAGACTATACGCTAAAATCTAGTAAGGCTTTTCATGGGAAATAGGCCCAAGTTTCCCTTCCCTGGACATCACATGATTTACAAGGACTCAAAACTCAGAGTAGGGAGTCACCCCTCTCCTCAGTGACACCTCAGCATAAGATATGCCAAATAAGGACAGAAGTGCTTTCTCAAATGTACTTTGGATGGTCTACTGTTTCCTTGTTCTGGTACTTGAGGTAGATTGCCACACTTAGATTGTACATCTAACTTCTAGCCAATGGAAGAAAAGGGTCAGAAGGGAGGTGGGGGAGAATTCCATGTTAAGGCTTTATAATTTCACCATTTCCTTTTGTAAATTACTTCTCCTCTCTGACCACTTGTCAGGAGGGTGGCCCTTTCTTGAGATTGAAATAAACCATTCTTTTCTGCTTCCTACCTTGAGAAGCCTCTGAGTATTATTTGGGTAAGGATGTCTATTGCACACAGTTTCTGGGGTGCACACACTACTAACTTTGTGTGATGTAGCATGAGTCTCTCCTCTGGACTCCAGTTAGCTATAAGGTTTCTAAAACATCATTTCACTGTAAAGGTATGATAATATTAACCAAATGACACATTAAGCAAGTCTGAGAGCATATGTAATGTTCCACAACAGTAACCCCTAATCCATACCAGGAAAGAGCGCATTTTCCATCTTGTAGATAAATGTGGTGATTATGATTCAATAGTGCTTCTGTTGATCTGATGATCTTCGGTTTTATTACTATGCATATTGTTTTCCAAGTTCTGCTCACTTCCTGTTGTATCATTGTCCTTGTTGCTAGGCAAATTTGGAAATCTACAAGTAGATATAAAATCTGCAGCTTTTTTGAAAGGCAGTGTTGGTATATTCCTAGCAGCTTGTTTTTTGGTGACAGAGAATAAGAAACCAAAAGGACATTGATCAATTGGGGAATGGCTAAACAAACTGTGGTATATAATTGCAATGGAATTGTGCTATAACAAATTATGAGCAGGATGATTTCAGAAAAACTTGTAAAGACTTATATGAACAGATACAAAGTGAAATGAGCAGAACCAGAACATTGTATATAATAACAGCCCTACTGTATAATGAAAAACTGAATGATTTAGCTAAATATAACAATACGATGTTCTAAGACAATCACAAAAGATGCATGATGAAACAAGCTATAGACTTCCAGAAAAAGAACTGATTTTGACGAACTATAGACTGAAGCATGCTAATGTCACTTCCTTCCTTCCTTCTCCTGATTCCTTTTTTGGGAGACTTTTTGTGCAAAATGACAAATATGGAAATGTTATACAAGAATGCATCAATATAACCTACATAGAATCACATACCTTCTGAAGGAAAGGATAAAATTTGGAATTCAAAACTTTTAAAAATATATTTAAAAAGTTATTTTAACATGTATTTCAGGAAAAACACAATATTATAAAAACATAAATATAAAAAAATAAGAAGCACTGGCCTACTGAATAAGAGTAAAGTCTGTGCCATGCTAGTAAATATATAACAACCCCCTATCCAGAAAATACAAGTAACCCACATACTTTTCAGCTCAATCTGCATTACTTAAAATTTTCTCCACCATTTTCTTAAGTGTAGACCAGGAGGGAGGAACCTTGAACGTAGCCGTTGGATTGAGTCCAAATTTTACAAAACAAATCCTTTTTTTAAGGAGATTTGTCCTATGAATTTTAGATTCAGTCAAAGGGCTACAATTGAGGTCCTAGAGGGTCACATAAGGCCTTGAGACTGGAGGTTCCCTACTATTGGTCTGTACAATCCATGAAGCAATAAATCAACCTCTAATTTTTGACACTTGCTGAATTGTTAGGTATAAATTCTTACACCGAAATTTTAACAATTTGTTCCAAAATAATTTAAAACACAAGCAGGGATAAAGAGAATATGCAGTAAAAGGTAGACAGAAAGTCAATCTCAGAATCAGGAGAGCCTGGATTTAACTCAAGCCTCTGAGACAAATTACTGCATTCTGTGGTAGTCTGAATTTTCTAGACAACTCTCTAAATGACTAATGAAGAAATATGTCTAATATGATTCTACATGTGTAACCTGTATCAGATTACATGTCACCTTGGGGAGCAAGGGGAAAAGCAAAAATGTGAAACTCAAAATCTTATGAAAGTGACCATTTAAAACCATATTTAGAGACAGCACACAATGAGGCAGACATAGCCCACAATAAGGAGGACACAGCCCACAACAAGCAGACACTGGGGAAAGCTGATTCACCAACCGCAGGGGCCATTCTGAGGCCTATCACCACAGGACTAGGAACTCTATCAGAGCTAGGTAAGAGACAAACATAGGGCCCACAGCAGAGACAACAGCTACTCCTGAGACTATCAAAACGCAGCTTGGAAATTTAGAAATCACCTACCTGAACTTCCAGGGACCAGGATAGTGTCATGAACCCCAGCTGCTCTGATCCCCTGATCTGACCCTGAAAACCCAGAAATCATTGCCCCAGAGTAAAATCCTAATATAGTGGAACCAAGTAAAGCCTTGGGGGTACTAGAGGAAGTGCATGGCTAAGGTTGTGCCTCAAAATGGGGAAGAACAGATTCAAAGACAAAGACTCGAGAATCCTACTATTGACAGTGTGAAGAATCAAATTCAGAAGGAGACAGCATTGACTCTACACCTACAGCTGAAGCCTCTGAAAGGAATATGAACTGATCTCAAGCCCATAAAGCATTCTTGGAAGAGCTCAGGAAGGGCTTTAAAAACAAATTAGAGAGGTAGAAGATAAAATGACCAATTTTTTAAAATTACAATTGTGAAAACAGAAAAAACAGTGCAGTGAAGAAAGTAGCTCCTTAAAAAAGTAAAATGTGTGAAATGGAAAAAAAAAGAGGATCAAAATCTAACTTGAGAAAATATATCCCTAAAAATTAATCTGAACATTTGGAAAAGGAGCTCCGAAACTTAGCTGAGGAAAATAATTCTCTAATAATCAGAATCAACCTAATAGAAGCTAATGACTTTGTGACACATAAAGGATCAGTCAAACAAAACCTCAAGAATGAAAAATTAGAAAAAGTGGTAAAATATTTCAATGGAAAAATAACTGACCTTTAGGACAGATCCAGGAGAGACAATATAAGAATTATTGGTCTAAAGGAAAGTCATGATGAAGAAAGGAACCTGGACAACATCTTCCAAGAAATTATCATGGAAAATTGCCCTGAGGTCCTAGAACCAGAGGATAAAATAGTTATTGAAAGAATACACCATACACCTCCTTAAAGAGATCCCAAATTGAATGGATCAACATTACTCTAATTGAATTTGGCTTAGGGAATGAATGACATATACTCTAAATTGGGTATCTTGCCCTACAGGAGAGTATGGGGGAAAGGGGATGAGAGGGGGGGATGATGGAGGGGAGGGCAGGTTGTGAGGGAGGGTTGTTAGAAGCACACACTTTTGTAAAGGGACAGGGACAAAGTAGAGAATAGAACAAGTGGAGTGGTGGGATAGGAAGGAGGGAAATATAATCATTCTTTCACAATATGTCCATTGTAGAGATGTTCTGTGTAACCACACATGTACGGCCTGTATTAAATTGCTTGTCTTTCCAGTGGGTGTGGGTGATGAGAGAGGAAGGGAAAGAATCTAGAATTTAAAGTTCTAAAATCAAATGTTAAAAAATATAAATATATATATGTATATATATATATATATATATAATAATTATTATTATTATTATTATTTACATCCAACTGGGTAATAAGATATACAGGCACTGGGGTAGGGAGATCCATCTTGCCCTACCAGAAAGTCAGAGGGGTGATGGGGGAGGACATAAGAGAGAGCAGATTGGGGGAGGGGATATACAGTGGGATGGCTGTTTGGGGGTGATGGGTGGGGGGAAAGATGGGGAGAAAATTTTTAACTCAAAATCTCACAGAAATGAATGATGTAAACTAAAAATAAACAAAAGTTAATTTTAAAAAAAAAGAGAGATCCCAAATTGAAAACTCCAAGAAATGTTGCAGCCAAATTCCAGAACTATGAGGAAAAGGAAAAAATACGGCAGGCAGCCAGAAAGAAACAATTCAAATATTGTGGAACTACAGTCAGAATCACACAGGAACTAGCAGCTTCTACATTGAAAGATGAGACGGACGGGAATATGATATTTCCTAGGGCAAAGGAGCTCAGGCTACAACCAAGGATCAGCTATCCAGTGAAACTGAGCATAATCTTTCAGGCAAGTAGATGGTCATTCAATAAAATAAGGGATTTCTAGACCTTCCTGATGAAAAAGCCAGAGCTCAATGGAAAATTCAATCTCCAAATATAGGACTCAAGATTCACATAGAAAGGTAAACAGCAAAAAGACACACAAACAACTTGCTATTTAAGAGCAACAACCTGTTTACATCCCTATATGGGAAGCTGATACCTGTTAATATTGCGGATTGTATACTTAGTGTGACATTTCAAAAAGATATAGATGAATAGAGTGTTTGGGTATAAATTAATGAAAATGATGATAAAAATCTTATTAAGGAGTACAAAGGGACCATCATGGGAGAAGAGGAAAAGAACAAGCAGAAAAGGGTGAATTATGCTGCACAAAATGGCATGAAAACATATTATAGTAGAGGGAAGAAGGGAAGGAGATCCACATTATAAGACCTTCACTGTTGTTGGTTTTGGTGTAATGACAGAATGACATAATCAGTTAAGAATAGGACCATGAAGACACATAAAACTTGTCATAATAGAGGGAAAGAGGGGTGGGAGAGTAACACTGCATGAGATTTTGTCAATCTTGGTTCAAGGAAGAAATAACAAAATACATAACTACATTAAAAATAAATAATATACCCTACAGGTAAAGGAGGGGGAACAGTTAAGAAATGGGGGCGGGGGGAGAGGAGGGAAAAGTAGTCCATGGTGTTTGTAAGATCTTTTAAAGATTTTAGAAAGTGACAGAGAGAAAAAAAGATTAGGGGTTAGGGGATGCAGAGGAAGGTACCTCCTATGCTCCTTTTCATTTTTTTTTCCTTCCACTTGGACTACTTAGAAAAGAATACTGGGTGATATAAAAGCAAACAGGTTTTTTTGGTACGGGATAGATTAAGTAAGAGCCATCTGTATTGTAGGAAGGAATAAAAAGGGACCAGAGCCAAGATATTCTAGGTACTTTTTAACAAGAAGTAATTGGGGCTTGAATGTCTGTTCTACAATTGGTACAACTAGAGATAAGGAGATAAGGAAGATGTATTATGGATACTGAACCAGTGCTGGGGAGAAGGAGAAAAAAGATGGGGCTCACAGGGCACAAGGTGGGTAGCCGAATAGCAGTGGCAGTGTACTTCAGAGAAGCATCTTCAAAGATTTACCCTTTCTTTTTCCCTCACCTGAGCAGTAGATCCTAAGTGGTCAATTCATAAAGGCAATCAATCAAAAACCATTAATTAAATTCTTAATTTTCTCCACATACTAGACAGTAGTTGGAATTACAGAATCAAAACTGATACTGTCCTTAAGTAGCCTTTATTTTTTCTTTTCTTTTTAAAAAATGTATTTTATTTTCAATTCACAAAAACAAAACAATTATTTCAATAACATACTGCAATAAAAATTATTGCACATGAAACTACAAATCTACCAAGTAAAGCTTACTATTCCCCATAAACATATTACAAAATTATCATGTAAATTTCTTTTTTCGTTCGTTTTTCCTAGCCCTCCCAAACTGGGCCAAGGAGCCTAATTTTTAATACAGACTGAGAATCTGGAGGAGGGAATGAATGGTCCCACTCTCCTAGACATGAATCCTTTTATACAATGTTGGTGCTCTTTTACATTTCAGATGCTGGTCATATTCAAGTAATAACTGACAGTTGAAAATATCACATAAGGCTGGCTGATATTGTACAGTAAAAAATATCACATTCCTCATCTTGAAGACTTATGTAGCAAACTAGAATAGGCTTTCCTGATGCATCTCGAGAGAATTTACCTTTTGGTACATATCCTTGCTCCTTGAGCCCATCACCAAACCACTGATGTAACAGGCACCAAGGGAGATCCCTTGTCTGAAAATCTTATGTAAATCCAAGCCCTGAGCAGCTGTGGGAAGTGAACAAGAGCATCCAACCTCTGCTTGTGTAGGTCATCACCCAGAGTGCTACAAGTGGAACAAGAGAGAAGAGGAAAGCTACAAGAGCAAATCGTGTCTGAATTGTTGAATCCCAATCCATGCTGTACTAGGAGATACTTGACTATAGCAGTAAACCACTTGGACCCATCTTAGTAGTACTACATGCCATGAGAGACCTATGATATGCAGATAACATCTAGGCAAGATAATAATTACTATCAATAATGATACTATTAATGTGGCAAAGAAGTTTACAGGTATTACAGAAGTTAGGTGGTGCAATAATAGAGGGTAAGCCCTGGAGTCAGAAGTTCAAACATAGCCTCATACACTTACTAACTGTTTGATACTGGGCAAATTACTTAACACTGTTTGACTCAGTTTCCTGATCTGGAAAATGGCATGAATAAGGAAATGTGACTTTACCTGAATTTAAACAGAGCCAAGGATGTTTTATCCTGTCGTATTTGGAATGTCATATGTCCCCTGTTTCTTTTCCTTCTATAGCGAGTTTCTCTGATCACAGCAAGTAGTCAGTAAAAGATATGAACCGTCTTGTTTTGTGGTTAACAAGTGTAAAGGAAGCTGAATACTCTGGATAATGGCTTTGAGGGATTTGGAAGGACAGACAGAGGTTTGATTGGAAATATGAAAGGCAGGGTTTATCCAAGCCCCTCCTGTCTCCAGGTAGTTGCAGTTTTATTTTTAGAAAAGCAGAAAAATTGGTAACTTGATCCTGAAATTTTGAGGGAAGCAACAGGCTTCCAAGAACTATATATATGTATATAAGATTGGCTTTCAAAAATTTCTCTATCATGGAAACTCAGGCCTTGAGTATGAATGGTGATATGATCAAAAGTTTGGATTTTGGAAGCAATTCTGTAATTCTTTGTGATTCTTTATTGTGATGTTTGTGCCTAGCCCTGTGTGGCTAGAAAAACTGAACCATTTCTATGTACCTTTGGTATTCAATCATGTTTCTGTGAGCCCCTGTCAGGCCTGACTGACCACTCCAGCTTGTGAATACCCCTTACTCCTGAGTGAACATCTGAGCCAGGGGACCTGAAAAAGACGACATCAGATGCAGACAGCTTCCCCAAGAGTCCAGACCAGGCCTGCACAAGGACTGCTACAGCTTTAGCTTATTGCTCTGTATTCTCATTGTGCTACCTTGACCACCCCCCCATCCCTTACTGTAGAAAAGAACAGGCAGGTTTCCGTTACCATAATGTGTGACTAAGTTAACGATTCTTATAAGAATAGAATATACCCTGCATACCCAGCCAAAATGGGCTGGATGTTTTAGAAGGTCTTGTGTGGCAGTTTCTGAAAGTCTAAAAAAGTTTTCAATTGAAGTATTGCTAAATTAATGTAACAAGTTGTAAAACAGAACAGACCTTGCTGTTTCAATATGAATTTGTAGCTATTCCATGAACTAAGCAGAAGTTAACATTTGTAACTGAGTGTATATGTAAAAGACTCAATTTCTGAAGTATTTCTTTCTTCCAAAGTGAATATGATCAAAGGATAGACAAGCTTTGTGAAACAAGAATGTATATCTGCTATTCAGTTGTGAGTTTCAGGTCAGGAACCTCCCTTGTTTAAGGCAATACAGTTATGTTAGTGAAGGAAAGTTAATTAGCCTGAGTAATGGATTATACTAGCCCATGCTCACTCTATTTCTGGTCATTTTTCTCCTACTTTTTTGGCATCCTTGTTCCCCTCCTGGTAAGATTAGGTATTGCTGCTTTCACTGCTGTAGGCACAGCAGCCCTGGTTACAGGAAAGTCTCAGTATGCTGTTTTAAACACCCAGGTAGATCAAGCCCATAAGTGGCCAGGAATCTATGATTTGATTCTTTCCAAAAACAAAAGAAGGAATGAAGTGGCCAGAAACTAGTTAAGTAGCATGGACTCAAGATAGGAGTCAAGAAACTGGCCCAGGAAACAGTTAAGTGATACTTTGTGAAATTAGAAATCAGCCAAGTAAAAGCTTTATGAACTTGAGATGAACTCAAGATAGGAGTCAATGAATCGGCCTGGGAAGAACTGGGTAATTTGTCTTTTTCTTCATTTTTCTTCTCTTTTGTGCTCAGTTGTCATGCCCTGTGTCCCTCCCTTATCCATCAGCCCCTGCCTACAGATGTAATTACAACTCCCCCCATGCCTTAGTACCTGCATTAATAATTAGCTTAGTGACTAATTATGTTAGTTAGCAAAACAATGAAGCTATATTGTATATAAGATTCTGCAACTCTGAGCTAGCTGCTGCTCTCCTTAACAATTGGCGTGGAGTCAACCCCAGCTGGTAAAATAAAGCTCCTAAAAACTTTTTATTCAGACTCTGTGGTCACTCTGTTTAGACTTGTCATTTCAGCAAGTGATGAAGCATCAGGTGCAGATACACTGGGACCTAGAGTCACAACCCCGCACATTAGGCGGCTCAGGCCATAGTGTTGTTTCTCACTAGAAACAGCAATGGGATATAGCAGGCCACTGGATGTCTAAGCAGTCTTTTAAGGATCAGACTGCTCAAGTACTGGAATGTGGAATGCACTAGAAAAGGTGCCCTAAAAATGACTGCTTACCCAACCCAACCTTGGCCTGATTCCCCAAAAGGCGGGGAATCGCAATTAGTGGTCAAAACAAAAGGTACAAAAACATCAGCAAAGACCATTACACTCACCACCAGCACACTTATAGACAAAATAATATCGAGTAGCCCTGTAAGACAAACAGCACTTGCTGCAAAAGAACTCAGCAGGGGGCAGCTAGGTGGCACAGTGAATAGAGCACCGGCCCTGGAGTCAAGAGGACCTGAGTTCAAATTAGGAGTCAAGAGGACCCGAGTTCAAATTAGGACTCAGACACTTAACATTTTACTAGCCGAGTTAACTTTGGCAAGTCAGTTGCCCAATTGCCCTGCCTACCCCACTTCAAAAAGGAAAAACAAAAGGGAACTCAACAGGTATCCCATCCAAATAGCAGACCTGAGTGAAACAAGACTGAAAAATAAAGGCCAGTTTCTGGGTGACTTTGATATAGAATGGATTCAGACAACCAGACTTGGCAGAGAGTCCTAAGGAGAAATGGATTTGAAAACAGCAAAAGCAATGGTCATTTATTACTGAAAATTTGTGCAACTCATGACCTTTTCATCAGCAACACTGTCTTCCATATACCTAAATGCAGTAAAACTTCATGGAAGCACCCTTGCAGTAATCATTGGCATCCAATAGACAATTTGATTGTAAGGAGAAGAAACAGACAAGATGTTAGAGTAATGAAAGCAATGTGTGGTGCAAAGTGCTAAACTGGACATAGACTTATCCTTTCAAAGCTAAACATCTGCATTCATCAAAACTGGCAACCCAAAAGCAAAATGACAACCAGAAGTATTAATGTGAGTAAAATAGAGCTCTTCTCTGAGTGGAAACAGTTTGTTGCTAACTTGGAAGGGAAGTTGAACCAACACATACGTGGCAACAGTGGAGCAGAAAAGGAGAGGACTGGTGTATAGCACTGTATTTCCTCATCTGGGTCAGAACACTCCCAAACACTGAGACCGGTTTTATGAAAATGACCAGGAAATACAGAAGGTGCTAAATTATAAATAAGAGCTCCACAGGACTTACCAGCAGGATAGTTCATCCACCTCTAAGAAGGCAGCAATAAATTCCATCAGAAGTAAATTACAAGCAAAGCATAGAGAGATACAGGATTCTAGGCTCGGTAAGAAGGCAGATGAAATTCAGTTTTATGCTGATAGAAACAATCTAAAACATTTTCATGATACCAGGGAGGCTATTTATGGACTGCAGACATATAGTGCATCTCAGCTACTCATTGCTGATGGATTGACATTGATTAGTGATAAGAACGTGATCCTAGAGAGATGGGCTGAACACTTCCATAGTGTTCTCAACAGACCATCATCAATCAGTGCTGAGGTCATTGACGGTTTAATTAAGGTTGAAGTCAAACCCTCCCTAGCTGAAGGTCCAAATGAAAAAGGGGTTTTGAATGCCATTAGACTCTTTTCATGTGGCAAAGCACCTGGTGCTGATGTTAGTCCAGCTGAGATTTATGAGGTAGTGGGTCCACTACTCATATGAAAGCTGACTTAAATTTTCCAAGTCATATGGCAAGAGGAGGAAATGCCCTAGGAGGTCAGGAATGCCTACATTATCCATCTCTATAAAGGTAAAGGAAATAGATTGTCCATTGACAATCATCGGGGGGGGGGGGGGGAGGCCTCTCTTATTTTTTGCTAGCAAGATTCTTGCCAGGCTCCTCCTTGATAGGCGGATCCTTCACCTGAAAGAAGGTCCTGAGAGCCAGTGTGGCTTAAAAAATGGCAGAGGAACAGTCATTGTGGTATTTGCTGCCCAACAACTCCAGGAGAAATGGCAGGAGTGGAATAGAGGTCTGTACACAACATTTGTAGATCTGACCAGGGCCTTTCATACTGTTAGTCTTGAGGGCCCATGGAAAATTGTACCAAAATTTGGTTGTCCAGAGAAGTTCAGCACCATTGTATGTCAATTTCATGACGGCAAGCTTGACAAGGTTCTAGATAATAGACAGCTCTCATACCTTCCCATTCACCAATGGAGTGAAACAAGGTTGTGTGGTTGCACCCATGCTTTTTAGCATGATGTTTTCAGCTATGTTGTCAAATGTTCTCAATGAGGATGAGCCCAGTATCAATGTCAGCTACCAAACTGATGGTAAATTCTTCAATTTGAAAAGGCTACAAACCAAGACCAAAGTGGAGGGAGTGTTGATAAATGATTTTCTGTTTATAAATGATTGTGCACTCAATGCACCCTATGAAACTGAGATGCAACAAAGTACTGATCAATTCTCTAAGGCTTCTGCTAATTTTGGCCTACCAATTAACACCAAGAAAACATAGATGTTCCATCAGCCACCACCACACTATCCACACATGGAACCATTGGTTACAGCAAATGGAAAAGTTTTTGAATCCTGTGGATAACTTCACTTACCTTGGTATTGCACTTCCCAGGGATGTACACACTGATAGTGAGGTTAGCACATGCATTGCCAGAGCTAGCTAAGTCTTTAGGAGGATCTGAAGGAATGTGTGGGAGAGAAGAGGTATTAGACTGACTACCAAACTGAAGGTCTACAGAGCTATTTTGCTGACCCCATTGTTGTATACCTGTGGAACCTGGAACCCCTGTAGCAGGGGCATGTCAGGAAAATGAATCTCTTTCATTTGAATTGTCTTAGGAAAATGCTGAAGATCACCTGGCAGAATAAGGTACCAGACACTGAGGTCCTTACTCGAACTAAACTGCCAAGTATTCAAACTGCTTCAGGAAGCACAACTCCAATGGCCTGGCCATATTGTTTGAATGCAAAACATATGCTTAACAAAAAGACTATTTTATGGATAACTCACACAGGAAAGGCATTCATATGGTGATGAGAAGAAGCAATACAAGAACACTCTCAAGATCTCTCTCAAGAACTTCAGGAACTGACTGGGTGACGTGGGAGACACTGGCAAAGGACAGCTCAGCATGGTATCCCCACATCAAAGAAGGTGCTATGCTCTAACAACAAAGCAGGAATGAAGCAGCTGAAAGAAAATGAAGGATGTGCAAATTTGGAGAATTCACCCCAAATGTTCAAACTGGCTATATGTGCCTGACCTGTGGTAGAGCATTCCAAACTTGTATCATTCTGATCAGCCACATTCAGACACTTGAAACTTAACTTTAGCATAGGGATGTAGTTGCGGTCTTCTTTGAAAATGAAAGACATCAACCACAGCTATAAAGGAACATTGGAGGGAAGGGAAATGGCCACTAATGGACAAGCGAAAATCCTCCTGAAGATGTTGGTGTTTGGACTGAGTTCTGAATGAAGTCATGGGAGTGAAAAGACAAAGCTGATTAGGATAACACATCTTTTAGGTTTGAAGGACCATCATTGCAAAAGCATAGAGGTAGTGAAGAAATGCAGGGGTAGAATAGAGGAATGGACCATCCCAAGCCAGGGGTGGTCTGAAGGGGGAAAGGTGCCAAGCACCTCATTTTGTACTATTTTTTTTTCAATCTCTTGGCAGGCGCAACTAGATACCAGCACCAAGTGTGAATGGAGACATGAGATAAACCAGGCCAGGTGGGCAGTTCAGGACAGAACTCAGTTTATTGATACAATAAGCAAGGTTTTTATATAGCAATGAGACAAAGAAGGTAATTATCAGTCACTATGTTTTACATTACTGCTTTGTTTAGTTCTATGATGTCAGGCAGATGATGTCAGGAAGACCTTGAAGGCTATCATGTCCAATGTTTATCCAGTGTTCCCATTTCACACTGGAGGGAGGCTCCCTTGTATTAGTTCCCTTTGTGTCACCATTATCAGAGTGAGTAAGAATTCACTGAGCTCTGTTCCCTGCACATCATAGAGTGTGGTGAGCCAGCATCCTGTTGGCCTGGGAGCAAATACAAGAAACTGGCTGCTTCTACCTGCCTAACTGAGTTGGCCCCCAACAATCTCTGAGAACTGAGAACAGTGCTATGTAAGAGAAAGGAAGGAAGGAAGGAGGGAAGGAAGAAAGAAAGGAAGGAAGGAAGGAAAGAAAGGAGGAAGGGTTTTTTAATAGCCTACTATGTGCTAGGAACCATGCTAAGTGATTTACAAATATTATCTGATTGAATCATCACAACAACCCTGGTAGAATCATGTTATTACAATTGAGGAAACTGAGGCAGACAGAGGTTAAGTAATTTGTGCAGAGGTTAAGTAAATTATGCAGGCACTATACGTATAACAAATGTATAACCAAATTTTGAACTCAGGATTTCCAGACTCCAGGCCTCAAACTCTGTCACATGTGATTCCCTAGCAACTCAAGAAATAGTTTGTGCTTCAGTGAGTGAATTAAAGTCTAACAGTGTACTGTCCAATGAGCGCACTCCTTATAAATATGCACAGTGTGCTTCTGTAACACAATCCCCATGAGAGGACGAAAGCATGGGCACATATTCAGTAAATGATTCAAGTTCATTAACCATGGATGAAGAGCAACATCTTTGGCTAGGAAATAAGAACTAGATCACATTCAAAATGGTCTAATCAGTCAAACAAAACAGAGCTGATCTGCAGTCCTATCTGACTGTATTTGATTGAAGAACTGATGAAATTCCCAGATAGAGACAGAGGTCTTAAGCTTTATCTCCCCACTGGTGCCACTGCAAGTGAGCAGGGAGGTAGTAAAGAAGAGAAGATGGAGTACTGGACCTAGAGTTGGGAACAAATGACTTCAAATCCAGTGTTGGACATTTACTGGCTGTGGAACTCCAGGCAAAACACTTCATTTCTCTCTGCCTCAGTTTATTCATCTGCAAAATGGAGATAATAATACTTACACCCTAGAGAGCCTGTGAAAATAATGGGACATAATATTTGAAAATTATTTTATCAAACTTGAGGCACTATTAAAATTCTAACTAAATAAATAAAATGTAGCCCATGAGCACATGATATTGTTGCTGCTGTTCTATTTTAATCAAATTTATGCCTAATTTTAGGTAAAAGAATGGAAAATACTTTTGCTTCTGCAGCTTCAAAAAGTCAGGAGAATGAAATACGAGAATTTAAGAGGATAAAGTCCACATCAGTATTTACTAGAAGCCAGATTATGGAGAGAAAAGTCCTAGAGAAACATGCCTGGCACAGTGTAGCAGTTGCAGATATGAAAACTCATCCATCAATCATGATATATTTGGAAAGTAATTAATTTGGTGAAATGAATGTTATGCAGAAGCTGCATAAAGTCTGAATCCAACTCACCTGGAGACCAAGGTAGTATAGTGACACAAAATAAGGGGTAAAATGCTTGTAACTTCCTTTCCTGCTATATTTTCATAGTTAATATCACTTTACAAAAATTGATATCAATTAATTAACTGAACCTGTGCACTACTCATTGGCAATTAAGAGTGGAGAGAATACACGAAAACAGGGGCTACAATTGATAATATTAGGGAAAGATTTCCTAAATCCCTCATTGGTACACAAGTTGGGATATGTATCTATCTTTCCTCTTTTATAGCAGAGGTCCAAACTCTCACTACAAATAAATGGGTCTCAGTTTATTAATGCAGGACCCTCTGAGATCTGAGAGTAACTTATGTGAAAGGAAGGAATATTAATAAGAATGAGGGAGGGAAGGAAGAGTTTCTGTGACAGATAGGAATTAGAACATTCCCCCTAGGGTTTTATAAGACTTCCAAAAAACACACCTGTAAAAAGGAATGGGGTGTTTATCTCACAATCACTTGTGTCAAAATGTCAATAAGAAAAGAGCTCTCAAGGTATTTCTGCCACTAGGTAAGGTATTGAAGTAAACGTCTACCTGCTTGTGAAGGTATTTAAACTGTCATTTATGTTGACTTCCCACAGGCTATGGACTTTAAAAGGAATCTCTTTAGATCTCTTTCTTGAGATACTGTGAATAAAAGAATTATTAAATTTTTGAGCTGACAGGAACTAGTTGGACTAGTCCAACTGACTCATTTTACATTGATGGAAAATGAAGCTAATAGAAATTAAATTACTTGCTTAGATCAAACGCCTGAGCAAGTGTTTGAGTCAGGATTTGAACTCAGGTCTTTCTGACTCAATCCTGCACCCTATCTCCTGGATAACATTGCAGGATTAATGAGAAAGTTCAAAGTATTATGGCTGTTATAACTTTGAGCACTTTATAAAAAAGGAAACATACTGAAATTCTTATTGACATCTTGGTATATGGAATGTGTGATTTTCCCAGACTATTTCTCTACAAAAGATTACCTGATCATAAAGCAAAGCAGGTTATGCTTTAAAAATAAGAAAAAATTCATGATGTTCTAGAGATTCACATTGAAATAGAGTCCATAAACTGCAGAAATAGTGTTTCACACTTACTGCAAATGGTAGCTCTGTTTACAGTAATTGATCTTACTACCTTTTAGATGAAAATGTCAACCACAAAAATACTCCCACCACTCTCTAGAGCAACAATTGTATGTGGTTAGCTCCTTGAAGAAAGGTCTTGTTTCAGCTTCAAGAAAACCAAAGTTTTTGATGCTGTTTTGACCCTGAAAGAAAGCAATATCGGGAATGAACTGCAACAAAAGGGCTGGATAATTTTTTTAATAGCCAAGATAATATCATCAGCAACAAAAAAACAAGGTAAAACTGGGGTAGTAATCAAATATCACAAAGTAAAGAATAGGAGAATTTTCACTGATTAAGTCAATGACTTGGATCATCAGAACACAATTTAGAAGAGTAGACAACCATTTATTAAGTATTTATTATGTACCAGGCATGGTGGTAAGAGTAGAAGTCACAAAGAAAGGCAAAAACCCTGAAAAAAAACAAACGTTCTCTTCTCTAATGGAGAATACATTCTAATGGGTGAGGAAGGGAGGGATTAAGTATCTAACAAGTACTTTGTATGTGCCAGGCTTGTGCTAAGCACTTTACAGATATTATCTCATTTGATTTGGGAGAAAAAAACATGTAATTAGATACATAAAAGATAGATACAGAATAGATGGAAGGTAATCTGAAGAGAGAATGAATTAGCATTTCGGGTGGGTAAGAGGGTGGAGGATGGATAAAGGTCTCTTGAAAAAGGTAGCACTTAAGCTGAGTCTTGAAAGATGACAGAAAAACTCTGAGGCAGAGGTGCAGATGCATAATACTCCAGGTATTCAGTACTTTATGGTTAGACCAGTTTTCTAAGTTCTGTTTTAACACTTTGGGGACCCTATTGTGGGGTTTCTTGGCAAAGATACTGGAGAGGTTTGCCAATTCCTGCTCCAATTCATTTTACAAATTAAGAAACAGAGGCAAAGGCCCATTGGTAATGGGGTGGGGCCAAGATGGCGACATAGAAGCAGGAAAGCTCCACAGCTCCCAAATAGGCATGTCAAAAACCCGTAAAATATTACTTTAAACAAATTTTAGGGCTCCAGAACTCACAAAATTACAGAAAAAACACATCTCCCAGTGAAGGCAACTCAGCAGGAAGGGCTCATCACAGCACACTGGGGGCCAAAACCAGCCCTTCCTGAAAACATAGCTTGGCCTTGGGGCAGCCAGGAGGAGCAGCAGCTGGAGCACTTTAGGAGATTGGATCAGTGGCAGCCACGGCAGTTTCCAGAACCACAAACCCATAAGAAACAAGGATAAAGTGAAAGGCAAGTGGAACTCAGCTAAATTTGGGGGAGAAAAGCAGTCCGGCCAAACTGCCTCCAGGGCAAGGAAGTGGTGGCCCAGCAGCCGCTTCCACGTGGCTGCTTCAGAAGCTCCTGGCCTGCAGATTGCAGGGAGGCCTAGTGGCCTGGATCCAGATCACAGTCTTGGGTGATGGTCCTGGGGTGCGTTTTCAGAGAGCCAAAGCTGGTGAGGGATGCAGCAGCCTCCCAATAGCTCCAGCAGCTATGAAAACCCCAGCAATTTGGGACAGAGCTTTCCCCTCTAGAAGCAGAGTTCCACAAAGCTAAAAAGTCAAGTAATTGACAGGCAACATGAGCAGGCAAAGGAAGCAAAGTAAGAAAAGAAATCGAACTTTAGATTCCTTCTTTGGGCAAAAAAGGGTCAAAATAGGGAATGGGAGGAAGACAACACATTAAGAACTCCCACACCAAAAGTTTCCAAGAAATATACAGACTGCCTACAAGCCATAGAGCAGCTTAAGAAGGATTTTGAAAACCAAATAAGAAAAGTGGAGGAAAAATTGGGAAGAGAAATGAGAATGATGCAAGAAAATCATAAAAGGAGAATCCAAAAAAATGACTGAATAAAATAAAACCTTAAAAAATAGACTAACTCGAATGGCAAAAGAGGCCCAAAAAGCCAATGAGGAGAAGAATGCCTTAAAAAGTTGAATTTGCCAGACAGAAAAAGAATCTCAAAAGCTTTCTGAAGAGAATAAGTCCTTCAGAATTAGAGTGGAGCAAATGGAAGCAAATGACTTTATGAGAAATCAAGATATTATTAAACAGATCCAAACAAATGAAAAAATAGAAGGCAATGTGAAATATCTCCTTGAAAAAACCACTGACCTGCAAAACAGATCCAGGAGATACAATTTAAAAATTATTGGACTACC
>CM053582.1:443112319-443127094 GCA_028627135.1 Pseudochirops cupreus
TACTTTGGCTGAGGCATGATATATTTTATTCCACCTTTTTACCTTTATCCTGTGTGTATCCCCCTGTTTCAGATGTATTTCTTGCAAACAGCATATTGTAGGGCTGGTTTTTAATCCATTCTGCTATCTGCCTCCATTTTATGGGAGAGTTCATGCCATTCACATTCACAGTTATGATTACTATCTCTATCTTCCCCTCCATCCTATTCTCTCCCCTGTTTATGCTTTTATTTCCCCCCCTTCCCCTCCTTAAGAGTTTTCCTTTTGACCACCTACTCCCTCAGTGTTCACTTCTTTTCAGCCCCCCTCCCTTTTCATACCCTTCTTCCTTGCTGCTTCTTCCCTCCCTTCTAACCACCCCTCACTTTTGTAGCCCTTCACTGCTCCTACTGCCTGTTGAGTATGATAGATTTTAATACTTACTGTAGTATATTTCTTCCTTCAACCAAGATTGATAAGAATAGATCTCATGCAATACTCCTCTCCCTCCTTTCTTTCCCTCTATTATGATAAGTTTTAAGTATCTTCTCAATAGAGTCCCATACTTAACTGATTATGTTATTCGCTCCTTTCGCCAGAACCAATGAGTGAAAAGCTCATATAATGCTCATTTCCGTTCCTTCTTTCCCTCTACTATAATGTTTTTGTGCCTCTTTGTGTGACATAACTTACCCTTTTCTGCTTCATTCTTTCCTCTTCTTCCATTGCAGTCCCTTTGCAACCCTTAGTAAGATTTTGTAATAATCATTTTGTGTAATTTATAACCATACCCTCTATTTATCTGTATCCCTTTTAGATGTCTCCATAGGTATAGAATTCACAGTATTAACAAGTATCGGCTTCCCATATAGGGATGCAAACAATTTGCCCTTATCAAATAACAAGTTATGTGTTTGTGTGTGTTTTCCCTGTTTACCTTTCTCTGTCTCTCTTGAGTCTTGTAATTGGAGGGTGAATTTTCCATTGACCTCTCGCTTTTTCATCAGGAACATCTTGAAGTCTGTTATGTCATTGAATGACTATTTCCTTGCTTGGAATATTATGCTCAGTTTTAGTGGATAGTTGATCCTTGGCTGTTATCCAAGCTTTTTTCACTTGTGAAAAATCATATTTCCATTCCTCTGATCTTTCAATTTAGACACTGCCAGATCCTGTGTGATTCTCACTGTGGTTCCATGATTTTTGAATTCTTTCTTTTTGGCTGCTTGTAGTATTTTCTCCTTTACCTGATAGTTCTGGAATTTGGCCATAGCATTTCATGGACTTTTCAATTTGGGATCTCTTTCAGATGGTGTCCAATGGATTCTCTCGATTTCTATTTTACCCTCTGCTTCTAGGATCTCAGATCAGTTTTCTTTGATGATCTCTTGGAAGATGTTGTCCAGGCTCATTTTTTCTTCATGATTTTCTGGTAGACCAATAATTCTCGGATTGTTTCTCCTGGATCTGTTTTCCAGGTCCATTATTTTTCCATTGAGATATTTTACCTTTTTTTTGAATATTTCATTCTTCACGTTTTGTTTAACTGATTCTTGGTGCCTCATAGAGTCATTAGCTTCAATTTGGTTGATTCTAATTTTTAGTGAATTATTTTCCTTGGGTAGTTTTTGAAGCTTTTTCCATATGTTCAGATTTCATTTTTAGTTCACACATTTTTCTTTTTAAAGAGCTGTTTTCTTCATTGTAATTTTTTTCTATTTTCACAATTTTTATTTTAAAAGAAGTGTTGATTTTATCTTCTGCCTCTCTAATTTGCTTTTCAAAGTTCTTTTTGAGCCCATCTAAGAATGCTTTCTGTGCTTGAGATCAGTTTATATATTCCCTGTGAGGCTTCAGCTGTGGGTGTGGAGTCAATACTGTCTCCTTCTGAATTTGGTTCCTCCCTCTCATAATAATAGGATTCTAGATTCTTTGTCTTTGCTGTCTGCTTTTTTACCTATTTTGAGGCAGGGCTTTAGCCACACTCTTCCTCTGGCTTCCTAAGCCTTTACTGTTTAAAATTTTCCTCTGGGGCAATAATTACTGTGTTTTCAGGGTCAGAGGAGGGGCATTGGAACAGCCAGGGTTCACTCTGCCATCCTGGTTCTCGGAAGTTTGGATAGGGACTTTTAAAATTTCCGGCTGTGGGTTGGTAGTCCCAAGAGTAGCTGCTGCCACTGCCACGGGCCCTGCATTTGTCTCTTATCCTGCTCCATCAGATCCCAGCCCTGCAGTGAAAGGCCTGAGAATGGCCCTTGAGATTGGTGCATCAACCTGCCACCACATTGTCCAGGCCTCTGGGGCTCCGCAGGATGCCCCCGTGAAATTGTCTGGGACTCTATAAGGGATTTTTTATGAATGCTGGGAGATGTGGGCATATTTGTAGGCAAGAGGGAAGGAGCCACTGCAGATAGGGATAGATTCAAGATTTGAGAGAGATTACAGATGTGCGTGGAGGGTGCCTGTAGGAGGGGAGCCTGTTTTTTTCCAATGCCTTCTGTGCACAATGTTCAGAAAAGCCCAGTTGCTGGGAAAATCAATCGGGTTTTGATAATGGTGATTTTGCAGTAGCTTTTTTGTTTGGTTTTGTTTTTTGTTTTTATTTTTGCTTTTTGGTTTTGTCATACAATATCAATATTTATTTTCTTATTGAATCTGAGAAGAAAATGATTTCCATAGAGCTCAGATATAAATTCCCTCCTTTGGACTGCTGGGAATGAATAAATTCTAAATGATCATATCAACCCTCTGGGATTTAAATTAAGCAGCAGTTCAATTTGAAAGTCTAATCAAATCATCTAAATATCATTAATTTATAATTCGTTGAATTATAGGGGCCCTAACTCTTTTTGCCGTTCCTGTAGGCCTTTCATTCAACCACCCTTTTCAAGGAATTGATGCTGATTTCAAAAAAAGACACTATAGATACTTAAAGGTTGGAGACAATTTAAAATCATGGTTCATTGGGTTAGGTCACAACCACTTAAGTGATTTATTTCGTATACTTAACGAAATAGGTTAATTAGCTTAATAGAAATTATACGACAACAATGTTGGTACACAATTACCACTAAAGCAATTTTTATTCCCTTTTGAAGACAATTTAATTGTGAAACTGAGCATAAAATAGCCAAGCATGGCTAGATTCTACACCATTACTGCCATCATTTTCTTCCCCATGGCTTTTTATGCTCTTCTTATAGTCGTTAGTGGTCTTTTGTCCTCTTCTGTTCATCCTGGTGGGTGGTAAGGGTGTGGGAAGGGCCTTCTCCCAAACATTTCAATCTTAACTTGTCCTAATGTCAGTTTTTTTAGGAAATGATGGTGGTAGTTATTTTACTACTGATATCCTTCTATGACAGCTACTATTGTTCTTAATTGCTATTAAGTCATTATTATGTATGGCCTCTCCTACTGAGCAATCTGAATATAGTAACAAACTGAATAAATTTAACTTCTGTTGTATTTGAAATGAGGTTCAAATGATCTTTTCTGCTTTTAATTTAAATATTTGATCCCTAATACACTCATAGACCCTCACATCTCACTGCTTGCCTATCTTTTTAAAGCAAGAAGCATTTTGGTCACTAGTGCAAGAAAATGTGAGATACGTCAGCCCTATATGGCTCTTCCCTATTTTTGGGGTGAAGTTCTCTTACTTGTTTTATCTGGAAAATACATGCTTTAACAATTTTTGTTATGTTCTTGGCTGTTTTGATGTTGTTAAATGTGCTGAATAGGCCTTGGACACTAAGATACAGAATGAAAAAGAGTAGTTGGGGGTAAGGAAAGCAGGGAATAAGAGTTTATATTTTAATGCGCTATGCCAAGGGATTTAAAAACATTGATGACCATTTGGTCAATGCTAGAATTTGAACTCATATCTTCTTGACTCCAGGTCTAATGTTCTATCCATTGTGTTGCCTAGCTGCCATCGAGAGAATAATTTACAGGAGCAAAAATTAGTCAGCTGGAGTGGCTAAGTGGCACAGTGAATACAGCACTGGCCCTGGAGTTAGGAGGACCTCAGTTCAAATCCAGACTGAGACACTTAACCTTTACTAGCCATGTGACCTTGGGCAAGTCACTTAACCCCAACTGCCCTGCCATCCCCCTCCTAAAAGAAAACAAAAAACCCTGACAACCCCCCCCCCCAAAAAAAGTAGAATTGGTTTGCTACACTATACAAAGAAGAATTTAAAACATAAGATGTCATTTTTTCACCTTACAAACATAAAGATGAAAATATTGATTTTTTTTCAGAAGTCCTACATAAGGAAGTACATGATATTATTTGTTTTTCCTTCTTTTCATTCCTGTTCTTGTCTTTGGGATTCCATTTGAGGTTTTCTTGGCAAAGATACTGGAGCAGTTTTCCACTTCATTCTCCAGCTAATTTTAGAGATGAGGAAATTGAATAAAAGAGCATTAAGTGATTTGCCCTAGGTCACATCCCTAGCGTATATGTGATGTCACATTTGAACTTGCATTTTGCTGCCTTCTGGCCTGGCACTCTATCCACTGAGCCACCTAACTGCCCTAATAATCATAGTTAAAAAAAAGTAGTGCTGTCAAGTGAAATAAAGACCAGGCAATAAAAGAACTCATTGATCATCAAAACTGGGTTTTTCCCAAATCAAAATTAGTATTTTTGTAATGTATACCTCTAGTTTTCAACCCACCTTAGAACAAAGTGTGTTTTGATCAGTTTTCTCTTCTTGGTGAATCATACATTTCCACTGAAATGTTGTTAGCAGAAAAATGCATTCTGTTAAATCAGTGCATCTTGCTCTCTCCTGACTTCAGTCCATCCTCCTGCCGCTAAAGTTGGCAAATGAGGAGGACTTTATAGCAAAAGTGAAAGACCTTTGGTTTTCATAACGTCTAAATCTGAGCATGTTTTTCCCTTCTCAGTAAACTCAAGTGGCTCCCTGTTTTCTGCAGCATTAAATTAAAAAAAAATCCTCTCTTTGCCATTCAAACCCTTTAGTAACCTAGCCCCCACCTACTTTTCCAATCTCACACCTTACTTCCCAAGAGGTGCTGTTCAATCTGATGATACTTGCCTTTTTACCAGTCACCAAACAGGAGTCTCCGTCTCTTTGCTATGGAAACTCTCTAACTATCCTCAATGCCTGAAATATTCTCTGTCCTCTACTCTGCTTAATGACCTCCCTAGATTCATTCAAGTTACAATGAAAATCTTTCTTTTTTTTCTGGAAAATTCTTCCAACTATTCTTAATTCTAATACCTTCCCTCTGTTATTTCCTATTTATTTTGTATGATTCTTGCTTTGTATATATTTATTTTTGTGTTTTTTCCCCAACTACATTGTAAACTCCTTCAGGGCAGGGACTCTTTTTCCTCTTTTTTGTACACTCCAGTATTTAACCCAGTGCCTGGCATATATTAGGCAATTACATTGTTTATTCATTGACTTTTTGTTTGGTGATGGCAATACATTGCTTACTTTGCATGTATTGATTTGTTGTTATGCCCAGGTTGCAGGTCAGATTCACTCATCAAAACCAGGAGCGCATTTACTTTTGAAGGTATAACAATTCAATTAACCCTATATCTCTTTATTTTTGTTCAATACTCAGTACATAATTTCTTCCTTTTTACCCCTTGAAAGTACAGATAAATATATTAATAAATAATTTGATTCAATTATACAATATAAAGACTCATTGTGTAGAGAGAGCTTAGTGTTTTTCATTTGTTTGTCTGATTTTCCCTCCTTGGGGCTGCCGTCTTCCCCTTACCCCCTGCCAGCATGATGTTACGGTTGTATGACTTGAAAGTAGTCAGATTACACATTTCTACCCCCTTTCCCTACATCCTTCTCTAAGTGAATCTTTAATTTCTCCCAGTATGAGAATCAGAAAGTTTGAGTCACTTGTTTGATTATTTTGCTCTTCAACTAGAGAGGGGCTACTGGGCTATTATGTATGTATGTATGTGTGTGTGTGTGTGTGTGTGTGTGTGTGTATATATACATACATACATATATATATGTATATGTCCTGGGTTATCTATCTGTGTGCTCCCTTAAATATTATTAGTCATGGGAATATTATCAGGTTCTATCTAATTTCTTCTTGTGTTTCATTTTAAGGCTTGAACTCTTTTCCATGAAATAAAAGAAGCCAATTAACCAAGTTGGTAGTAAAACAAAAAGCAAATGTAAGATGATACATATTATATAAGATATACATATTAAACAATATCAAGCCAAGGAACTCTCTCATTTGTAGAAAGTTATCTCAGTTCAACCAAGAGAGGGAGCTTTAGATCTCACTCAAAGGGAAATTCCCCAAAACATTTAGTGGAGCAAGCTGGGAACAGGAATTTGATGGAGACTTCCAACTCTTGTCCTTTTTCTGAGTCTTTAACATCAACAGCCAGAGATGGAGTTGGCTTCTTCCATCTTTTTTCTCTAACCTGCAAGGCAGAAGTTGCCAAAAGCCACTCAACAGTGAAAAAAGACTTTAGAGCTTTCCTCTTTCTCATTCTTGCCACTTCCATGTAGCTTACCCCTTATGGAGAACAGGGTATTCATCTCCACCAATAAGGAGAGAGTCACGTACCATTGGACTTTGGGACAGGGATTTCATTCCATTTAGTTAAGTAGTTAAATAATTTATTGAACAGTATTCATTCATCTTCAGAACATTGAACAGATTTAGAAAGGCACTGTACTCGTACAAGAAATGTGTCCTCTGTTTTCAGTTTATTGTTTGAATGAAAGATAAGAAAGAAATAGGTCATCATTATTCATGATAGAATTTTATGAGTGTAATGCCAAGCAAAAGCAACTTTCAAGGTTTGGAATACCAGCATAGCAAACTCCATTTATTTAGTGACAGATTAAGGAAAAACATTCACAGAACAGAGAAAATCAAAATACAGTATAACTCATTCATTTAGCAAGTAAGTTCTCAATTCAATCCAAGTACTACTCCACCCCTGGACAATACATTGATTTAGTCAGTCAAAGTCTCTCTTCTCAAATGGAGATTAGTTTCCAATTATAAACAAAGTACATTCATTTAGTCAATCAACGAGCATAAACAGTCAAAAGTTTCCCACCCCTGGATCACAACTGAATTACAATACCATCCATTAATGCCAAGTACTTACTCAAAATGGACAGGAGAGCACAAAAGGCCACCTAACCTTAAGGTTAAGATATCATCACAGCATTGAAAACCCAAGAAAAGGTCCTTCCTTCATCTTGACACAAGGCAAGTTCTCAGCAATCTCTGTTCCTGGGGAGACAAAGCTTAACAAAGCCACAATATACAATGCCAGTGTCCTCATTAATTCATTCTCTGCCTGCTGAACAGTCCCAGAACTCCTGAAAACATCAGCAAGACCCCCTTCTAGGATTTCTGTAAACATACAACAAGAAAATCCTCCTTCAGGGCTTCTGAACCAACAGCAAGCTTCCAGGACCTCTACAACAGCAGCACTGTCCTTCACCAGCAGAAGTATTTGGCAAAACAACATCAAAACAGACAGACAAAATACTGGCATCACAGCCATGCCTCCTCAGTTCTTGGCAGCTCAGGGTGACAGTTCTCAAAAGTCCTTGGCAGCTCCAACTCGCCCTCAGCAGTCTCTCTCTCAGCAACTCTGGCCCCTGGCAATTCTCCTCTCTGCCTCCATGATACTGCTCTCCAAAAGTTCTTCTGGCCTTCTCTACTTGGGCCTTCTCTCTGCTTGGGCTTCTCTCTAAATCCACGGCACCAGCTCCTCCCTGTTTAGCCCTCTCTCTTCCTGTCAACAAGTCCCTCCCACAAATGGGATTCACAAGCTCTGGGTTTTAACACTCAACCTGAAAACCAAGCCACTATAGGGGGATCTTTAAAATCCATTACCATTACAATGAGAAGGGATGTATTTACCAAGAGACACTATAAGACACAGAAGAAGAAAAGAGAAGAATAGAACCTTGCATAAATTGGAAACACTTCTCTGCACAGATGCTAAATTACATTCTTCCTTAGGGAGAACATTTATATTGTACATGCAGAGAAGTCAGGCAATGATCATGCCATTAATGTGTATGTTCTCAACCTAGGACCTGTGCACTTATTCTACACATATTTTGATAACTACATTTCAACAAAATTGGCCTCATTTTTAAGCCTATATATTTTTCATGTATTTAAAAATACAATTTTTAGAAGGAGACTGTAGGCTTCACCAGATCATCAAAAGAGACTGTGACACACAAAGGAAAGCCTAAGCTCTGCCACTTGGCACAATATCTGGCATGCAGAAGGTACTTAATAATTGATCATTGATTGATCTGTGCTGAAGTAATCATTGTCTTTCTCTTCCTCTCCTGCTTCTGGAATCAAGTCTATTGTAGTGATTTTGTATTTATCAAGTTTCAAAATGATTAGGGTCACAAACAATTTCAAGAGCTTTAAATTTATATGATCTGAGTTGTCTATATTTGCATAATCCTCTTTCTTCCGGTGATGACTTTTTTTTTTTGGTTCAGCCAGGCCTGTCTCCAGATAGTAAGCTCTGTGTTATGAAAAAAGAATTAAATAGTTAGTCTTGTGGAACTTTCTTTGGTTTGCTCATTTGACCACTTTAATTTTGAGCCAAATATTTGATATATCTTATCTTAGTTGATTTTGACAACAGTTTTATTTTGCTTTTATTCTGGTAAAGAAGATTCAATCCATACTTATAAGCATTTACATCTTTCAAAATTAAATGAAAATAAGTCATTATGACAATACAGGTAATTTGGCAGCATTGTCTCATTTTATTTATGAGGTAGTTTAGGCACAGGTTTTATTTACTTTGCCACATTCACACAGAGTCTCTAGTGAAACTATATTAGATTCCACCTCCCTAAGCTTCTGAATTCACAGCCTATTTTTCTGGCACTTAGTATTCTATTCTTCCCTGCTTTCATAGTCTGAGAATGGGGTTGCACTCTATTGTTTTTGGATATGTCATTTTTATAGCGGACTCATTTGGGTAGTTTTGAATGGAGTTCTTACCCAAGTAGTTAGAATCATTGGGGTTTTCAGACACTAAAGGTACTTTGTTGATTTGCTTCCAGATTGCACTGATCCACTTTTCTGTTTTTAACCAGACTAAATAGCTTTGATGATTACTGTTTTGTTAGTAACTGTTGTGACATAGTCTTGCTAGCCTCTCTGTTTTTCATTTTCCTCCTCTTTATTTCCTTTAAGATTCTTATCTTTTTGTTCATTAAGATGAATTCTTTTAAACATTTCTTTCTAGCTCTAAGAAGTAAATCACGGGTGGCTTATGTGCTTGGGATTCAATAAGCAATCTAATTAATATTTTCATTTTTATTATATTGGCCTGGCCTAACCAAGAACAACTGATATCCTTCAAGTCATTTAGGTCTATATTTATTTCTCTTTAGCATTTTGTAGTTTGATCCTTAGAATTTCTATATGTACATTGTTAGGTGGATTCCTGAATATGCATAAATTTTAAATTTTTAAATTTTATTTAACTAGTTTTTGGAGGCGGGAAGGCAAGGGAATTGGGGTTAAGGGACTTGTCTAAGGTCACATAGCTAGTTAAGTGTCAAATGCCAGATTTGAATTCAGTTACTCCTGAATTTAGTGCCACTGTTCTATTCACACTTCTGAATATTTTATACATACTATTGTTATTTTAAATGATCTTTCCATTTCTTTGTGCTAGTTTTATTGGTAAAGTACAGAAAAAGCTGATCATTTTATTGGTTTATTTTATATACTTGTCCTTTGTTAGTGCTTTAAATTTTTTTTGTTTGTTCTCTAGTAATTTTCACAAATATCATTTGCAAAAAATTGATGATTTTCTTTCCTCTCTGACAGTACTTATTCCCTCAGTTTCTTTTTCTTGTCTCATTGCTTTAACTAGCATTTTTCACTCTATGGCAATTAAAAACAGCAATGGATATCCTTCCTTTATTAATGTTCTTAATGGAAAAGCTTTTGTGAATTAAACTTCAGGAGAATACAGTCACTAGATCTTCCAAGAGCAATGATTGAGTTTATTTGATTACGGTTATCATCCTGGTTAAGGTATAATTCTTTCTTTTCCTGTTTTTGGAAACAATTTCTGCAATATTTAAATTTAATATTTAAATTAGTAAGGAATAACATATAAGTCCTTTGTAGAAGGTCTGTCTCATGTGTTGTACTCCTTCATATAGATCTTACTTTTATGGGTACTAGTATAGCATACACATTAATCTCTCACTCTTGATTAATAATAATAATTGCTAACATGTAGCACTTACTATGTGCCAGGCACTGTGGTAAGGCACATTACAGTTATGTCACTTGAAAAATTATGAGTATTCCCTTTAATTAAATTAGTAAATACTTACTTAATATTTATATTTGCTCATAAATTTGACTGCTCCTGATGTATTTTTCTTAGCAATTCATTTGTTTCATTTAATTTTTGTCAATTTCAGCTTATTTAAATCTCCATTTCTTATTCTTTTAATATGGAGATTTTATATTTTTGTAAAATTTTAAGTGTTTCTTTTAAGTTACAAGATTTTGTCATACATAGTGGGACTCATTAGTTTCTAATAATTTCCTTTTTTCTCTTCACTTGTTCAGAATTCTTTTTTAAAATTATTGTCATTTTTGTTTGACTTTCTCTTTGATTGACAGAATTTCTACTTTTGTTTTTAACTTTTTTCATTTGTTGCTTTTACATATTTTTTTAAAAAAAGCTTTGCTTTCTGGAGACAGGAGGACCTGAATTCAAATTCTGCCTTAGACACTTAATAGCTCTAAGACCTTGGGCTCCTTACTTTACTCCACTTGACCTGCCTTCCTCCCTACAAAAAGAAAAAAACCCCAATCTTTCAGCCATTCATTTTTCTCTTATTATTATTATTTTTTTTTTAAATTGTTAATGAATTTTTAGGGACCTAAATTTTCCCTTTGGGAATGCTTTGACTCAATGCTAGTTTCATTGTTGTCATTTTCATTAGTGAAATTTTCTATATTTCTATGGTTCATTCTTTGAACTTCTACCCTTTTTATTACTGAATGATTAAGTGTAAACTCTTTGAATTTTTTCTTTAAAGTCTTTTTGTTGATGATACTGTTTATTATATTGTGGTCAATAAAAATGTGATTTGTATATATGTGTTTCTGCATTTCTTTATGAAATTTTTTATAAAACTATTTTTATAAAACTATTTATAAAACCACAGCCAAAACCTATGTATATGCCTTTCTATTCACATTCAGTAATTACTAGGGATCTAGTATATTTAAGCATCCTAAAATTCTTTTGAGGAGTTTAAGTTATTCCTTGTTTATCTTTTTGTTAGATTTGTCTTGATCTGAAAGGGATACATATTGTGCCTTTCAATTATTGAAGTTTTGCTTTCCATTTCTGCCTGTAATTACATTAATTTTACCTTTCATTTTTTTTTCTGTTTTATTTAAGGATAGCATAGTTTCCTTTCTTATGTCTTTTAACCACCGGTATTCTTACTCTTGTCCTGTCTGAGATCATGATGTGGTTTTTTGAGTTTACCTGAAACATAAATTGTTCTTCAGCCCCTTATTTTTAGCAGTGTAAAAATGTTTGTTTCCATTATGTTTTTTGCAAGCAACACATTGTTTGTTTCTGCTTTCTAATGGATTCTTGTATTGTCTTCCTTTTTGTTGACTAATTCTTCTGTTTCACATTCACAATCATGATTGATCATTATGTATTTTTCTTTTTCATATCTTATTATGCCTTTCTTTTAATTGCTCCCTGGCCTTGAGTTGGGCGACCTCCTGCCCTTCTGTTTTTAAGTATAGAAGATTATGATAACAGAGGAATATGACCAGTTATAATTATCTGTTCCTGAAATGATGTGCTTTGTCTCCACTACCCCTATTCTATTCCCCCAGATAGGACTCTGAATACACATTCTTACTACTTTTCTTCTTTACTTTTAGTCCTTAAGTATTTCATTGGGTGTGCAGTCTCATTGCTGTGGTTACCATCATCACGATTAGAGGTCACATTCTATCCTATGTGACTTTTGTCCTCCTATATATAAGTAATAATTATATATAACATATAAATGTTATAATATATAAAAGTAATAATTATATATGATAAAATATGTCTTTTGTAGAAGGTCTGTCTAATGTGTTGTACTCTTTCATATAGATCTCTTCTTTTATGGGTACTAGTATGGCACACACATTAATCTCTCACTCTTGATTAATAATAATAATTGCTAACATGTAGCACTTACTATGTGCCAGGCACTGTGATAATGCACAATTATGTCACTTGAAAAATTATGACTATTCTCTTCAGTCATGATACATTTCTCTAATAATACACATTCAAGATGACCCAGGATGCAGTTGGAGACCCTGGACATTTTAGGCTAAGGCCTTTCCAGGTAGTTAGAGGGAGATGACACCCATTCAATAAATAGGACTCTAATAAGCAAGTCTAGGGATGACCCCTTTAATTAGAAAAAGAAAAAAAGTCATCTCCACTCATCCTTAAGAATATCTGCTCACTTAATCCAAATGACTCAGGAGTAGAAAGAGATGCTGATGACCTTGCACAACCTTCCCTCACTCAAATCAAAGTCAATTACAAGTCATGTCATCACTTCCCTCATGCCATGGTCCTCTTTGAAAAGTACAAACACAACCTGTCAGTTCGACCAAGCTGCCTGAATGGAGATACAGCTAGTTGGGCAACTCAGCTCCATCCCCTCTTGTTATAGGATCTGAAGATCTTCCCTGCCCCTAGGCCCTTTGCTAAAGTGGCTATGTGACTCTGAGAACCTTACTTGATTTGAAAGTATACTCTACCCCCTAAAAGGCTGAATGTGGTCACATGGAGCCTGTGGCAAGAGGCTTGCTTTTTGGGAATGCCCATGCCTTGTAGCTTTGTGATTGAGCAGTGGCTCAAGAGGGCTGTGACATTCTCTGAGCCAGGAGAAGGCTATATATACGCCCTGATGTGAGGGGGCTTTGGGTGCTCACTTTGAGAAGAGTTGTGTGATTTAGCCAAATGAGACTCTGGGAAGCCGTTGAGCCTCTGGCTCTGAAAAACCCAGATGTTGGTGCTTCCCTCTCTAGTAACTGAATAGGTATGAATGTAATAGTCAGATGGTTGGGAGCCCGTCTGCTGATCTGTTTCTTTGTTTGCTTGTAACTTGTGTTTGCATTCTCTGAAGTTCAGGGTGCTGACTTTTTCCCCCTGAACTAGGTAAATGATATATGTTTGATTGATTGAAGTGAGACTGTTAACCCATTTTGAGTTGCTTTCCTTTAGAAAAGCAGATCTAAGAACCTTTGCTAGCAGCCACCCTATGTATGCTAGGGTGCTTGCTGATACACCTCTCACCCCATCCCCCTCTCTTTGTCTTATTCTCTTTTTTCTTTCCCTTCCCTTCCCTTCCCTTCCCTTCCCTTCCCTTCCCTTCCCTTCTTTTTCAAAATCTTAAATTAAGTTTACTCCAAACCTCATACATTAGACCACAGTAAGTCCCTGCCCAAGCTCCCCTTATTAGCTATATTTTGGTCCATTCTGGCTTAGAGTGAATGTCAATGGTAATTGTTTCTCTTTGGAACAGCAACCCTGAGGGTCTTCCCTTCTAAGCTTGATGTATACATGTACCTATATATACACAACACTTTCTCTGTTATATCAGTTTTATTGTTTGTCCTTTCAATTGTGTATCATAAGCAGAATGACAGCATTCCTTTTTCACTGGGTATTTCATATATGTTTAGTTATAACAATGAATGTTGTTTTGAATGTTGTTATGAATGCCTTTTTGGAGTAACTGCAATGTGCAATGATTTACTTTGTAGAGGCCCTTGTTAGCTAGGATAAGGAGTCTATGTTTTATTTGGCAATCTTAAGGGAGCAACCGAAGGTTTTTGAGTAGTATGATTAGATCTTGTGGTGGGAAGTTTACTCAGTTTGATAAATAGGGGAGAGACTAGAGATGGGAGGGAGTATTCATATATGTGTAGTATACTGTAGTTTTGGTAAGGAGGGCCTGAATTAGGATGCTAGCATTTAAAGAGGAATGAATTAGATGTACATAAAAGCTAATATGTAAGTAGAAGAAATAGGACTTGGTTACTGATTTAAACTCAAGGATGCCAAAAAGTGGTTGCACTGGGGGTTTTGCTCACCCCAAAACTATTGGAGTTTCATGATGTATTGTGGTGGAACCATCTCAAAGAATTCAGAATTAGACCACCTCCAATCCAAGTATAGGCATTTATTGAGATTGACACCTTTCATGAATTGGACTAAGTTTTAAGAAGAAGCAGCCGTCTCAGAGAAAGCAAAAGTGGACTTCCACAGGGTAAAGATACAGCCACATAACAAAAATCATGAATATTTAAAAGGAAGGTGGGGCCTGCCAAGGGACTAGTCAATGGAGGAAGTGTCCTACCTATGGTTTGGTGGTTAAACATTCTGATTGTGCTGTCCTCCAATTAACTAGCTATTGTGGTCCTGTCTGGTCAAGATAGATAGTTAGGTATTGTGGTTCTGTCTTGGGCTAGATGGATGACGTGATTGTGATAGATTCCACAAACACACCTGTTTCTGTGGGACTGGGTCTGGGAGCAGTGACTAGATAGAGGCAGTAGCTGGGTTCCTGTCACATGGATACACCTGATGTTTCTGTGGGAACTAAGAGTTCATGGACACACCTGTTCTTCTAGTGAGCAGTGAGGCATATATGAAGAAGTTAGGACATTGGCCTGGGTGGGGTATGGGGGGGGGGG
>CM053582.1:443127194-443139483 GCA_028627135.1 Pseudochirops cupreus
GATACTTAGGAAGAGATGTGAGTTTGGCATGGGAGATACTGAATTTAGATTTAAGGTTGAGCTGCCTTCTAATATAACTTACACTGAAACCAGATTTCCTGTCTGTGAGTCTTTGTGCTCTTTTCATTATAACAGGCTTTGCCACTTACAAACTGGGACAGATACTTAGTGTTTTATTCATGTCTTAGTACCATGTCATCACAGATTTTGACTTAGAAAAACCCTATGAGGCAATTAGTTCAGAAACATTTTCTCTATGATGTAGCATCTTTTCTTGTAGTAGTAGTGTCCTGTATCTGGGGTCTTGGTCACGTGAGTTTGAGACCCTAACCGTACAAATTACTAATTGTGTAATTTTTTTTATTTGATCAAATTGTTTAACTTTTCTGTGCTTCAAAATCCCCATTTGTTGAATAACATCAGTGCATTATCTTAGAATCATTGTAATGGAAGTTTCTTAAAGATTATGTAATCCTTCTCCAATCTGAATAGGAACCCCTTCTGGGACATATATCCCCAACATGGAGTCCACCATCCTCTACCTGTAGATCTCTCCATTTTAGGAGAACCCATTATCTCCTACAGCATCCAGTTCTATATGTGGTCAGATTTAATCAACAGGAAGTCATTGCTTTTTTTTTTTTTACAAGCAGTCTAAATGTACCTCTCAGCAACTTCTTCCCATAAACAAAAATCATTTACTCAATTTCTTTATTTCAAAACTGAGGAGAGCTTTTTCCAGGAAGGAAGGCCCATTCATCCCTGATTAAACAAAGAGTAGCAAAACTCAAGTCCAAATCCAGATTCAATAGATGCTAGATCTGGCCCCTCCAGTGCAATCTGTGATAAGGAAGCAGGTTTATCAAAAGATATCTAGAAAGAATTTGTTTCAAATTATTTTAGATTTCTGCATTGAGAAACTCAGATTTTTAGAGGCCAGTATTTCCAGAATGTTCTTTTTCAATGGATAAAATAAAATATTTTTTAAAAACCTCATTTTGTTGGACACTAGTTTTGCTCACTTTGTAGAGGAAGGTCAGGATAAACATAGGGAGGAGGAAGTATCATTTCATTTCCCAGTTTATTCCTTGCTTTCTCATAGTCTAGATGAGTAGTAGAAGCTCAGAATAAAGTACAGTTATCTTTTTCAAACACGATTTTCATAAATTTGGTTTTAGTTATATCATTATTTAGCATAAGAAGTTGGAATTTGGGGGGAATTTACTGGAAGCTGCAGATAACCCCGTAAATGTTTAGAATCTCAGAAATGCACTATATATGTATGTATATATATATATATATATATATATATATATATATATATATATATACATATATATATAAGTAAATCAACACAAATCCCTGCTATATGCAGTTCCATTTATGTATATATATATATATATATAGATAGATAGATAGATAGATATAGATATATACACATACATATGCACAATACATTTACATATATGTGTCACAAATTATGGAAACTGGGAGATATTTTCTTTTTCATTGTCATGATAATCAATTTATATATCCTTTTTTCTTTTCCCTGAACAAAGTGTTATTAGACTAATTTTTCTCAATTATAGGATAAATTCATATAGTTTTTAAAATTTTGTTCTCTGTTCATCATGTCCACAACATTGTCTCTTCTCTTCTCTGCCACCTCGCTCACTTGACTTCCTTCAGTTCTCAGCCAATGTTTGGCTTTCTGCAGGAGGGATTTCTTGTCCTCTTTAATTTTAATGCCTTCCCTTTGAGACTACTCTTAATTTACCGTGTATATTTATGATTTGTAATGTATTTATTTGCCTTTTGTCTCTATTAGACTGTGAGGTCCTTTAGAACAGGAAATGATCTTCAAAAAATGTATTTATATATTCATTTATTTTGTTTTCCTCATGCTTAGCATAGTGCCCTGCACATAGTAGGTGTTTAAAAAAAGCTTGTGGACTGACCGTGAAATAGTGGTGATTGCAGAGTTTCAGTTTTCATTTTGTTTTAATATTTTCTAAAATAATATTAAAGATATTATTTCTTTAATTTTTACCAATTATCTTCTAACTTAAATTATTTTATTATGACTTATTTGAGTGATTTATTAATTTCAAAATCCACTTCCTTTTCAAGATAATGAGATGATTTTGTACTGTGTACTATTCTAGTAATTCTTGATATAGTTCAAATATTGTATTGGAATCAGTCACAGGTTTAAAGTAACAGCCTTGAATTCAGATGAAGGTTTTGTTGTGTGTTCTTGTCGGTGAATCATTATTATCTCTATTCCTTAATCTCGGAATCTTCCTCTGCTTTTTGTCTCAATACTGGATGAAAGTGCTAGTTTTAAAGTTCAGTTGTAATCAATAATAAAATTACATCTTAATATTTAATGTATATATCATTTAGTTATATTTAATAAATATTTTCCCACGGAAAAATGGGGAAACAAAATCTGGACTTGTTGATGTCCACAATCCCTTCCATCCCTACGTCTATGATCCTCTGATCTAGGTTTTCTGTAATCTTTTCTGATGTTATATCTACCAGCCTACACAAATACAGGGGCTGCTAGGTGGTACAGTATTTATTGTCCTGGCTCTCCAGTCAGGAAGACTTGAATTCCAATCCTCCCCTTAGGCACTACCTATGTGACCCTGGGCAAGTGACAACCCTCATAACCTCAGTTTCCTAATTTGTAAAATGAGCTGGTAAAGAAAATTGCAAACAATTGCAATATCTCTGCCAACAAAATCCCAACGGGTTCATGAAGAGTTGGATATGGTTTAAAATGATTGAACTAAGTGCCAATATGCTACATGTTTACTTAATGAAGAATGTGTTGATTTAAAAAATTAAAATCATAATATGATGGGCAAAGCATATCAAAATATCTAACTTTAGGTTGTTATTTCGATATTTTTAGACATTGTTATTTAGACATAGCTTCTTATTGATCTTTGATGGTAAAATCTTAGCCAATGAAACCACTGTTCCTGAATCTTTACCCTGCAGGGTTCCCTTGTATTTATACTTTGATTAGTTCAAATCATTCCTCTCCAGATGTTTCTTCTGATGATGCCCTTTGCCAGTAGTAGTTTCCCAGATAATAACGGCTGTCTATTAATTTTAACTCTCAAGTGTGTCTTCTTATTGTTCTTGGATTCGTTTTGCTAGGTGGAACAAAGGAGTAGTTGAGATCATTTGAAATGATACTATCTTCCTATGTACTAAACTATGACATGTATTCATTTCAATTGTTTTTTTCCTATTTGACTGTCTTCATTGCTGCTCAGACCACCAATAAAAATTGTCAGGAAAGAGATATATACCAATCACACTCACAAATTTAAAAGTCCTATCTTCTAATTTACAAATCTCTACACGAAGGGAAGAATTATCCAATCCCTGGAAACTTCTCCATAAAATTGTAACGGTATCCACCATGAAAACAAATGCATCTCCTTTTAGACCCTGTTTACTACATAATCCAGCCTTTATGTTTCACAATTTATTCTACAATTTCTCCATGCTTCTAAATAATAGAATCACATAACTTTAAAACTAGAAAGAAATTTACACATTATCCACTTCTGTCCTATATCCTATTGAATATTTTTTCCCCTAAATTATTCATTTTTGGGACATTTAGGTAGTACACTGACCCTGGAGTCAGAAGGACCTGAGTTCAAATTCTGCCTCAGACACTTAAAACATACTAGCTGTGTAACGTTGGACAAGCCACTTAACCCCAATTGTCCTGCCTTCCCTCCTCAAAAAAAAAAAGAATTCATTTTCTCTTTAATATAATATAGCCTGTGCAGCTAAATATATTTGTCAACTTTAAAAAACAAACAAACCTGGATTTATTGATTTCATCAACACAGGAAAGCCCTCGTACAAGATTTGCTCTATATATACATACAGCTCAAAACCTTCCTACAATTTAGGCTATCAGGTAGGTACTTGAGACACTAAGAATTTAAGTAACTTGTTAAAGCATGATGGCATGAACTCATGTCTTCCTTTTTTCAGAGACCATCTCTATATCCACTACAGCATGGTGCTACTCAATTCTGTACTAAACATTGCAGGGCTTTTCAATTAGAAATAGCATGCTCATGACCCTGACTTTGCTCGTAAAATCATCTAACACGGAGGCACCCATGTGGTAGATTGCGGAGATCCATTTCTGGGATAAGTTAGTCTATGCTAGATATCACATGGAATAGAATGCTGGGACTGGGAATAGGATAACCTTAGATCAAATTCTGCCTCAGGCAATTAACCCTTCTTTGCTTCAGTTTCCCTATCTATAAAACAGCAATAATTATAGCAACTACCTTAGCAGGATTGTTGTGATGCCCAAATGAGATGATACTTTTAAAGCCCTGAGCACAATACTTGGCATATAATAGGTGTTTTATAAACCATCCATGAAATAACAAAAGTCTTATTCAGTCATAGCATAGAAGAGATGCTGAACAAGGATGCTGCTCTGGCTTCTAATAGCTTTGGGCTCTCACACCCATGGAAACATCTCTGTTCTGCATGTTGGTTTGTGGTTGTGTTAAAAGGAGAATTCTTTACAAGTCATTCCCTAATTGATAAATGGTCAAACCATATGAACAGGCAATTTTCAGAGGCAGAAATTAAGATATCTTTAAGCATATGGAAAAATGCTCTAAATCACTATTAATTCGAGAAATGCAAATCAAAACAATTCTGAGGTACCACATCTCACCAGTCAGATTGGCTAACATCACAAAACTGGAAAATGACAAGCGCTAGAGAGGAGGTGGAAAAATTGGAACACTAATACATTGTTGCTGGAGCTGTGAACTGATACAACCATTCTGAAGAGCAATCTGGAACTATGCCCAAAGGGCTATAAATAATTGCATACCCTTAGGCCCAGTAATACCACTTTTGGGGTTGTATCCCAAAGAGATCACAGAAGTGGGAAAAAGACCCATATGTACAAAAATAATTATTGCGACTCTTTTTGTGGTGGCAAAAAACTGGAAATATAGGGGATGCCCATCAATTGGGGAATGGCTGAACAAGTTGTGGTATATGAATGTAATGAAATACTATTGTGTCATAAGAAATGGGAAGGAGATGGACTTCATAATTACCTGGAGAGGCTTATGCAAATTGATGCTAAGGAGAAGAGCAGAACCAGGAAAAATTTGTACACAATCACAGACACATTGTATGTGTAATGACCAACCTTGATAAACTGGACTCTTCTCAGCAACACACAGCTTTAATACAACTCTACAAGTCTCAGGATGGAAGGAGATGTCTATATTCAGAGAAAGATCTAGAAAGACCAGAGTTTAAATGGAGACTGAAGCAATACATGCTATCGTTCTTTTCCATGTTTGGTTTTGTTTCTTTTTTTCCCATCGTTCACTCATTGGTTACAATCCTTCTATACAACCAGACTATTGTACAATGTGAAAGTATTTGCAGATCCTATACATGATTGCACGCCACCATGGAGGTGGGGAGAGGGAGGGAAGAAAATTTGAAACTCAAGGGATTGTGGAACTGAATCTTGTAAATTAAAAGTAAATAAACAAGTCAATGAAAAAAAAAGGAGAATTCTTGATTTGAGCTTTGGTTCTGATAAGACTGACCTCAGGACAAAGAGAATTGAAAGAAGTTCATTATAATTCATCAACTTGACAACATGTTGTCTGGCTGAAGTTCATCAATGTCTGCAATGATGGAGACAGCCTTTATTGACCTCATGAAATAGAATCAATTCACATCAGTCTATGTTATTATGCGGAGATGCCCCATTGCGTCTCAGTTCCTACTCAGTTTCTTATATGTGATATTTTTTCCATTGAAACAGATGGCAGTTACTTTGGTACAGGATACATAGGTAATACAAGGCTGTGGACTGAGTGTTGCCTTCTCCAACACTGATTGCCATGAAGGTCTGAGAACAATGGGCCACTGAGTTTGTAAAACTTTACATAGTGATTTAAAGGCCTCTGGTCACCAGGTGGATGAGTCTTTTTGCGTATGACTTAAAATGAAAAAAGAATCCTTATCAGCATTGGCTGAAACCACCACAAAGCTATCACCAGCTTTAGACCTTGAGCCTTAACCCCTTAGTCCCATGAAATCATAGGGACACCTTCCTTGCCTTTTTCAAAAAGAGGTGTGCTAACTCCACATACAAGTAATTGGCCGTCATATGGAGGGACATTGATCTATCATGTGTCAGTTTAATCCTATTACAAACAATCATGAGGGACAAAATTCAGTGTTCTTGTATGTAACTAAATGAAGTCTATGTACATATTATAGGAGCTAAAGAGAACCAGAGCAGTGCAATATTTGGATGTCATCAATCATTCAGAATACTGTCAGTATTAAATTCATCAGACAGATTATTTTCTTTTTATTCATCATTATTTTCTTTTTATTCATCATGTGTATGACTTTAAGAACACGAATGCATTTATCAGTAGCTTTACCATATGGATGATGAATTCATCATATTTTATAGTCTAAACAGAGTTATACTGGGTAGGCCTTTGAAAGGGAAATCTCCTAGGAAAACACCTGTTTCAGATTACATATAGACGGCTTTTAGTGATTCATTTAGTTGCTTTTCTTTCCCTTCAGAGTCACTCCTTTAGCATTCCACTAAATGGTACGTATTCTTAGAAATGCTTTCTTTTGGAAGAAATGTCAAAGTAAGTCTTAGTAAGCCCCTGGTGAGTTCAGGTCATTTTTCTAGTCCCTGAGTCAGATGCAAATTGAGCTACAATATTTGTTTTATAGCTCAGTTTTCATGGCTTAACTCTATGACTTTACCTTTTTTTTTTCTTTTTGCATGGGGGAAGGCAGGGCAATTGGGGTTAAGTGACATGCCCAAAATCACATAGCTAGTAAGTGTTAAGTGTCTGAGCCCAGATTTGAACTCAGGTCCTCCTGACTCCAGGGCTAGTGTTCTATTCATTGCACCACTTAGCCGCTTCTACCATTTCTCTTAAGCCTCTCACTCAGTTGGTACACTCTTATAAGGTAGATATATTTTGGGTTTACTTCACTACCAGATAGAAGTACTAAAATGGAATAGAGTTGCTAACTATGGTTCATAAAATATCAAATGTCTTCTTATGGAATGAAAGAAAAAAATGTGTTATCTTTATTCTTGATTTTTTCACCTTTTTTCATCTATTGAATGCTGATTAACTTTTTCAACGTCCTAACTGATACATTCTCACAGCATGGAGGTGACTCTCAAAATCCATATGTACCTACTGGAAGCACTCATGGGTTCTAGTAAAGGCTTAAAGTATGTTCTAGATAGCAGACTGACTGCTTTCCAAGAACCAATCAACTGAATCCAGAGACTGAATTTTTTTCTTTATGAAACAGAGAAAAATACAAAATGGCTCTGAATCCAGTTTAACCATTTTATATTTCTCTGATAACAGTGTTAGAGTGGGTCGTAGGGAACAAATGTGGTAAGAATCACAAAATTTGTAGGTCATTTATAACCCTTAATTCAATATGATACTCTAATTAGTGGTGAAAAACTCAAATAGAAACAGACAACTATTTCATACATAAGCATCCCTGTGGACTGTATATTGACTTGGTTTTAAATGAACCATCATCTGTATTTTATTTCATTTTTACTTATTTTAAAAATATTTACCACGTACATTTTAATCTGGTTCATGCAATACTCGAGTATTGAAAGTCCCATGTGGTTTATGAAGCATCTATTTTACACCTCTGACCTAACTGACCAATGAATGGACATACCATTGAAGAAAATGAATCATCTCAATCTTTACATCTTTAGTATAAATCAGACCAAAAGAAACAATTTATAACTATATGGAAAGATGTCTATTGGTACTACTTGGAACCTCTGAGAAAGAATTAGATTTTATGCCCCAAAGCTAAAAGAAAAGTTACATATTGGCCATTAGAGTGTCCTGTATTGTAATACCAATGATAATAATTTGTAAGAAGAATACCATGGAAATATTTGTAGTTCATGCAATACTTGTAGATCTGGTAGAAACTTCATGCTTTTGGATCATTATCATTCCTTTGATAAAACAATTATATTAGGGGTTTCTATCTATGCAAGCACTGAAATAACATCTCAAAAATAAAAGATTTTATTCTAGCAGACAAGAAAAAAACTTCTTATCGATATGGGTGCAATTCCTAAATCAGTAATTTCTGTACAGTCCAACCATTGACGTTTTAGGATTTCCCTCGTGTTATGTAATCAGTACATAGCAGGAACTTTGAATCTAGGGCTTTCTAACATACAGGAAAACTTTCAATCTACTACCTCAAGCTATGTCTAATATCCTTCTTTGTAATCCTGATATATCCTTCTTCCTATTCATTCATTATTTTAATTCAATTCTATGAACAATCATTTAGTACCAACTAATTGAAAGATATTGTTTAGTGAAGTAGACAGGAAAAATATTGAGTTTTGGATATACAAAAATAAAATAATTCCCAGAGAACCTACATTTTACTGGGTGTTACAGTTTGGGACCACAGATAATTTTGAGTACAAAGTTATTTGGAAAGAGATGAAGCCTTAACAGGTTCAAAGTTGCCAGAAGAAATCTTGTAGAAGCCTGGAAGGATAATAATCATTCAGAGAGCCAGAAATATGTAGAGTATGTCTTCTTGATTAGAGGCCATCTGTGCAAAGAAATAGGCAAGTGATGTTAGCAAATTCAGGTAATAGCTAATAGACCAATAAGAGCCTATTACCAGAATCCAGAAAACAGGTAATTAGAGGTGTCAGTTTGAGAGGAGAGAGATAGATGGGATAAAATCTCTATGAGTTGATAGAATATGAGGGAAAAGCAATTCTTTCTCTCTCTAAATTTTTTCAATTTTCCACTTTAGATGAGGTCTTCCTGATACCAACTCCAACATACTTTCCCAAATTGCATGTCTTTGATAGGGGAATACTAAATAATATAGTTGTTGCATAGCACCTGCTTGCGTAAGACAAATTGGAAAGTTACTTCCAAGCAGATCTGTTACCACCATATTTCAATATTTAGTCCTTGTCTCTGATGAGGTAAAGTCATACATATCTAATTACCTTGTATACATCTCAAATTTCATATGCACAGTCATCTCTAAGTCATTACGTCCAATCCTTAACCTCTATGAGTCTTTTGAAATCATCTTTGATCCTTGCATTGCTCATAAGAGCCATGTCTATCAAAGTTGATCATTGCACAATGTTTCTATTACTGTGTGCAGTGTCCTGGTTGTGCCCAATTTACTTAGAATCAGTTAATGTGAGTCTCTCGATGTGTTTCTGAACTCAATGTTCTCATCAATTCTGATGGAACAGTAGTATTCCATTATATTAATATAACATAGCTTGTTCAGCTATTCCCAAGTGATGGTTATCCCCTACCTACCCAATTCTTGGCAACCATACGAAGAGCTGTTATAAATATTTTTGTACATGGGGATCCTTTTCCTATTTTTATGACCTCTATGGGATAGCAACCTAGTATTGCTGCATAATGGAGTATTCCACAGTTTTATAGCCCTTTTGTCATAGTTCCAAATTGCTCTCTCAGAATGGTTGGATCAGTTCACAGTTCCACGAACTATGTATTAGTGTTCCAATTTTCCCAGATGTTCTTCAACATTTATCATTTTCCTGTTTTGTCATGTTCACCAATATGATAGGTGTGATGTGATACCTGAGTTGTTTTGATTTACACTTCTGTAATCAACAGTGATTTAGAGCATTTGTTCATATGACATAGATAACTTTGATTTCTTCATCTGAAAACTGCCTGTTTTCCCTGACCATTTATCAATTGGGGAATGATTTCTTTCTTATAAATTTTATTCTGTCCATTATATATTTTAGAAATGAGGCCTCAATCAGAGCCACTGGTTGTAAAAACTGTTTCCCAACTTTTTACTTCTCTTCTAATCTTGGTTCCTCTGGCTTAGTTCATACAAAACTTTTAAATTTGATGTAATCAATATCATGCATTTTGTATTTCATAATATTCTCTATCTCCTTTTTGGTCATAAATTCTTCCCTTTTCCATAGATCTCACTGGTAAATTATTCCTTGCTCTTCTTGTATTTATTTTTACTTCATCTTGATATACAATGTAAGATGTTGGTCAATGCCTAGTTTCTGCCATAATATTTTCTAGGTTTCCTATCAGTTTTTGTTAAGTAGTTCTTATACCACAAGCTGGAGTCTTTGGGTTTATTAAACAGTAGATTATTCTAATCATTTACTATTGTGTCCTGTGTACTTAGCCTATTCCACTCATCTACCACTCTGTTAGTCATTACCAAGTAGTGTTGATGATCGCTGCTTTTTAACTTAATTTTAGATCTGGTATTACTAGGCAGTCTTCCACTGAATTCCTTTTCATTAATTCCCTTGATATTTTTCACCTTTTGTTCTTCCAGATGAATTTTGTGATTATTGTTTTCTAGCTCTATAAAATATCTCTCCTCACAAATCTTCTTTTCTGCCAAATGTTCCCCTCACTCTGAAAGGTACTACCACCCTTTCAGGTCCTCTGATTTTTGTTGTTATTTAGTCATGTCTCACTCTTTGTAACCCCATTTGAGGTCTTCACATCCATTCTGGAGTGCCTTGCTATTTCCTTCTCCAGTTCATTTTGTAAGTGAGGATTTGAACCCGGAAAATGAGTCATCCTAATTTCAATTCTTTCAGCCTGTCCGCTGCACCACTTACCTGATCTAATTCCTCTCAGACTTAAAACCGCTGTATTATCTTCAACTCTGTACTTTTACTCCTCCCACATGTCTAATACTCACTTGCCAACCTTGTCATATCTATTATGTCTCACCTTCATCAATTATATGCACACCACCTTAATTCAGGTCTTTGATTCTGCCTTCTTTCTCCTCAATCCAATTCATCCTCTGTTGAGCTGCCAAAGTGATTCTTGTAAAATGCGGTTTTGAGAATGTCACCCCTCTACTCATTGGGATTCAGTAGCTTAAAAATAAAGTCCCATTTTTGGCACCTACTCTTCTTTATAACCTCACTTCTTCCTACTTTTTCAACATTTTGATACTTTACTTACACTCCTCAAACACTATGATTATGGTACATGGAGCACCATGCATTTGCAATGGCTGACCTGTAAGTGTAGCTATGTAGCACCATGGAGAGAGTCTGGGAGGACCTAAGTTCCATTTGGCTTTAGAAAGCTAGTTGTTGTGTGATCCAAGGCAAATCACTTTACCTTCTTTGCCTCTGTTTCTTTTTTTTCTTTTAAATAAATAAATTTATTTATTTTCTTGTTTACAGCATGCATTTCCATGAGATTTTGAGTTATAAATTTTCTCCCCATTTTCCCCCTACCCACCACCTCAAAACAGCCATTCCACTGTATAACCCCTCCCCCAATCTGCTCTCTCCTATGTCCTCCCCCATTGCCCCTCTGACTTTCCAGTAGAGCAGGAGGGATTTCCCTACTCCAGTGCCTGCATTTCTTAATTCCCAGTTGCATGTAGTTAATAATGATAATTATAATAATAATAATAATAATAATAATAAAAAAATATAAATATATATACATATATATTTTTAACATTTGATTATAGAACTTTAAATTCTAGATTCCTCCCTCATCACCCACCCACACTGGAAGAACAAGTAATTCAATACAGGCTGTACGTATGTAATTATGCAGAACATCTCCACAGTGGACATATTGTGAGAGACTGATTATATGTCCCTCCTTCCTATCCTGCCCCCTCCTTTTTCTAATCTCTATCCTGTCTCTGTCCCATTACAGAAGTGTGTACTTCCAGTAATCCTTCCCCCCCAAACCTGCTCGCCCCTCCATCATCCCACCTCTCATCTCCATACCCTCTACTCTCCTGCGTGGCAAGATACCCAGTTTAGAATTTATGTCGTTCCTTCCCAAAACCAAGTTCAATGAGAGTAAGGTTGACGTTTTCCCTTTTGCCTTCCTGTTCTTCCCCTCCATTGTAACAATTATCCTTTGCCTCTTCTGTATGAGATGATTAACCTCATTCTGTCTCTCCCTGTCTCCTCTCATTCTGTTCCTCTCCCGCCTCACAGTTTCACCTTTTTAAGTATCACCCCTTCCTATTCAATTGATCCTGTGCCCTCTATGTACACATATATACACATACTCAGATATGTGTTCATATGCATATGTAAACACTCCTATTTAGACATATGTGTATATATACATATACATATGTATATATATATATA
>CM053582.1:443139983-443154819 GCA_028627135.1 Pseudochirops cupreus
GTAGCCGAGCTGACTTTAGTGGGAAGTATCTTTGTGTGCGTTTTGGAGTTGTAGGATTGGTTTAGAGTCCTATTTTATGTGTATTTTGGGGTGGCTATGTGAGAGCTGCGATATGTTGCTGCTGCTACGCCGCCATCTTAGCTCTGTCCCCCAAAGCACACACTTTTGAAAAAGGACAGGGTCAAAGTAGAAAATAGAATAAGTGGAGAGAGGGATAGGATGGAGGGAAGTATAGTTAGTCTTTGATAATATATCTACTGTGGGAACATCGTACATAACTACACATGCACAATCTGTATTAAATTGCTTATCTCCTTATCTTCCCAGTGGGGGTGGGTGAGGAGGGATGAAGGAAAGAATCTGGAAATCAAAGTTTTAAAAACAAATGTTAAGATAATGTTTTATTACATGCAACTGGGAAATAAGATATGCATGTATACAGGCACTGTGATATAGAAATCCATCTTTGCCTACTAGAAACTTAAGGAGGGGATGGGGGAGGATAAAAGAGAGAGCAGATTGGGGGAAGGGTTATCCAATAGGCTCACTATTTGTGGGTAGGAGGTAGAGGAAAGATGGGGAGAAAACTGGTAACTCAAAATCTTGAGGAAATGAATGTTGAAAACTAAAAATAAACAATTAAAAAATAAATATCAGAACTAGGATTTGAAAAAAAATTTTTTGTATGATTATGAAAATGGACATCTTGGAAGGGTCTACAGGCATCATCATCTTAGTATCCATCCACACTCAATCAGAGTTTTAGAACTGCTGCCCTAGAGGAAAACAATTGAGAAGTGGAGGGTTAATAAAAAGTACATATACAGTATGTGACATCGGGCAAGATGTTACCTCTCTTTGCCTCAGTTTTCTCAGGTGTAATTGAGAATATATTACCCATGAAATAGAAAATTCACCAGGTAAAAATTCAAGTGTCTTTTCTATGTTTTAATTATGCAACTGTATTCTTTCTTACTTTTCTTTCATTCTTTGGCATCCTGACAAATATCCCACTGAAAACTCAGTTGTTCCTTTTAGGAATAGTGTGTTGTCCCAAACATTGATATCATTGTGATAGGTGTCAATGGCCCTTTTAGAATATGACACCTAGGCCAGAATAAGGCCACCCAGACATACATAGCTTGACCAGTGCAAAGTCAAGTGGGAATATTATGCTTCTTGTTCTGGACACTACTTTGCTTTCTGATTTTATACTTTGGTATTTTTTCCACCCTGGAAAACAATCACAACTCACTTAAGTGTTTCTCAGACAGAAAAATTCATCCCCTAGTATCCTGGCTTGTGGTGATGAGTCTTTTTTTCACTCTGCTAGCTTAATGTTAAGAAGACAGACATAGTATGGGCCTATATTCCATGTTTCTGAGTTTTTCCTCAAAGCATTTCAAACATACAAGAGTTGGCACTAGACTGTACAACCATCCAAGAAACCAGGATTACCTTGATGTTAGAAGGAGATTTTGGAAATGGAATGTAGTAGAAGGTTCTGGGCATATTCTTTTCACAAAACCTAACATCACACAAGGGATTTCCTTTCTTTGTTTCTTTCTTTCTTTCTACCACATCCTATTGTTGACTCATTGGGTCTTTAGTTTCTTAAAAACCCCTGAGTCTTTCACATGCTCACTATATATTGGCCCACTATATTTTGACCCCTTTCGTAAGTCAAGCACATGCTTTGTGTTGGGTTTTCCAAGAGTGATGATAGATTTGCTTAGATCCATCCACACATTTTTGCCTGGGTTTCTTAAAACAGGAACATTCATTTATGAGGCATCTGGCTGGCCTTATGAGTGCCATCTGTAGCCATGGGACAGATGGCCTCAGACTTATTAGCATGGTACTTAACCAATGAGCCAACTTGCAAATAGACTTCTAAGCAAAAACATTTAAATATTTTCAAAAATGAAATATTATTCTAGAACTATATAAACTGAACAACACATTCTGGTCAACATTAGTCAAAGACCATCTCCCTCTGAGCCCTCAGTTCACCTCCCTATGTCCTTAACAACTGACTACAAATATGTATGATCAATCTGGGGCCAATTAAGGCTTAAGGTAAATAGAAACTTCCTAATTAACAGAGGTTGTCTGAAATGGAAATGTTTGCTTGAGGTATTAGTGTGTTCCTCTTCGTTAGAGGACTTAGGAGAAAAATTAGATGACCAGTTTGCAGTGTGTTGTAACTTCTTCAGTCATGGGCTGTGTAATAGGTAATCTCTTGAGGTCACTTCCAACTTGGAGATTCTATGATGATGTGAGCTTCTTGAAGGATGAGACTGGGACACTTCTTTGATCTGTGTTAGCACCTCGATCCAGCATGACACCATGGAAATACATTGCACTAGATTCGGGAAACTTCATTTTTGGTCCCAGTTCCATCCTTTACTGACCATATGACCTAGGGCTTACTTTCTTCAGTTGTTAAATATGGAGATAGTAACACCTTTCTCAGTTCCTCCAAAGAGCTGTCATGATGACCTAGCTCTCTCCATAAGGTATATTGAAAGAGTAATTGTTAATGGATCAATGTCAAGTGTTGGGAAATCTCTAAGGGACTACCCCAGAGATCTATGCTTGTGCTAATTAATGTTTTTATTGGCAATTTGGATGAGGACACAGATGACATGTTTATCTGATTCGAGCTGGGAAGGTTAGCTGACACACTGGATTTGAGAGTCTGGATACAAAGAATTATTTTTTTTTAATTTTTCTTATTTTATTTTAGTTTACATCATTCATTTCCACGAAATTTTGAGTTACAAATTTTCTCCCCATCTTTCCCCTACCCACCACCCCAAAACACCCATTCCAGTGTATCCCCCTCCCCCAATCTATTCTCTCCTATGTCTTCCCCCCTCACCCCTCTGACTTTTTGGTAGGGCAGGATAGATCTCCCAACCACAGTGCCTGTGATACAAAGAATTCTTGATGGGTTAAAACATTGGGTTAAATATGAAATAGCAAATTCAATAGAAATAATTCAATAATTTAAATTGAATAAAGTTAAATGTCTCACACTTGGCTTCAGTAAATCAGAACTTCTCAAGTATAATACATAAGAGAAATAGAGAGACAAAAAATTACCTTTAAAATCAGGTAATTCTGGTACACTGAAAGCTGGGATTGGATCAGCATTATGACACGATAGCAAAACAGCTAATGTGAACATAAAATTGCCATATATTGTTTTCATTAAAAGGGTGCTGATCTCATCTGTGTATGCTGCTCTGATCAGACCATGACTGGAGTATTATTGTTCATTTCTGGGCAAAATCTTTAAAATGGACGTTGATAAACTAGAATATGTTCAGAGAAGGGCCTCTAGCATGATGAAGGGCCTTGGTTTCATGTAAAAGACCCTTTTAAATTAAAGAAAATTCATATTTGATGTCCACAAAATCTTCCTAAATTAGAGCTGCCTGAAAGTGAAATAGGTTACCTTAAGAAGTGTGGGATTTCCCCCTCATTGGCATTTAGAAAAGACAGGATGATGACGTGTCATGTTGTATATTATAGTAGGGATGCCTTTCAGGCGTTTATTGGACTAGATAGCCATCAAGGTCCCTTCCAACTCTAAAATTCTGTGATTCTATGAATTGATATCAGTTGATTTCTTTTCAGTCTACCATGTATTAATGGTCATAATATAAGCAAAATCTGGATAAGGAGTTGAGGAAAACAACCATCCAGGGCAATACATTGGGCAAAGGGATATTTCAATGTCTTTAATAAATAAATACTTAAGGACATTTTGCTCTCCCCAAAACATAGGACTTTATTTTGCAATATCACATCACGGTTTAGAGGGGAGCTTGTGTTGAATAGTAGTGGTCTATTTTTAAATGTGAGTGGGGAGAGAAAGGTAGCAAGTTTAGGTACGTGCTATAATTTCTGTGCTTTGTTTAGGGAATACAAAACCTTGTGTTCTGTTGAAAGAGTGGAACTTCTAGACGTTTGCTCCTTCACCAGAGGATTGCTTTTGCCAATGCTAGGCATTGCTTCACACGTGGAAAATGGTTTTTGTGCATGGGGAAGGAGGATAGTCCCTTTTCCAAGAGTTTACTTTGAGAGTTCAGGATTTAACCTAGGCCACCGATCTCAGCAAGAGATTATTCTAGTATATTTGCCCACCTCGGTTCATGCCTTTGAAAAGTTGACATGAGATGAATTAAAATAAAATAACGGTATTTACATTAGTGTTATTTTCAGAGTGGTCCGTGATCATGAGTTTGAGAATTCATTTAATGCTTCCTCCTGCCTCCTGCTTCTAAGGCATACAGTTCTCATTCCCCCTATCTTACTGAAGTGAAACAGAATGTTTCCACGATCAAATTATTTTCTACCAGTATTCAAATTAATTAACCTTTCTGTAAATTATCTGTGCTTTGAGACAAGTGACTTAAATTCCATTTTAAAAAGGAAAAGCTGGAGTGAAAAGGAGAGCTAAGAACAACAAAAATTTCAAACAGAATCCCAAAGTATCTCCTTGAGCAACATAAAACAAGAAGTGTATTCTCTATTAGCAGAGAAAACCTGGCCAATTTTATCTTTCCTCTGGGAAATATTCCTTTGGACACACTTGTCAAACAATCTTATATGTACAAGTTTTTCTTCTTTTTTCTGAACTATTTAAATATGTATATGTATATATCTTTCTATCTGCAAAAACACATACATAGCCCCAATATTGTATTTGTGTGTATGTATATGTATGTATTTGTATAAATTGCACATCTTCAAAGAGACAAATGATTACCAGCTGTTCACTCTCACTTCCTCCTGTGGGCATTTTGGAATGCAAAGTCCTAGAGAAGTGAAACCCTTGTTGAGTTGGGAAAGTTTGCATTTGCTGAAGTGATTGAATCAGCAGTTGCTTATTCATGGATCATCCCTGCCTCATTCTGGAGGGTAATAGCTGAAGGATTTGCAAACGATCTGATTATGTTTGACATTCATGGGTGCCTGATTGTGATGACAGTGGAATGAAAATAGACTAGGAGTCTAAAGAATGAATGGGCTTTAGTCCTGACTTTGGCACTAAGTTGCTCTTACCTTGGTTATATCACTAACTTCTCTGGGCTTCAATTTCCTCATCTGTAAAATGAAACATTTGGACTAGATTATCTCTGAGGTGCCTTCTATTCTATGGTTTCTGGTTTCCATAGATTGGTTTGGGTCCATTCAAAGTTCCTTCTTCACCCCTACCCCAAAATGATCAGGGCATATTTTTCATCCAAAATTTCCTTCCAACTCCTCTCTATCTGCGTTCCTTCCAAGAAACATTTCTATATTTACTCATTGGGTCTACTGTCAACATTCCCAGACCTCACCCCTTTTATTTTGTTCCCTTCATAAATTCCAGAGTATGTTACTGTTATCTATGTACCTATGGGGGGGGGGGAGGGAAATGTTTTTAAAGTTATATCTTGTATGTATTCACATGTAATTTAAGATTTATATTTTCTGTCATGTCTTCTCCTTTAGACTCTCAACTACTTGAGGGTAGAATCTAGTTTTCTCCTTGTAGTTCATTGTATATCATGAATGTCCAATAAACATTTGCTGACTTACTGAAACAGTGAGACCACATCTTGTTCCTAACTAAAGTGTTATTAACTTTGGGACTTGTTCCACATTCCATGTTTCTAGATAGACATTTTTTGTTTCAGTGCTGTTGCTGCTATGATCCAGCTGTGACAAGAGTAGCGTGATGATACATATTCTCCCACAGATGTCATCCTTCTGGCTCTGGTGATAGGATGAGACTAAGACTGAAGCCCACACTTGTGATTCCACTCCCTTGGCTAGACAGCTGTCGGTTGTATCGCTCACTAGACTTAACTCCCTTTCCTTTGGAGGTACCACTGCTCACAACAGTTGGCAGCTTGAGGGACTAATTGCAATCTAGCAGAGACTGTTAACTTTTTCTTAAACAGTCACAGTGGATGCCCTTCAATCTGTTGAGTGAGTTTTGAGGGAAAATGAATTCCAGAACTTAATCTAGAGAGAAGGTAAATGATTCCCAATTTCTTTAAAAGTATTAACTTTATTCTTGACTCTCTTGTTATTTCCTCTTTTTCTTTATCATCTTCTCATTTTATGGAAGTGGCAACATGGAAGACAGTGTTACTTATTAGTGACTGAGCATAAATATTAGGGCCACAATCACTGGTTTACCTATTCTCCTGCTCTGTAACATTGAACCAGGCAAATCTATTATCCCATTTGAAAATATGGTCATCAATCTACTGATCAGTTTAGCAAACAAAAGGTTATGAAGAACAGGATTGGTACTTGTTTTGCTCTCTCAAAAATTATATTTGTGTAAATCCATGTGGAAGCTGGGTAATCCTGGCCATGATCACATATTATGTCTGTGGTGATAACAGTGCATGAGCACTTTTCTAGAAAAATGAAGCCATTGCCCCCCCCCGCCCCCAAAATACCCTTTACCCTTTAAAAATAGGTTATTGCCTTCCAACAAAGGAGCAGAGCCCTTGCAATGTGCTTTAGGATATTGTTGTTTGTCCTTTATTCTCAAAGAGGACCATGACATCAGTCAGGTATGCCATGACATACAAGTGTATTAGGTTTAAGTGAGAGAGGGCTGTGCAAAATCACCAACCTCCCTTTCTCCTCTCCAATCATCTAGGTCCAGGGGCAAGAAATACATAAAAGGGCCATTGACCAAGTTTCAGTAAAATGATACATCTGGATACCATTCACTATCTGGTTCCCTATAATGGGGAGGCTACCATTTTGTTGTTTCAAGACCACTAGGTTGAGGCCCAAGAGAACTGACTTTGATCTAGCTTTGCCCCAACAAAGCTTGTGCTCTGGAATCTTTTCCCTTGTCTGAATGTCATTTTCCTTTTCTGAAAATGGAGGAGATTGTGAACTCTAACATCCTTCCTAGACTTCATATTTTACAACTTATTGACACACACAAAAAACTGAGCACCTGCACTGAGCATTAAACCAGTTGGCAGGCTTGTTACAAAGCATATATTTGGGTGGTAGTGGGGGGAGCCTTTTGATGACGCTTGCAGTATACTAAGATCTCTTTGAGGTCTCAGGTAATCTTTGTAAACTTAGTGAAAGTATAATGCACTTTGACTATCTTGCATTTTTTGGAGGTATCACCTGGAGGTCAAGCGGTCTCAACCAGTCTTGGTTGATGTCCACAAAGGGATTGTAGAGTTGTTTTTTTCGAAAGGGTTCATAGTATGAGCATCCATATACTAGGCTATACTGAAGTACTTTCCATATCACATGAGAAAGGTCACCAGAACCTAAATAGGGGATAATGATTAAATAAATAAATAATTTTTAAATTCTTTTCCCTCCCCTTTTGCAACTGTTCATCTATATACTCAATCTGTTACCTATCATAATATACAGTATTTTCACTTTACCCTTCATATTTAGAATGGAGGGGGCCTTTGACCTTACCCTCTAACTCAAGACTTCTCAACGTACATTGCTTTTCTAAATGATGGTAGGATAAAGTCCCTAGTCTGATGAGTTAAGGATTTCTCTCAGAGTTTCCAGGGGATGTGCACATTGATATAATAAAAAAACAATATTAGTATGAGGGCAATCTCCTTAAAACTGTGGAAGTCTGCTAAACTGATTTCCACAATCTACCTGGTCCTCACTTTACTTATATATGGGACTTTGGGGTGGATTCTTTTTTTAATTAAATTTTGTTTATTTTTAGTTTACAACATTCATTTCCACAAGATTTTGAGTTACAAATTTTCCCCCCGTCTTTCCCCTGCCCACCACCCCAAAACAGTGATCCCACTGAATACCCTCTCCCCCAATCTGCTCTCTCATATAACTTCCCCCACACTCCCTCAGACTTTTAGGTAGGGCAAGATGGATCTCCATACCCCAGTGCCTATCTATCTTATTTCCCAGTTGCATGCAAAAACAACAACAATAATAATAATTTTTAAAAAACATTTTATTTAAAACTTTGAATTCCAGGTTCTTTCCCATTTTCCCTTGTCATCCACCCTTACTGGGAAGATAAGCAATTCTATACAGGTTGTACATGTGTAGTTACGCAAAACATTTCCATAGTGTATATACTGTGGAAGACTGACTCTATTTCCCTCCATCCTATCTTACTGACCACTTGTTCTATTTTCTACTTTGTCCCTCTTTAAAAGTATATGCTTCTAACTACCCTCCTCCCCCAATCTGCCCTCCCTTCCATCATTCCCCCTTCCCTCCTACTTTCCTGTAGGGTAAGATACTCAAAGTATGTTTTTCTTCCCTCCTTAAGCCAAATTCAGTAAGAGTAAGGTTGACCCATCCCCTTTTGCCTTCTTGTTCTTCCCCTCCATTGTAACAGTTTTCCCTTGACTCTTTTATATTAGATAATTTGCCCTATTTTGTCTCTCCCTATTTCCTCTCCTTATATTCCTCTCTCAGCTCTTAAATTTATTTTTTAAATACCATCCCTTCCTATTCAATTGATCCTGTGCCCTCTGTCTACCTGTACACATATATACACACTCACATATGTATTCATATGCACATATACCCTCATATAGACATGTATGTATACATATATATATCTACATTTATATTCCCTTCACCTATCCTCATACCGAGAAAAGTTTCATGATTTACAAGTATTGATTTTCCAGGTAGAAGTGTAAATATTTCAACTTTGATAAGTTCCTTATGATTTCTTTTTTCCTGTATACCTCCTCATGTTTCTCTTGCTTCTTGTATTTGAATGTCAATTTTTCTATCCAACTCTGGTTTTTTTCATCAAGAATGCTTCAAAGTCCTCTATTTCATTGAATGACCATATTTTCTCCTGAAACATTATACTCAGTTTCACTGGATAGGTGATTCTTGGTTTTAATCCTAGCTCTTTTGACCTCCAGAATATCATGTTTCAAGCCCTTTCATCCCTTTATGTAGAAGCTGCTAGATCTTGTGTTATTCTTATTGTGTTTCCACAATATTCAAATTGTTTCATCTTGGCTGCTTGTAACATTTTCTCCTTGATCTGGGACCTCTGGAATCTGGCTATAATATTCCTAGGAGTTTTCTTTTTGGAATCTTTTTCAAGAGGTGATTGGTGAATTCTTTCAATTTCTATTTTGCCCTCTGGTTCTAAAATATCAGGGCAATTTTCCTTGAGGATTTCTTGAAGGATGATTTCTAGGTTCTTTTTTTGATCATGGCTTTCAGGTAGTCCAATAATTTTTAAATTGTCTCTCCTGGATCTATTTTCCTGGTCAGTGGTTTTTGCAATGAGATATTTCACATTGCCTTCTATTTTTTCATTTGTTTTGATCTGTTTAATAGTATCTTGATTTCTCATAAAGTCATTAGCTTCCATTTGCTCCAGTCTAATTCTGAAGCAATTATTCTCTTCAATGAGCTTTTGAAATTCTTTTTCCATCTGGCAAATTTGTCTTTTTGAAGCATTCTTCTCCTTCTTGGCTTTTTGGGCCTCTTTTGCCATTTGAGTTAATTTATTTTTTAAGGTGTTATTTTCTTTGGTCAGGTTGTTGACTTTCTTTTCATGATTTTCTTGCATCATTCTCATTTCCCCTCCCAATTTTTCCTCCACTTTTCTTACTCCATTTTCTTTTTTTATTTTGTTTTGTTTTGCTTTTGCTTTTTGGAGGGAGGAAGGTAGGGCAATTGGGGTTAAGTGACTTGCCCTAGGTCACATGGCTAGTTTTGTGTTAAGTGTCTGAGGCCAGATCTGAACTCAGATCCTCCTGATTTCAGGGCCACTGCACCACCTAGCCACCTTGTCTTATTTGATTTTCAGAATCCTTCTTGAGCTCCTTCATGGCATGTTACCAATTCATATTTTTCTTGGAAGCTTTGGTGCAGGAGTTCTGACTTCATTGTCTTCCTTCCATTCCATGCTTTGATCCTTTTTGTCCCCCAAAAAGGAATCTAATATTTGATTGCTTTGTTTGCTTTGCTTCCTTTGCTTGCTCATGTTACCAGTCAATTGCATGACTTTTGAGCTCTTTGCCACAGTGGAACTCTGCTTCCAGAGAGGAGAGCTTTGTCCCAAATAGCTGGGGTTTTCACAGGTGCCAGAGCTGTTGGTTGGCTGCCCTCTCTGCTGCCCCCACAAGCTCTGGCTTACTGGTCACACACCTCAGGACCACCGCCCAAGACCAGGATCCAGTTCTAGGCAGGTTAAAGCAAGAGAGATTATCCTCTGAACGGTCACTTGGTCCCCATATGATCTGCAGGCCAGAAGGCCTGAAGCAGCCAAGTGCAGGTGGCTGCACTTTTGCCTCTTCTCCCATTATTTCCCCGGGGGCAGAGGCTGGACCATGCTCTGAGTCCCTCTTGGTTCCAACAGAGTTCCACTGAGCTTTTACTTTGTCTTTGGCATTTATGGGTTGATATTTCTGCACACTGCCACAGCTGCTGGTGATCCACTCTCCAGAAGTTCACTCTAGCTGGTTGGGGCCACCATAGGGCTAAAACCTGTGGGCTCATGCATAACGTGGCTCAGCTCCCAGCATGCTGCAATGGACCCTTCCTGTCTGCCTGCCAGGTTGCCTTCAGCAAGAGATTCATTTCTCTTTGTCACTTTGTGGGTTCTGTAGTTCTAAAATTTGCTTAGAGTCATATTTTATAGGTATTTGAGGTGGTTATGGGAGGAGCTCATGGAGTTTTCCTGCTCACTTCTATGCTGCCATCTTGGCTCTACCCCCCTTGGGATGTATTCTTAAAGTCTTGAAATATGTAGAGATGAACTGATAGGCGTGTAGAATGCTGATTACAAAGTTTAACTCAACCTGTCTTGGAAGGTTATATTTGTTGTCACTTGGTTGTATTCCTCTTTCTTTTCGAAGAGGAAAGTCAAAAAGTCTGGTGTGGTCTCTAGTTGGTCTTTGTTTCAGCTTGAAAATGGGACAAGAAACTGCCTGGGAGCAGCCTATTTTTATACTCAGTTATTTTCTTATTCTTTTTGTCAGGTAAAGCTGTTTTCATTTTTTTGTGTTCTTTTATTTTTATTATTTGGATATGGTTTCCCATAGGATGCATCAGTAGATGGTTGTAATGGACTTACATAACCAAGTTATTTATTATCTCATTATGGCCTCTATTCAGAGTTAATACATTTGGTTAGAGTGGCCATGTTTACTTGATTATAATCTTTCAAATGCTTCTTTAGCCTGCTATACCCTCTAGAAAGGCAACATGGTTTCTAATGGATTATGAAGCAGAAAAATCATAATTTGTTTCCTACTGCTGACTGATTATATGTACTCTGTTAATTGACCTCCATTTTTCTGAAATTCAGATCCTTCTTCCTTTGTGTGATTAGGGTGCTCAAGTGCCATGGTTTTCCAACGTTTTTGAAAACATTTTTTCATGATTTTTTAAAGCCCAATTGTCTCTGCCACTCCTGCTATCCAGTTAGGACCTAGTGTTCAGTGAACTGAAATGCCCTTGTCTCCATCAGCATTTCTTCTTAGACCCAGGAGAATGCTTGGATAAAAAAAGAACAAAGGTTGGCCACCCTATCTTCCCTGTGGGTAGTAAAGCCTTTTATTATTCAGGGCAGTGGAGGACAAAATTAGCAAAGAGTTAACTAATTTGTTTCATTTGTTAAAATTTCAATTTAAACTGTTCTTTGAACTTTGCAAACCAGATAAAAAGATTTTAAAGCCTTTCCTCAACAGTGCAACCCTGCAGTGACAGCAGTGTTCAAAACTAACCAGAATAAAAGACTTTTTGAGAACCATTTCCCAAAGAAACTGACTGAATCTGATATTGTCTGTTTTGAAACCTCCTCCTCCCCCAGTGTAGGAACAGACAAACATACCTTCACCTTTTCTCCTTCTGAGATTTGTCTTTAAGGGTTTGTTTTGAGGACAAGAATGACAATATATTGAGGACTACTACTCATGTAACCTGGTGTACATTTTGCCTGCACCCACAAGAAATAGGTATTAACTACCCAGAATCATGTGAGGGTCTTTTGTTGTTGCTGTTGTTAGTATTTTGAATGTCAATTATCTAGGTTGATAGGAAATCTTTCTTAAGATTTCCCCTTAAATTTAATTTCCTATGAAAGGCTTTTTCCTTTTACCCTGCAACTCTGTCATGGTTTAGACATGTGTTTAGTTGCTAAAAATTTTTTTGATAAGTTTGAAAACACACACACACACACACACACACACTTTTCCCTTACAATTGAGGGATTGTCTTTTGCTATACTGGGCCCACTCTATTGGCAGACAGGGTATTGAAATGTCTTGCTTTAAGTATTCCAGCTCTTCTCTGAAAGGGTGGGATACTCAGGCTCTGAAAGCTGAATATGTTGTGTTGAATGGAAGAAAAATTCTCAGAGCATTACCCTTCATTAGTGCCTCTCTGCTAGGTGCCTTGTTACCATGTTTCCTTTCAAACATCTTCTAATCAGCAACGGAATCTGTCTTTAAGTGCCTGACTCCTAAATAGCCAGTCTTCCATAAAAAATTATGCTCAGTTCACTTTTCTATAGTTTTTGATCATCAAGAGCCTGATATTCTACTTGTTAACATTTTCTATGGAGTTAAAACTTTGTAATACTACTTTTGAACAATATGTCTTGGGGCACTGAACTTAAAACTTGGTCACACACCAAATTTTTGGAACATTTATATCTCTTAGTAACTAAGTAGGGATTTTTTCTGCAGTGGATTCAGTCTGTTTCCTCTTCTGAAAGTTTAAAATTCATTAGTTTCTTTTAAGGTCTCTAGCAGACTTGCCTAAATATGGAGAGTGACTTCATAAGTCTTACAAATTGAGGGATTTCAAAAGTTCTCCTCACCAATGACTTCACTGGTTATCCACATGTTCCTGAAATTTCCATAATTATAGATTTCCACTCAACTAAAAGTTTAATGATAGGAATTTTTTTATAAACAGGTTGTTTCTCTATCCCTATCTTAAAATTTAAATATATTAACTTGAACAGGCAAACATGATATTTTATCAGATGTTAATTTATCAGATTAGCTAGTCTCAGTGGGCAGATCCCTGAGGGAATGTCAGGGCAGATATGTTTTTAACAAAAAAGATCAAAAGGCTCTGGAGTTGTGTTACATCCCAAGGAAATCAGACTTAGGTGACTGGGTACCTTGGAACTCACCAGCCAGAATGAGACCCTGTACATGGACCAGGGAAATTCATGAAAGGAAGGAGATTGTGGGAGTCATGTGATATACCTCCATCATAGCTTTTTCTAACCTCTGTCCTTTTTCTCAAATGGAATTTTGCCTCTATTCAAGGCCTCCAGTTCCTTCTCAGGTTTTCTCCCTACTTTCCTCTTGATTTCCCAGATTTAATGCCTTGTAAATATCAAAAATATCAACCAGGGAGAACAGTTCTTGCATCCATACATAGAGTCTGAAATGGTTCTTTATTGAACTTTTTCTAAGATGGCATCGTGACCTACAATACAACTTTATAGTCTGTAACAATTATCTTGGTTATTAATTCATTAGTCTGTTTTACCTCAGTGGAATGCAAGCTGCTCAAAGGTAGGGAACCATCTTTCCTTTTGTTTTTGAATCTTGGCACATTGTAGATTTTCTTTTTATCTTTTGTACAAAAAAGCACATTACCTTTAAAGACCACACTCATTCTTGTTTCAGTGACATGGTGAGACTCCAGCTCTAAGAATCCCCTCTTTCCAACAGAAGTTACATGTTTTTATTTATTCTGAGTCTTTGTAATATGACATTTCCAGGAGCCACAATCTGTCAGTATGAAATAACCTTCGATTCTCATGGATTGTAGCTACTTTACAACATAACTTTTTTACAAGTTGTTGCGTCCCCTGTAGCTAAACTTGGTGAGACTCACTCTGAGCCAAAAGACATAATGGAGAAAAGTCCCATCACTGAAATCATCTTCAAAACCTTTCCAGCTTGCTAGGATATTTCAGACCTTATTCTTCACTTGGCCTAACCCTTCACAAGTCCAGCATCCCCTACATGTCATCTTCCAGTTTGGGGGCTGCATGATAAGCCATTGGAGTACCATTTTCAATAGTGAAAAATTCAGTCTTCTATAAAAGAATGTCAGAAGTAAAAATGACCCCTCCCTTTAAGGAACTCACGTTCCACTGAGATGAAACAAGAAGTATTATATCCTACAGTCTAATAAACTAAATAGCTTGACTAAGAGCCCTCTGTGGTTTAGTCAGAATTCAATTTTTCCCCTTTATGATTGACTCCTAGCTGTGTTCTCATGGGCATATGTAATGGTAATTAATTTAGCAGGTACTCGGTCCTTAGCAACTAAGGGCTAAGTACTTCTGTGAAAGAGGCAGAGGGTGTGAACTCTGTCTGCTGTGTGAAAGAGACAGAGGGCATGAACTCTGTCTCCTGTTGCTGACATGGCAGGAGAGGGGTGTCTGAGACAGGAGGCCAGTATGTGTGTGTGTGTGTGTGTGTGTGTGTGTGTGTGTGTGTGTGTAAGAAGAGTTCCAGAGACAGAGGATCAGAATCAAGAAGTTTTACTCCTGCTGGAGGAAGCAGAATTGTTCCAGCATCTGGGAGCTGGGCTGCTTCTGAACTGAGAACTGAGTTGGAGTTTTCTATGAGACCAGAATCTGGTGAAGGCTGAAGTGGCTGCTGCCTCCTAGAAGGGTGAGATTTCTTTTGGGTCCTAGGGCCAGCTGAATTGCTGGAGGACTGAAGAAGCATGACCAGGATAAGACTTTGTTTATTTGTGGCTTGGTTGATCCTTGAGTTCCCAGCAACAGAAGTAGTGAAGGGTTTGAGATGTGCTGGACCCTGTGAGCTTCAGT
>CM053582.1:443154919-443167863 GCA_028627135.1 Pseudochirops cupreus
CTCTGAATCCAGATGACTGGTGGATTCAGGTAGGAGCTGGACCATGGAAGGGGATCCAGGGAATCTGAGAGACTGTCCTGAGTCAAGATGAAGAAAAGGCCTCCCCTTGGATGCATGATGAAATTGAAGTTTACTAGACACTGAGGAGTGGAGTGTTTATGTAATTTTCTAATGATTGTATTTAGTGATTAATTATACTTAGTGACTGATTGATAGATAAATGTCTGATTAAGTTAATCTATGATTGCCCCATGAGTAGAAGATTGATTATTGTATTGTGAAATGACTGAATGACTAAGGAGGGTTTCTCCCCTTAGGGAAACCAGATGATTATTCTTTTGTTCTTTGTTCTAAATATTGTGGCCACTGTAGTGAAAACTATGTGGCCATTCTAATGTTAAGCTGTTATGAAAACTATATTGTGATTTTCTGTGATAAGATGTAATGTTGTGGATATTATATTGTGATTTCTTGTGAATGTTTGCCTTGATTTGTAATGGAATAAATGGGGTGTTCACTATACTGTGTAATCTGAACCTTAAAAGCTGTTCACAGTAGTATTCTTTTGGGAATCTGCTTGTGCATGGCATTACAGCATATCTGTGCTGAGTTTTGGCATGGATCACAGATAGGTGTGCTATTTACTGTCACTCTGTAGCTGCTAGGTTGTATGACATTGAGAAGATACACATGTCTCTTGATGTTTCAATTTTCCCATTTGTGAAGTGGGAAAGACAACTAATTGTATCTTAGGTAACTGGAGAAGAAATAATGTCTGGGTTATAAAGGGAGCTGTTGGTTGATACTACAATGTTTCTTTTACTACCCTCTGTCCATTTATTTCAGGGAAACCTAGGAAGGAAGGAATCACTATGTCCAGAGTATAGAAGTTGGCAGTTAGGTTATCTAACAGATAGAGTTCTGGAACTAAATTTAAATTCTGCTTCAGACTCTTACTAGCTGTGAGATATTTGGCAAATCACTCAACATCTCTCCGCCTCAGTTTCCTCATCTGGAGATTCAGGATAATACAAGCATCCACCTTCTAGGAATTTGTTGAAGATTAAATGAGATCTCGTATATAAAGCTCCTTGCAGACCTCAAATTCCTATATAAATTCTGGCTATTATTAAAAGTGATTGTGGTTAATAGGTATTACTCTTCAGTTTTCTTTGTCATCAGTAATTATTTTTCAAGCCCCACATTCCACACTGACCATTGTTAGATGAGGTAGGAGTTTGGAATAGGCATGAGAAGAAGCCAGAATGAAGGAGGATATGTAACCCTGAGGAAGTCCTTTAACTTCTCAAGGTTCCCAGTCAACTCTTTGTTTACTCTGAAATAGTTGTCAGTATTGATCAATGAGAAGCATTTCCATGTCAAGATTTCTAAATCTTAGTGAAAACATAGGTCCACACCAGAAATAAAACTGGGTTCCATTCCAAGCTCTGCCACTCGTGATCTGTGTGACTTTGGATCTGTCACATATTCTTCTCTTTAAACTCCCTAGAACCCAATTTCCAGGTCTGTAAATTGAAGGGATTGGACCAGATTGTTTTCAAGGACATTTTACATCTCTAAAATCTTTCTCCTTTTTATTATTTTTTTCCTTTATGTTATTGGGAATAAAGACTGAGAGAGTTGGTTGTGAATGGGTGGAGACGGTAGGAAATTCAGATTGTTTTTATTATTGTTTAGAAGGAAAAGAATTATTCACCTTGGAGAAGAATTGTTCTTCTCCATAGCCTAAGTCTACTGAGTCATTGTCTCAGTCTCTTACCCTGTGATCTTTGGCCGAGCTTATTGGAATACAGCACAAACCACAAAAAACCCAACTCTAATAAACGGCAGATCATTTTGAGGGATTTTTGTTTTCATTCCTGTATGTGCTCTCCCAGTGAGATAGGAAGCCTTTAATGAGACTTTTCCTAAATGATGCTGCACGTGAAATTTTCTCCATTTTACAAACAAATGGCCATTTCATGAGGTTGAAATTTTTCACCTCTTCACCTCCCTCACCCCCTTCTTCAGATACATTCCACTGTGGGGCTATTCCTATACTGGTTACTGATTGGTGGTTCTATTCCAAGTCCCCTTTAATTTTTCAATAAGTCTACAAGGAGTCTTAGACCACAAACTTAAAGGGAATTGACTTATTTACTTGACTCAATTCACTAGGACGATAGGCAGTTAGTTATGTCAGTGTGGTCCTTGGGAGGGGAGGAGTCCATGAGAAGCAATGCTATATAAATAACCATCTAATTTTTTAAAAAAGCATGCTTATTCTTCCATTTAAAAGAAGCTTTGTTTGGCATAAAGTTAGTATCAGTTCTCTGCATGATCCTTGTCTCCTACCCAGTAGGTAAGTCACATCTAAAGCTCATTCTCACTTTAGTACTGCTAAAGAAAATGAGACAGTGGATTTCTAGAAATCTATATTCCCTCTCGAAAATGACCCCATGAGAGATTTTCTTGACAAAGATACTGGAGTAGTTTGCCATTTCCTTCTCCAGCTCATTTTACAGATGAGGAAACTGAGGCAAACAGGGTTAAGTGATTTGCCCAGGGTCACATAGCTACCTACACAATTATGAGACAGATTTGAACTGAGATCTTCCTCACTCCTAGTCTGGTCCCTACTGTGCCACTTAGTTGCCCCATTAATTACCTATGATATATTATTTGTGTTCTGTCCCCTATCAGTAGCTATACCTCAAGATTTGGTGCTTAGTGTTCTTTTGTTTTCTCTCTTTTGGTGATCTCATTAGTTCCTGTGGGTTCAACCAAGACCTCTGTATAGATACCTTGCAGATACCAGCCCTAGTCTCTCTCTTAAGCTTCAGTGTTACTTTGATAAATGCTTCTTCAACTTTTGAACTAGCTGTCCCATAGACATTTCAAATTTGGCATGTCCAAAACAACTCTTCTTCTCTCAGCCTTGTCATTCTTCCCCTTAAAAATATTCTCTTTCCCCTAACTTCCCAACTTCTGTCATGGCTGTCAACATTCTTTCAGTCACCAAAGTTTGCAATCTCCAAGTTATCCTTGATGCTTCCTTTTATTCAGTGGTAGCTAGTTGGTAGAGTGGATAGCATGCTGCTCCTGGAATCAAGAAGATGGGAGCTCAAATGTAACCTCAGACAAACTGTGTAACTGTGTATTGTCACATAGTCTTTGCCTAGCTCATTCTCTTCATCTACAAAATGGGGATAATATTAAGACCGACCTTGGAGGGTTGTTATGTGGATCAAATGAGGTAATATTTGTAAAATTCTTTGTAAAATTGAAAGCAATATATAAATGCTATTATTATTAAATATTTTTCATTTGCCCTCATTTGCCATTCATTTGCCCTGTTATTATAGTGTCATTTAAGCCTCTTCATAGTCCCCTTTGAAGTTTTCTTGGCAAACATACTGACGGGGTTTGCCATTCCCTTCTCCAGGTCATTTTATGAATGAGGAAACTGAGGTAAAGACGGTTAAGTCACTTGCTCAAGGTCACACAGCTAGTAAGTGTCTGAGACCAGATCGAACTCATCAAGATAAATCTTCCTGATTCTAAGTCCAGTGCTCTATTCCCTTTGCCACCAAGCTGCCCTCATATCCTACCTGTTGCCAAGTCAGTTCTTTCACCCTGACATCTTTCATATCCATCCATTTCTCTGCAATCTTTACACAGCAATCAGGTGATGAGAGCAAGAGATAAGGATTTCAGACCTTGATCATCTCTAGCCTGGACTGTTACAAGAGTTTCTTTACTGTTCTCTTTGACTTCTTTCTCTCCTCTCTGATTCATCCTTCACATATGTCTCACCATGTTGCCCTTACTCCAAAAACTCTAATTGCTTCCTGTTGCCTTGAGGCTAAAGAACAAAGTTCTCTAGTTGGCCTTTAAAACCTTTTATAAAATGTCTTCAACTTAGCTGTTTACACATTTACACGTTGTTCCTCTTTACACTCTCTGTGTTCCAGCCAAACCCTCCAGTTTTTCTGATCTTAACACATCAAATTCATTTTTCCATCTCTATATCTTTCCTCATCCTCCTTGCCATTGCCATCCCCTCATTACATGGTATATATTTTATATTTATTTAGCTATGAAAATCTTGTACTTCCTCACATAGAGCATAAGCTTCTTGAGGGCAGGCCCTATTTCCTTTTCAGTGTTCTATCTCTAGTGCCTGCCACCGTGCCTAGCACAGTGCATTCTAAGAAATGCTCATTGATCAGTCTTTCGGTGCATTAAAAGGTGTTATGATAGGTACTAGGGACACAAATATAATCTTTGCCCTTAAAAGACTTTCATTCCACTGAAAATGAAAGACAATTGTAGTGATGTCATAGCTTTAAAGATCAAAGGGAAGATCTCTGGCCTTCAATGACCTTTGTTTATTATGTGTCCTTTTAAAGGCTTTTCTTTTATCTGACTATCTCTATATACCAAGGACAGTCATTTCAATTCCAACTACCATTACTCCATTCACGGCCATCATACTGAATGAATAACTTTGTCAAAATGCTCAAGTACTCATAAACATAGCATGTATCAAAAGTTTCCTCATCAAGTCTGTGCTCTGGATTTAAAGGAACCACTTATAGAGCTTGTCTACTAGTGTATGTATAATACTGAAAATGGACAATGAGCTTGGTCTAGAATTGAATTTGACCAGGAGAATGAGTTGAATTATCTTTTAGAAAGTGAAAAAGAAAATTAATAGCTCCAAACTTTCTTTTAAGCCAAGACGCATTTGTTTATTTTTAAATACTGATAGTCTTCTAGTCATTATTATATGTGGAAGAATCCAGAAACATTACAGTTTGAAGTGAAGTTGAAAATAAATCAAAGGGCATTGCAGAGGCACATAGTAGAAAACACAATTATTATAAATCAGATTTTAGAAAGAAAGGATGCCATCAATGATGTATGCATCATTTTAAAAGGGTGAAGTATTAACAATGGTCAGCCCACCTGTTCCATTGTTATCTAAGCCATGTCAAGAATATATATAGACATTTATTTTCACATTACAAGGACCCCATGTGATGAATCAATAAATAAGCAATGATTGCCTCCTGCATTTCAGTCTCTAGAAAAAAGAGGTAAAAGATACTCTGGGCCCTGAAGGAGCAAACAATCTAATGGAGGAGACAATGTGGAAATGAACAGATACAGGGTAATCTGTATACAGGATAAATAGAAAGTAAACAGAGGGAAGATACTAGAATTAAGAAATGTTGGAAAAGTCTTTCTATATAAGATGGCATTTAATTTGGGATTTGATGGAAGCCAAGCAAGCCAGTGTAGTGTCAATGCAATATTTACAGTGCCCACGATCTTGATAAAGACTATGACTATAACTATCACTTGATGTCCAACTGCAAAACATACCAACTTCTCCATATAGGGGGCAGAACAGAAATATTTATTTAGACACCAGAAAATTGAATCCCAAAACCAGTAAACCAATTCCATTATAGTACCAAAGATATTTAGAAGCCATAATAACACTGAGAGCCACAGCATTCCCTTGCCTGAGCACCTCTCTCTCCCACCATCTCACTAGCTCTGATTCCCAGCTTCCTCTGGACTCTGTTTCCCTTCAGCAAACTCCTCCCCCCATAGGCTTCATAGACTACATTCAGCCTATTAGGGAGCAGAGTTTATCTTCACAGTAGGGAAGATTCCTGTGGGCTCTGTTGCACTCTTCAGCAAATTCCCTCCATCACAGGATCCATATGATTACATTCAGTCTATCAGGGGGAAGAGTTTACTTTCAAATCAGGGGTGGTCTTCAAATCCCCCCCAGGTCTATTAAGGGGCAAGAAAGATCTTCAAATTCCCATTCCCATTACAGCCAGTGGGTAGAGATGAGGAGGGATAACATTCCAGGCATGGCCGACAGAGAAAATGCCCAGAGCTGAGAGATGGAAGATCTTTTCAGTGAAGCAGCCAGGATGTCAGTGTTACTGGAAGGAAGTGTGCATGTTGTGGAATAACGCAAAAGAAGACTCAAAGGTAGGATGAAACTGGTTATGCGGGGCTTTAAACATGGAATAGAGGATTTGGTATTTGACCTTGGAGGCATTAGGGATCCACTGGAGTTCATTCTGTAGGGAATGACATGGTTGGACCCGAGGATTAGAAAAATCACTCTGGCAACTGGAAGATGGATTGGAGTCTTGAAGTGAGAGTCTTGAGGCAGTTAGACTTCCCATAAGGCTGTTAAAATGGTCTAGGCATGATGGACAGCCTACACTAGAATGATATGTATCAGAGGAAAAAAGGGACATATTTGAAGGATTTTGCATAGGTGAAATTCATAAATTTAAAGGAGAACATAAATAATTTCAACAGCTGAATTACACATGGAGTGAATGTGATTTTTTTTATCCTTAGATGTAGTATCTACGTTGAGAGCACAGATGCATTGGAATATTGGAGCACAGGAGAGTCAAGTTAGTTTGCCAAATATATGTGTTGCTAAATGTTGTATAGTACAAACAGAAGGGGACTTGGACTGAGGTGACAGTGGTTCAAGTCACTGCTCTTCCTAACAAGTGGGTGTCAGAGGAGATAGAGTGCTGTCCTTGGAGTCAGGAAGATCTGAGTTGGAATTCTGCTTTAGATGCTTAGCTGAGGGCCCTCGGTATGTCACTTAATTTCTATGTGCCTTATTTTCCTCATTTGTAAAATGTGGACAATAGTATCTAACTCCTGGGATTGCTGTGAGGATCAAATGGTATATCATTATTTTTAACATCCTCCTCATCATTATTATCCTTATTATTAGTGTTAGTATCTTTTTATTATATCTCTGAGAAAGTCATTTCATCTCTAGGCCTTAGTTTTCTCATCTGCAATATGAGACTCAGACTAACCAAACTATGAAAGATCACTTATAGCCCTAATATTTTGTGATTCTGTATTGTAGGTAAATATCAAATACTCTCTTAAGTTTTATATATGAATATATACATATGTATGTTTGTACATGCTTGTATGTGTGTATACATATATAAGCATATTTGCATATGTGTACATACAAATATACACATTATTGAGTAACTCCTAGAGAGACCTGAAAGTAGTTTCAAGCAACTTTTAATCCTGGAAAATGATAATGAAAAAGGATAAAAAGTAAGCCAGTTGATAATTTTCATTTATTTCAATCCAGACTAAGTTTAAAGATATTCTCTGTATCATCCTCAAGTGTTTTAAAATGACATTGCTATTGTTTTCCTCCATATATGAATGTGACTGCAAAACTGTTAAATCCAAGAACAGTTCGTTCCAACTGCAGCTGCCTTTAAGAATGCCGGTGTTCTTTGTGGCTCTCCCACATTTAGTCAGATATCAGCCAGCTCTCATTTTGCTATTTGCTGTTGTCTGGCACCTCTGTTGCAGAGTGTTCATCACCTCCTTTCAACAGAAGTAAAAATGGTCTTGCAGTAAATTTCCAAAGCTCATTCAGCTGGTTAGTGACAAAGGCAGAAATAGAAGTCAGGACGTCTGGTATTGTGGTCCTCTGCTCTAAACACTCGAGCATGCTTCCTCACTGTCTGGATTGCTAAATATTTCAGAAAGTTTCAGTATTATTATAGTGAACAAAGTTCCAACTGTCACACTAGCTCCTATTTAGGGGCACCTAAATAATTTCATTTTTGCAAACATGCAATTTTATCCATAAAATTCCATGTTTTATAAAATAGAAAAAGACCCAATCAAACTACTAATGCCTTTTGCTGAGAAACATTGTGGTGTACCTGCTACTAATTAGTAGTATGACCTTGAAGAAGGTCATTTATCCACATTGGTCCTCAGTTTCCTTCAACTTTAAAGTGACAAGGATTGGATTATATAGTGTTTAAGTTCTCTTTTAACTTGAAATCTATGTTGTTATGAAAAGCCTGTTTTGTGTAGCAATTTTTTTTTCATTATGAACTGACCTACTACCAACAAACCCACTTGTCCAAATATACAAAGCAGATATAAAGTAATTGTCTGTAAATGAAAAAATTATATTGTTTTCTTTATTTTTAAAAGTTAACGTTTTGAGAGTTTAATGAAGTAATTAAAAATCATGCCTTTTCATTGTCTCCTTTTTGACCTTTGTTAATATCTTTTTATTATTCTTTATTATCACTGTTATTATTGCTATGATCTAGTTACTATTCTTAGCAAGGTAAATGTCCTCAAACTAGTCACTGTTATGTTATTTTCCTATATTTAATATTCTACATACTTATGCATTGTAGAAAGCACAACTGCTTAATGAATAAAAGCATTAGAATATAAGCTCATACTTTGTTGGGTCACTGAAAATGTCTCTGGAAATCACCGATATGAAATAGGACAGTGGAAATGACACGTCTCATTCTGTTCTCATGAGATTTTGACTGTTTATGCCAGGTGTATGTATTTTGAAAGTTTTTTGATACATGTAGTTTGGAGATTATATGTATTTGGTATGATAAAACCTATTAAACACTACTTTTCAAGCTTTAAAGATCAGTGTTATAATGGAGTGATTATGAACAGTAGTTCTGTCTGGGATATTGGTCTTGTTGCAGTATAGTTTGTTCCTTGATTTTCCAAAGGATATTTGACTGTCTGAATTTAGAGTATGGGGACTTTTCATCTATTACTACATAGAATTCTGTGAGCTTCTCAAAATGTATAATTCTATGCCAACTTCTGTCTTGCTAAGTTTTTGGTGGATGTACGGTCTCCATTGTTTCATTGTGTGAGCTACAAATCTCACTCATTTAGAATAGTCCTTCGGGAATTTCTAGCAGCAGTTATCTCTTCCTGAATTGCCATCATAGAAGTATTATGTTCTCTCACAATTTAGCCATTTGTTCTATGCTCTTTTGCCACCTTATTGTTCAACCTGAATTCATGCTGATGTCACCCATGAAGGGGCTCTTCATTCTACTCTTGGATTTTCATAATCTACCATGAGGTTAACTAATGGGGTGTCTAGATGGCTCATTGAATTGAGTGAGGAGGAGCTGAGTTCAAATCAGGCCTCAGACACTTAACACTTACTAGCCGAGTAACCTTGGGTAAGTCATTTAACCCCAATTGCCCTGCATTGTCCCTCCAAAAAGCAAAAAGAAAAAAAAAGGTGAATTATCCCAGTGGTATAAGCACTGGATTTAAAGTCAGAGGGGCTTGGATTCAAATCAGGGCTTCAGTTTCTTCATCTGTAAAGTAAGCCAATTGAACTAAATGTTCTCTGAGCTGCCTTCCAGCTAAAAAGTAATGATACTTTGCATAATCCTGTGATTGGTGAAGTCATTTCTCCTTTATCCAGAAGTATTTATATAGGTTTTTAGATTGTTTATCACACATCATTAAAATGTCTATGAATTCTCTTCCTCCCTCCTGGAAAGGGAGTTTTTAATCTTTCTTTATCTTCCTCAGGGCTACAGACCCTGTGTTTAATTGATATTGAATAGATTTTTGTTAGGTTACTGTAAAGCCAAGCACGAGCAGTTTTCCAGAGGACTGCTGCTGTGAATACCTTTCAAGGTTCTGACTACATAATATAGCAGACTCTATTTATTCAGTAACAAATAAGAGCAAAACATTCACAGAAAATCAAGGTGCAGCACTAAGAATGTTACAATTTATCACAAAAAATCAAAATACAGCATTCACAATGACATCATAACTCAACAACTTATCACAGATAATGGCCACATAGTTTTCACCAAAGTGGTCACATAGTTTTGAACGAAGTACAATAATTTATTCAGTCAATCACTTAGTAACTCTATCATTCAATCATGAAGTACAAAAGGTCAAAATCCTCCACCCATGGAGCACACTAAGTTACAAATCAGTCACTATTCAGTCATCGGTCACTATTCAGTCATTGGTCACTATTCAATCATCAGTCACTACTCAGTCATGAGTCATTACTCAGTACCCTCTTAAGGGGTTGTAGAAAATACACAGGCCATGCACCCCTCTGTCACAAGTAAATCACAATTTCATCCCTACTCAGTACCCACAGAGAGGTCTTTTCATCTTGACTTGGGGCAGGCTTTCAGCTTCCATGGTTCCTCTTCCATGGTCCTAGCTCCCACCCAAATCTAACCAACTGCCACCTGAGTTCAAAGGCAGACAGCTCCTAGCTCCTTGTCCAGCTCTCCATGCAGTTCCCACTCTACATTGAAGCTTATCGTGTCCAGTCCATCTCAAATCCTTGACAGTCTGTTCCTGAGAAGACAAGGCTTAACAAGGCCACAATAACATTTGTACAAAATACCAGCACCACTGTCATGCTTCCTCAGTCTTCAGCAGCTCCAGCTGGCCCTTGGAAGTCCTTTGCAGCTCCAGCTGGCCCCAGGGAATCCTCAGCAGCCTCAGCAGCTTAGGCTTGCCCTCTGAAATAATCAGCAACATAAGCTCTGTTTTCAAAATCAGAATCACTTTCTTCATGGAAGTTTCAGTCCATCAGGAGCAGCCCAGCCTTCAGATGCTCATCCCAAGAAGTTTTGACTTTCCCAGCTGGGTGTTTTCTTTATAAATAGTATTGCTCCTCCCTTTTCAGCCCCTTCCTGTTTCATCAGCAACAGGGGTTCATACCTTCTGTTTCTTTAACAGAGGCTTAATTTGAAACCAAGTGCTAAGTACCTCTTAGCTTTCCAATACAAAGGGATCTTCAAATTTCATTACCATTACAGTTACTTCCCAAGTCTGTTATGGTTCATTTTATAGTTAGAATAATGTATTAGGACCAGTATTATGTAGGTTCTTTGAATGTTTTCTTCCAATTCAGCTTTGATTTCAGGGTTCCAGTAAGTTTCTTAACATACTTAGTCCCAGTCTTTTCTTGGTTATCTTCACATTCTTTGTGTCTTGCTTGCAGGAGATCATGTATTTGAAGGTGTCATCTTCATCTATGGTTTTAATGGCTCCTTTGAATTTAAACTTGAAGGTTTCAGTCTAGTTTTGGGACTTGTTAAGAATGTTGTATTTTATTAAGTCCAAATGACAGGTGGCTAATCATTGGGAGAAGTTTTCACAAGGTATTTGACTCCTTTAATTTGGAAACCATATTTAATAATATTTAGGAGAGAGCCGAATAGATTTAAGACTCCACACAACTACAATGAGGTCCTCTAGGTGGTGCATCGATAGGACAGCAGGCCTGGAGTCAGGAAATTCTGAGTTCAAATTCAAGCTCAGGCACTTATTAACTATGTGACAGTGATCAAGTCACTTAATCCCTGTTTGCCTAAGTTCCTCATCCGTAAAAAGGGGATACACTGGAGAAAGAGATGGCAAACCACTCCCATATCTTTGCCAAAAAAATGCAGTAGACAGAAGTCTATGGAGTCACATAGATTTAGCCACGATGGAATATCTGAATAACAACAACAACAACATCAAAAAAGCCATAATTGGGCTTCATCTGCCTTAAAAAAGGCATTCTTTAGCACTTAACAGAGTGCCTTGAATAGGATAGGTGATTAATAAATGCTTTTTAACAGACTGAAATGTGGGTTCAGACTTATGTCTGAGAAGAAGCTGATAAAGTGCTTTGTTAGTAATTCACATGGCCAGGTATATCATTTTTGCAAATAACTGCGGGTCTTATCACTCTTTAACCTTTTCTTCTTTTACAGATAAGGAAGAGTTTTAGCCTCTTCCTTTTATGTAACTATCCTATTTTGTTAAGTTATCCAGTTTATATTTTCCTTGTGCTGTACTTCAGAAATTTTCCGAATGCTCCTCCTTGAGCCATCTTCGCTCCTCTGACTGTGCTTCTCACATCTCTGCAAGAAAGACTTTACTTAATATTGATTTGTTTTATTTTGTTCTTTGGGCTATTTTTAAAAATTAATTAATTTATTTATTTTCTTGTTAACATCATTCATTTTCACGAGATTTTGAGTTACAAATTTTCTCCCCATATTTCCTCTACCCAACACCTCAAAATAGCTATCCCACTGTATAACCCCTCTCCTATGTCCTCCCTCTTGCCCCTGTGACAGGAGGCAGGAAAGATCTCCCTACCACAGTGCCAGTGTATCTTAATTACCAGTTTGATGTAGTTAATAATAATAATTATTATTATATATATGTGTGTATATATATATGCATATATATATATATATATTTTAACATTTTTATGATAGAACTTTAAATTCTAGATTCTTTCCCTTCCTCCCTCATCACCCACCCCCACTGGAAGGACAAGTAAATAAATACAGGCTGTACATGTGTAATTATGCAGAACCTCTCCACAGTGAGAGACTGATTATATGGCCCTCCTTCTTACTCTGGCTCCCCCTTATTCTATTCTCTACCCTGTCCCTGTTCCTTCAGAAGTTCCTTCCAGCAACGCTCCCCCCCCAACCTGCCCTCCCCTCCATCATCCTGCCTCTCATCCCCCCCCCCCCCCACCACTCTCCTGTGTGGCAAGATACTCAGTTTACAGTTTATATCATTCCTTCCCTAAGCCAAATTCAATGAGAGTAAGCTTGACCCTTTCACTTTTGCCTTCCTGTTCTTCCCCTCTATTGTAACAATTATCCTTTGCCTCTTCTAAATGAGATGATTAACCCCATTCTGTCTCTCCCTGTCTCCTCTCATTCTAATCCTCTCCCACCTCAGAATTTCACCTTTTAGAGTATTGTCCCTTCCTATTCGATTGATCTTGTGCTCTCTATGCACTCAAATATACACATACTCACATATGTATTCATACCCATATATAAACCCTCCTATATAGACATATGTGTATGTATATGTATATATACGTTTGTATTTCCTGCACCTATCCTCATAACGAGAAAAGTTTCATAAGTTATAGTTATCATTTTTCCATGTTGGCATGTAAATAGTTCAACTTTGATAAGTTCCTTATGATTTCTTTTCCATGTTTACCTTCTCATGCTTCTCGTATTTGAGTGTCAAACTTTCTT
>CM053582.1:443168363-443209237 GCA_028627135.1 Pseudochirops cupreus
TCTTATTTCTCTTCCCAATTTTTCCTCCACTTCTCTTATTTGGTTTGCAAAATACTTCTTAAGCTGATCTGTGGCTTTTAGGCAGTCTTCATGTTTCTTGGAAACTTTTGGTGTGGGAGTTCTGACTGTGTTGTCTTCTTCTCATTCCATGCTTTGATCCTTCTTGTCCCCAAAGAAAGAATCTAGAGTTTGGTTGCTGTTCTTACTTTACTTCCTTTGCCTACTCATGTTGGCCAGTCAATTACTTGACTTCTTAGCTCTGTGGAATTCTGCTTCCAGAGGGGAAAGCTCTGTCCCAAATTGCTGGGGTTTTCAAAGTTGCCAGAGCTATTAGGGAGTTGTCATTTTTTTGCAGCCCCCACCTGCTTTCGCTCACTGAAAATGCACCCCAGGACCACCACCCAAGATCACAATCTGGATCCAGGCCATTCAATGCAAGAGCACTTAGCCTCTGAACAATTGCTTGCCCCCCCCCCCTGCAGTCTGCAGGGAGGGAACTCTGAAGCAGCCATGTGGAGGCAGATGCAGGGCTGCCACGTCTGCTGCTTCCTTGCCCTGGAGGCAGTTTGGCTGAACAGCTTTTCTCCCCCAAGTTTAACTGAATTCCACTGACATTTTATTTAGTCCTTGTTTCTTATGGCTTGATAATTCTGGAAACTGCCACACTGCTGCTGATCCACTCTCCTGAAGGCTGCAGCTGCTCCTGGCAGCCCCCAGGGCCACTCTGCAGTTTCAGGCTGGGCTGGTTTTGGCTCCCAGCGTGCTGCGATGTTCCCTTCCTGCCGAGCTGCCTTCAGCAGGAGGTGTGTTTTTGTGAGTTTTAGAGCCCTAAAATTTGTTTGGGGTCATGTTTTATGGGTGTTCTAGGTGGGTATGTGGGAGCTGCAGAACTTTGCTGCTCCTACGCCACCCTGGGCTATTTTTTTTTAAGCACTGGGCCTAAAGTGAGAAAGACATGAATTCAAATTCTGATTGAGACATTTAATTTTGTGACTTTGGGCAAGTAACTTACCCTCTCTTTACTTTCCTTTCCTCAACTAAAAAATGTGGATAAGAATAGCCTTTACCTCATTAGGTTGATATTAGGATCAAATGAGATGATATTTATGAAGTATTTAACAAAATGCCTTCACATAGTAGGTGTTTAATAAATGCTTCTTTCTTACCTTCCCTCTCACTATTTGTATTGCCTTAAACATTTTGCTTTTGCTGATTATATATTAGAATTTCTGAAATGTATTTATTTTCTGCACTCTTTACTCATCTTTTTCATTTTCTTGGGTGGTATCATATTCAAGTTTTCTACTGTTGTTCCACAGTGAGATCTGATTTCAAATCTGGCCTCAGACACTTATTAGCTGTGTGACCCTAGCCAAGTCATTTAACCCTGTTTGCTTCAGTTGTTCATTTGGAAAATGAGCTGGAAAAGGAAATAGCAGACCACTCTAGTATCTTTGCCAAGAAAATCTCCAATGGGGTCAAGAAGAGTTGGACACAACTGAAATGAATGAACAACAACATTTATATTTTACAGAGTTGGGAATGAGCACAGTATGTGTTTCACTTTACTCATTTGCAAAATGAAATGAATAACATTTAGTGAGTTTTCTCTGTGAGTTTTTGTGATATTTGGGTAAGAACAACGTATATAAAAATGTTTTGACAAGTACAAAGTGCTATATAAAATTACAAAATACATTTTTACTGCTATTATTATTAATTTTGGCGGAGGAGTGAAGAACAACTAGGGCCCTTGTCTTTCAGTCACAAGGAAATTGACCAAAATAAAATTTCAGAGCAATATTAGTGTCTATCCCTTGACTTTCAGCTGCCTATTGGTGAAATTATTATGTCTAAGATTGAGAGCTGGAAAGAACCTTCTAGGTGATTATCAACCCCTTCATTTTCTAGATGAGAAAAACCAAGGCTTCTAAAGATAGTTTCAGAGCTGGGATTCAAAATCGGCTCCCCTAGTTCTAAATCCTTTCCTCTTTCTACTATACTATCTAGGTTAATAGGACTATGACACAACACAGATTAAAAGAAGGATTAGAGAATGTTTTAATAGCCCTAAAGAGCAGTATGATGGGTGGTCTTTGGAATGCCCTAACTGATGCTTGATATTAAGGATGATTAAAGAGCACTGTGTTCAGCTATTGTCGTTTGCCCTTAGAACTAGGGGAGCCGATTTTGAATCCCAGCTCTGAAACTGTCTGTTTAAACCTCAGTTTTGTCTGATATTAGTCTTCTTGTTTTTGTTCTTTTCTTTCCTAAACCTTTGATGACCTGAGATATTCTTTTGGCTGCCTTCTGACTCCTAATTGCACACAATAGGCAGTGCACCATTTTAAGGCATTGTGAGCACAGCTTGCAATTTGAGCCCAGTACATGCTACTTCCTGCTGGTGGCCAAAGAATACTCAAAGGATGCTGAGGTTATGTGGAAGATGGAAATGTCACACCCCCTCTGTTGTTTGTGGCTCTCGTGACTGTCAGCAGCTCCCAGGCCCAAGAAGCACAACTTGTTAACCTCAGTCTCCTTACTGCTGGTGGGACAGATCTGTGACACCAAAGTTATGTTATACCAAATGGTTATGTCCTGTGGGCCATCTAACACTTTCCACTTGAATCCCTCTGCATGTGTGGATGAACTGAAGTGAGCCAAGAAGAGAGGCCTCCTCTGTGGGGGCAGCTTGCCTAATGTAGCTCATTGTTTATTTGGGCTAAAGAGCAGGCATATTTCTAGCCTGCAGTGTATTTCCTCTGAATGTACATAGTCACGGCAGTGACAGAAATGCAGGAAAACCTCCAAATGTTTTGTTTGTGATTGCGGGCTTATATGAGACAAAGACATTTTCCCATCTCTCTGCCTGCCTTATATCCCCCCAGCCTATTTGATTTTCTATCAATTTTCTGTCAATTTTTTCAGGTTTTTTATTTTTAAGATAAAGGACTTTCTTTAGAGTCACTAATAATAGCTTGGCTATAACTCCAGGTCATAAAGCTTGTCACCAGACTCCTGAACCCCAGTACAAGAAGCTTGGGACAGGTTGCCGTGTGCTCCAGCAGGAGGGTTCAACTTTAAAAGCCACAAAATAGGTAAATAAAATGAGTAAAAATCACAAATGAATAATGACCATAGATTCTTTCTATGGTGACTAGGAAGATCAAAACACAAACTCAGAAGAGGATAACATTGTCAATATACCCAAATCTGAAACCTTAGAGGGAAATATTAACTGGTCTCAAGTCCAAAAAGCCTTCTTTGAAGATCTCAAGGAGGATGTTAAAAGTCAAATAGGAGAGGTAGGAAAAAATGGGGATCGGAAATAGGAGGTATGCAAGACAGAATCAATAGCTTGGAAAAGGAAGGACAAAAATTGAATGTAGAAAAGAATTCCTTGGGGTGGCTAGGTGGCACAGTAAATAGAGCACCAGACCTGGAGGCAGGAGGACCTGAGTTCAAATCTGGCCTCAGACACTTAACACAAAAACTAGCCATGTGACCTTGGGCAAGTTGCTTAACCCCAATTGCACTACCCTCCTCCCTCCAAAAAAGAAAAAAAAAGAATTTCTTAAAAAATACAATTGGCCAAATGGGAAAAAAAATGCGCAAAAGAAAAGAACTCCTTAAAAAATAGAATTGGCCAGATGGAAAAGGAGGTACAAAAGCTAACTGAACAACACAATTTGTTAAAAATTAAAATTGGTCAAGTGGAAGCTAATGACTCTATGAGACATCAAGAATCAGTCAAACAAAATCAAGAGTGAAAAAATATAAGAAAATGTAAAATACCTCCTTCAAAAAACAACTGACCTGGAGAATAAATTCAGGGGAGAGATTTAAGAATTCTCAGTCTATCTGAAAGCCATGATGAAAAAAAAAGAGCCTGGACAGCATCTTTCAAGAAACTATCATGGAAAACTAGCCTTACATCCTAGAACCAGAGGGTAAAATAGTCATTGAAAGAATCCACCAATCATCTCCTGAATGAGACTCTAAATTGAAAAATGTGAGGAATATCATAGAACATGTGCATTCAGTTTGTTATAGAAATCTATCATGCAGATAGTAGGAGAAGAAAGGGGAAAGAAAAAGGAGGGTGTTGGAAGAAGCAATAAGGGAAAGAAAATGGAAGAGGGCTGATAGAGGAGAGGAGAGATTTAGGGAGGTGTTGGTCAGAATCAAAACACTTCTGAGGAGGGAAAGGGTGAAAGGAGAGAAAAAAATATAAAGGCGGGGGGGGGAATAGGAGAGAAATACAGAGTAATGATTATTGTGGATGTGAATGGGATCAATTCTCCCATAAAATGGCAATGGACAGGAGAGTGAATTAAAAACCATAATCCTACAGTATGTTATTCACAGGAAACACATTTGAAGTAGAAAGATACAGAGAGACTAAAGGTAAAAGACTAGAGCACAATATATTATGTGTCAGGTGAAGTAAAAAAAAAAAAAAAGCACAGATAACTGTCCTGATCTCAGGCAAAGCAGAAGCAAAAATAGATCTAATTAAAAGAGATAAAGAAACTACATCTTGATAAAAGTTACCATTGACAATTAAGTAATATCAATACTAAACATATATTCACCAAGTGGTATAGCATCCAAATTCTTAGAGAAGTTAAGTGAGTTGTAGGAAGAAATAAACAGCTAAACTATACTTGACAGAAGCAGAGGTGGAGGGAGAGAACTCAACCTCCCCCTCAGAATTAGATAAATATAACCAGAAAAGAAATAAGAAAGAAGTTAAGATGGTGAATAGAATTTTAGAAAATTTAGGTGTGATAGAACTCAAAATCTAAAAAAAGTGAATGTTGAATACTAAAAATAAATAAATAAATGAATTTTCTAAAAAAGAAAGACAACAGCAACAACCCAAATGTCATCACATTTCCAGAGCAGAGAATCTAGGTGAAGAGTGGCTAAGAAAGTTGACCAGAATCAAATAGCCACTTAGCAGCAAAGCTAGAAATAGAATTCAGGGGTCCGCCTCCCACACAGGTTTATGCTTTCACCAAACCCAGAGTTTCATTCTCTTACCACAATTATTTTGAAAGGGGAAAACCCCAAACCTATCACTTTATCTTCTCCCAAAAGAAAAAAAAATTGCTACATGATTCTTCAAGATGGAAATTGTGTATTTGCATACTATATCATCAATTCTTTGTTTTAGCATTGGCATTTTGTAATATGCTAAGATGAAATAAGAGAAAAGTGATTTTTTAAAGGACTGAGTGACTTGTAGTTTTCCATATTTTAGCAAAATTAATCCAGTAATACTTTTAAAACCAGATTTATTTTCATGACTCTTAGATTTTAGAACGTTTAGTATAAAGTTCCTATACTAAAATATTTATTTAAAAATTGATGGTCCTATGATTTCTTTGATGCTAATACTCCTTCTAGTGGTAGAAGTTGCAACCTATGAATATTTTTTCATTTTGTGTGACTTTTCTCTTCAGCCAAATCCTATGGGGCAGCAGCCACTTGAAGACCAACCACAGTGGGCAGCCTTGCATCTTGTCTTCTTTTTCCTTCACTGCAGAGAAGAGTGAGTCTGGAAGAACTGAGTGACATTTGCTTGAAATGAGAGTCATCAACTCTACTCCATCTGGCGAACTGGAGGGCCACCATGCTTTAACACATGCCCTTCCACTGCATCTTAAGATCCTCTAGATCTTACCATTATCCCTGCCTCTATGCCCTCCCTACTCTTGGGCATTATCATCTATCTAGTCTTTGCCATCAGCTCTCCCACTAAAACATTTAGGACCTGTACTTGCTCTGTAGTTCCATTTTCTTTTATTAGAGTAGGACCACTTTGAGAGTTATTTCAGGTTTTCTGATAGTATCCCTAGGGTTTAATAAAATTCTTGGTACATATTAAATGTTTATCAGATGCTTTACCCTCATTTTTGTCTCTTCCCTCACGTAATTCCTTCACATACAGTCCTACTAACCTTCTTATGTCTCTTGACGTTGTGTGGCAATCAGGGGGGCACATAAGCCCCCCATCTATTATTTCTAACTCTCAGCAAATCAATGTTCCTGCTTTTTCAGAAACATTTCTTTGATAATATCTTTTACATTACTTCTCTTGTACAATATTTGTTGGCCATGTGCTATCATCAGCGCTTGTCTAGGATGCTTTTGCCCCATTGATTACCCTTTGGGTAACTGACAACTTTAAGTTTTTAGAAACTGTGTTATATCATACTTTTTAGCTTTATAAAAAGGATATAGATGTTGAAAAAAATGGACTTTTATTTCCAGAAGTTGCTTGAGGTCATTAAAATTCCTGTTGCCACCAGTAGTGTCTATCCAGGCTTATATGTACAAATGAATCAGTTCTATGATGTATCATGGTCTGATCAATAGACCTTTTACATCTACTTAGTTTTTCCTGAGTTCGTAAATGTTGTCTAAAGCAGAATGATTTCTTCTATGGATCTTTAGGCAAGTCATCAGTGTATCTGAATTTTAGGTTCTCTCTGTCTCCAAAAAGTAGCTTAGTTAATTAACAATTTATTGACAGAGCTGAGATTAGAACTCTGATTTCTTGATTGAATGACACTATTAGGAACCAAGTCTCCTGTAACCCTCTTTGAAAGATACTCATTCATGATTTGTCTAACACTACGTCTCATTATCTCTCTCCTCTCCACTACCACATTCCCTCTTTTCTGGGGAAGTAGAAATAGCCGGATAAATAATGGCACTTAGTTTTATTACATATTTTTAAGTGCTTTTGAAACTTCTATGACTCTTTGCTTTAAGTTGTAGCACCTTTAGGGTAGCGTAGGGGAAGAGAAGGAAACGGATGCTTGGTAGGGGTGAGAAGCAGCCGTGAAATGGCTATCATTGCATCACTGATTTTTTTCTTTTTTATAGAGGTGTGGGGAAGAGAAGGGGGAGAGAGAAAAACCAATACTATCAGCAGAGATTTGCCAGTATTTTTAAGAAATCCCATCTTTCTGTCACCACATTTTAGGGTTTTCTTGGCAAAGGTACTTAGTGCTTTTTCATTTCCTTCTCCAATTCATTTTACTGATCAGGAACCAAGTCAAACAGGATTAGATGACTTGCCCAGGGTCACACAGCTAGATCTGAGACCAGATTAACTCTTGAATATGTCTTCTTGATTCCAAACTAAGTGCTCTATCCATTCTGACGCCTAGCTGCCCCTTCACTTACAATGGGTGGAGCACCAAGACTAGAATCAAATCTGGCTTCAGACACTTACTAGCTCGCTTACCCTGGGCAGATTACATAGATATGTTTGCCTTGGTATCTCATCTATTAAATGAATTGTAGAAGGAACTGACAAATCGCTCCAGTGTCTTTTTCAAGAAAACCTCAAGTGGAGTCACAAGATTCTGAAACAACTGGGATTAACTGAAAGTTTGAACTCTGTATTTATGAATGCCTCTTTTCCACAGAATTTTATTTCCTGTGCCTGTTGCAAATCGCAGATAGGAGTTAAATGTATGTAGTCAGGTGACTGCATCTTGTCAAAAAGACTGATAGAATATGTTTTGCATTGCCTCACTTATTTTTGATTGCCCCACATGCTTTACATTTTTGTAGTAGTTGTTGACAGAGAATTGCTAAAAATTGATAAAAATTTGACTCCTAAGCAGTTCATGGCACAGTTTGTATGTATAAAATATCAGGGTTTTTTTTAAAAATCATTTTCTATTATAACTTCATTTAGATGGAGTGATACAGTTCTAATTTCCCATCTTAGAGAATATCACACCAAAATCCAGGAAAGTGACTTCTCCAATGTTAGTCAGTAGAATTCTAAATTAGAATTCTTCATTCTACTTAGCTTACTCACCTATATGCCATGGTCACAATGTGGGGAGAAGTAGGTAGATGAGAAACAGCTAAGTCCTTCTCCTAGTTGTGGTGTTGGTTGTGGATGAAGAGCCCAAAGTTCTCTCTGCCTAATGGCAGCTCCCATTTTTATTGTGTTCAGTAGTTTACAAAGAATCTTTTTTGCAACAGTCTATGAAATAGGGAGGAAAAATGTTATACCTATTTTACAGATGGAAAAGTGAGCCTCAGATTAAAAGTATTTGGCATTTACCTACTTCAGAGATCAGTAAAACGTTAAAATAATTGTCACATTTTTGTGCTCTGTAGAAAAAAAACTTGCGCTCGTGTGTGTGTGTGTGTGTGTGTGTGTGTGTGTATGTGTGAAGTATTTATTTCCATTCCATTAACTTATTGAAGGACCTTGCCTTGTGACAAAATATTGCATAACATAATCCAGTGATGTCCTGGTAAATGCTTAGCAACTGGCTCTCCAATGTAGTCCAGATTTTTTTTTTTACTTTTTGAAGGGGGGAAGGCAGGGCAATTGGGATTAAGTGACTTGCCCAAGGTCACACGGCTAATAAGTGTTAAGTGTCTGAGGCCAGATTTGAACTCAGGTCCTCCCCACTCCAAGGCCGGTGCTCTATTCACTGCACCACCAAGCTGCCCCAGTCCAGATTTTAATAACAAAAATATCAGGTATTAACTTTTACCTTTGGGTACTGACAGTTTAAAAAAAGATGGAAAGAGTGATAGCCAGGGATGAGTTGAGTTAAGTGGACCACATTTTATTACATTCCTTTATAACATGTCAAGCTAGAGAGAAAGTTGAGCCAGCATTTGTATTAGCAATAAATGCTGTTTAGGGGAAAAGACTTTCTTTTTTCAAAACTTACAGGGTTTCTTTCTCCCCTAAGAGATGGAGAGTGTACTCCGTACTGGAACAAGTATGGGAATCCTGACTTAACTGAATTGTATTCAGGCTCCTGCTATTTTAAGATGTAAGATTCTATGTTCTAGGAAGGTTCCCTCTTTCTTTTTTGTGCCAACTATAATCACTATAAGCTAGATTTTTTAAAGGCATCTTTGAATTTTTAAAAATTGATATGTTTTGGTTTTTACATTATCTATCTTTCCAGATATAGTCCTCTCGTACTCCTTCACTCGGAAAGCCTCATTTATCACAAAGAATAAAACAGCTGACGGTCAGCTTGGCAAATCTAACCAGCATCAAGTGCAACTGAATAGGCAGTGTTTCACAGGAACAAATCAGTGAATGAATGAATGATAAAGCATTTAAATGGTTTTGTTGTTGTTTGACCGCATTTGGGGTTTTCTTGGCAAAGGTACTGGAATAGTTTGCCTTTTCCTTCTCTACCTCATTTTACAGATGAGGAAATTCAGGCTAACAGAGTTAAGTGATGTCCTCAGGGTCACACAGCTAGTAAACGTCTAAGGCCAAATCTGAACTTAGACTTTCCTGACTCCATGTTTAGCACTCTATCCACTGCACTACCTACCTGCCCTTGTTTTAGTGCTTAATAATACCAAACATTGTGATAAATGCTGGGGATACAAATAGAAAAAGTGGCATATTCCTTACTTTCAAGGAGCTCCTCACACTGTAATTGGGAGAGACAACTCGTAAAAGATAATTCATCTGTTGGGGGCCCCCTTACCTTCATAAAAAACAATGGAGGGAGTATTCATAGAGATCTTCTTTAGAATTAATATTTGCATATACTTTGCATTCAGTCTCAATTTTTAAACATATTTCTTCACATTTACTGTGTTGAAGTCATTTTGTATATTTTTTTCTTTGGTTCTGTTTACCTCACTTTGCATTAATTCATGTAAGTCTTATGTCTCCTGCATATTCATAATTTATTATGGCGGTACTATTACATCTCTATATATGCTTTTTTTATAGTTCTTTGCTTCCCCAAAATCTGTAAATTAGCATTTTTATTGATGCAGCAGGAGATCATGGTATCTCAGTTTAGTTCTAGAAAGAACACTCTAGGTTACCTAATTCAAATTCTGTTCAATCATTTCTCAGTCATATTCAACTCTTTGTGAAGCCAGTTGTGGTTTTAATGGCAAAGATACTGGAGTGGTTTGCCATTTCCTTTTCCAGTTCATTTTATAGAAGATGTGTCTGAGGCAGGAGTTGAACTCAGGTCTTTTTGATTCCTGGTCTAGCAACATCTAGCTGCCCATGTCATATGTTATCAGGCTTAATAAATGATGTCAAAGAAGAGAAGGAAAGGTGAATGTCATGATGCTTCATTTTTCTAGATCAAGCAAAAACACTGGATAAGTAAACATGAATGAATATAGGAAAGAACTTAGTACTGGTATTATTGTGGTGCTTATGATTTTTTCAGATTTGTGATAAGTTGCTAAATAGGCTTTCAGAAGAAAGTTAATTTTGGTTTTGAAGGGAAAATTCATAGATTTTTTGCTTAGTTTGTGATGATCTTTAATACTACTTGAAAATGCGCTTTTCTCTCAGTTTGCTGAATAAAACTGCTGAAAACTCAGAAACAGTATGCTGTTGCTTTCAAGTCAAGTCATGGAAAAAAGCACTTGTTTAGTCATTTTTCAGTTGTGTTCAACTTTTCATGATCCTATTTGGGGTTTTCTTGGAAGAGATATTGGAGTGGTTTGCTGTTTCCTTCCCTAGCTCCTTTTACACAGACTTGTTATGTGACTTGTCACATAACTAGAAAGTGTCTGAGGTTGGATATGAACTCAGGAATATGAGTTTTTCTGACTATAGGGCTCCCCCTCCCACTCTATGCATTTAGCCACCTAGCTGCCTTACAAAAAGCACTTATTGTCTATGTAATTCCAGATGCTGTGGTAATCACTTGTTGATCCTTTATCCTTAAAGAGGACCAGTGATATCAGGAGGGTGATGTCTTGACTTGGAAGTGAATTGGATTTAAGTGAAGCAGAGTTGTACAAAGTCATCAGCCTCACTCTCATCTCCATAGTCATTGGATAAGATAGAGGTCACAATGCCTGGCTTCAGGGATAGAAAGAAAGGCAGAAACCAATCCCTTCCCTTGAAGATTTACAGTCTAATGGGACAGACAACATCCAACAATTATGTACCAACAAGATAGAGATAATGTAAATGGAAGGCAGAAGGAAGGCACTCACATTAAGCATGTTCAGGAAAGGCTTCTTGTAGAAGGTGAGAGGGAAGTACGCTATAAGAAGATTGAAAAGGGAGGAAGGGGCCACATTGTGAAGGGCTTTAAAAACCAGAAGATATTATATTCCATCCTGGAATTAATAGTTAGGAATTGGAGTTTATCAAGTAGAGAGTAAATGTGATAAAATCTGACCTTTAAGAAGATCAATTTGACTGGAGAATGGAGTGAAGTGGACACAGACTTGAGGCAGGGAGGTCAAGAAGCTGCCCAGTGCAGTCTAGACTTGAGCTGATGAGACTTGCATCAGGGTGGTGTCAGTGTCAGAAAGAAAAAGAAGAATACAGTCAATGTTATGAAGGCAGATAGTATCATTAGTAGAAGCACTATGAGAAAGCTCTAATATCTTTTTTTGCCTCTCTGCCTTTTTATTTTTTAAGCATCTTTTTAAAAAAAGAAAGTGTCAAAGTGGCTTGAGTTTGTAGAAACTATTGCTAATCCACCTCCCCCATCCCCACTCCTGAATAAAAATCAAGTCCTCTGTTTACCTCTTCTTCTAGTATTACCTTAGATAGTACATGTTTGCTAATGGTTTACTTTTAGGTCTTAAGCAATACAGTTTCACTGGTTGAGTTGTCAAAGAGCCCTTCCAAAGCTCAAAACAAAATTCTAAGCCGTCAACATGAAATAAAAAATTTTTAAAAAATTAGTCCAGTTGAATTTATTCAATATTCATTAACTATCTGTGATATACAAGGAACTGTCATTGGCCCTGAGGATAGAAAATGGTCCTTCTCAAGAATCTTATATTCTGCTGGGGGATAAACAGAGATGTATATAATACATACATGCATACAATACATGTGTGTATGTATGTATATATACATATATATTCAAGTAAACTGAAGATGAAGAAATAAAAATGAAACAAGAAAAGAGCATTTAGTATGTTTTTTAAAATAAATTATTTATTTTTAGTTTTCAACATTCACTTCCATAAGTTTTAAATTTTCTCCACCTCCTTGACTTTCCACCACCTCAAGACAGTATGCAATCTGATATAGGTTCTATAACTACATTCTTATTAGACATATTTTCACCTTAGTCATATTGTATAAAAGATCTAGAACAAATGGGAGGAACCACGAGAAAGAAAAACAAAACAAAAAAGAGCATATAGTATGCTTCAATCTTTACTCAGATTCTATAGTTCTTTCTCTGGATGTGGATGGCATTTTCCCTCATGAGTCTTTTGGAGTTGTCTTAGGTCCTTTGCATTTAGCATGTTTTAATCACTCATAACAAAATTCTTAAACATGTAGAACCAAGGTTTCTTGACCTCAGTTCATTAGCTTATTTTTAAAAATTTCTTAAATTTATTTAAATATAAGTGGTTTCCTTTGCAATTTTGTGTATTTTATTTTATGCATTAAATATATTCTAAGAAATAGTTTATAGACTTGGTCAGTCTGCCAGAGAGGGACATGACATGCAGAAAGTTTAAGAAGCTCTGTCTTCGAGATTTAGAGGCCTTGTGACCATTTTGAGATCACATGGGCACTGTTCCTCCTTATTCTACTCCAGGCCAGCCTGTGGAATAGCTGCACAGTTTAGGCTGATTGACAGAGTTCTGTGCATCCAGCTGAAAGTCTTCAATTTGGCAGTTGGGATTGTGAAGTTCGGGATCAGAAAATACTTCATAAATATTCCAGAGTTAATAACTAGTATATGAATTGCTCTTTTGAGTGACCAGAGGACAAAACCTTGGGCAACACAGACATTTAGGAAGCATTATGTACATAAGGTGACTAAGAAGGAGAAGTCAGTCAGGTAGAAGGTGAACGAAGAAAGAGAGTAGTGACCCGAAAACCGAGAGTGGAGAGAAGATACAGGCGGTCAGTAGTATTAGTTACAACAGAGAACCTGAGGGTAGTGCTGAGAAGAAACACAACGTAAGTTACAATCGAATTCATTGTTAATTTCATAAGAGTAAGATGGTGGTCTGCACGTAAAAATCAAGAATAGGAATGTATCAGTACTGTTTAGGGGACACTGATAGGAGTTGTCTGCTCTGCTTGAAAGGCAAGTATAAGTGAAAAAAGTTGTATCAGGGCTAACTTGTCTTGGTAACAGTATACATTAAGTAATAAAAAGTCATAGAATATTAGAGTTAGACCTAACCTCAGAAATTCTCTAGTTCAGACCCCTCATTTGACAGATGAAGAAACTAAGGTCCCAAGAAGCAAAATTGATTTTCCCAACCTTACGTAGCTAATGAATGGTATGGTATGACTTGAGCAAAGGTATCCTGATTCCCAGTGGAGTTAGTGTCTTCTCTATTATATTCTCTTTCAAGCTTCTCATATTAATTTGGTTTCCTACTGAGTGCTGACCAAATTATTAGTGTTTCTGTCTAATTGGTACTTACATTTTTCATTATTAATTAATTAATGAAGTAGTTATTCTGTTTAATCAGTTGTATTTTTGGTTACTTTCAATCAAGTCAACATAGACTGATAACTCCTGAGTGAACTAATACAATAAAATCCTAAAGATGACATACTCACAACTAGATCCTGGAAAGAAAGCTCAACCAAGTACCTGTGTATGTGCGCTCCTGAGTATGTGCATAAACACACACACACACACACACACACACACACACACACACACACACACACACCCCTTCTTCTTCTTCTTCCTCTATTCCCTCTCTCCATCATCTTCTAATTTGTAGCAACATTCCATTCTTTGCATGTTTCTCTAAACTATTTTTAACAGTCTGTGGCACTGAGCATTCTTAAATCAGTATGGGAAATATAGTGACATTTACAAGTCTGTGTTCTAAAAAACATTTTTTATGCTGCCGTAATTCTGTTCCTACTTGAAATTCAATGGCCCACAGTTGGAAAGCATCATTATTAAAGACTATTCAAGCTGACTTGAAACACAAATTAGTTGACTTATTAATGATGGACAAATACACATCTGATTTTCCTTCCTGAAGAACCATTTATTCTAGATAATGGGTCACATGATCAAATGAGATAATGTGAACCTTATAGTGCCACATAAATGTTTGTTGTTTGTGGTTGTGTTGTCTGAAATGCTGGCAGCTTCCAGAAATGTTAGGAATGCTTTGTCCTTACCAAATATAACTACTTTGTTAAGATTTATTTACCCTTTTCTGTACATCAACTCAAAGACCACAAAAATCTACTATTGATAGATATTTCTATAGATTTATCAGTCACCAACCCAATTTAGCTCTGTTTTTAATATTTTTCCTTCTCCTTTTATGGTCCCTCTAATTCCTTCTCTTCACCCTGCCATCTAGTCACTCTTTCGGCCTCCCATTAAGATGTCACAGGTACAGGGTTTATAATGTGTCACTGCCCCCAAGAGACAAGTGTGGAAGTGTGGTGTCAGGCAAGGAAGACGATTTTCATTTCTGTTCCAGAGTCACAAAAGAAACCATCCCTGAGCCTGGAGAGGAGACTGAAGCAGCCTGACAAAGTGTTCTGTGCGTTGAGTTACCCAGTAATGCTCGGTGGTCCCTTGCGAAGAAGTGTCTCCTTTGGCCTAAATGCAGGGTGCTTGACATTTGTCTAGCATGGCGCCTTGTACTGAGAGGCTCTTAATAAATGTCTGTTGATTAATTAATTGACTGATCAGTGCATGATTGACATCCAGGATGCTAGCCATTTCTATCTTTGATGGGAATGCTCCAACGTGTAGAATAGATAAAATTTCTGGAGTGCTTTTAAGTTTATAAAACATTTTCTTTATATGCATTATCTCCGTGGAGCCTCATAACAACCCTGCAAAGCAGATCCTTCTGTTGTAATTTTATCCCCGTTGTATGGATGAGGGCGCTGAGCGTTATGGAGGTTTAGCATGTCCGTGACCGCTTAGTTTGGTAAGGATTGGGGCTCACACCGTCTTCTTGTGAGGTAATCGCTGTGAGTGTGGCCTCATTTCTCCGTTCGTTACCTAAACTTGTAAATTATGCAATGAAACTTTTGTAGAGATATTTTCAAACAAGATGGCCGTTTTCAAACGTGTCCAGTTGGGAAAACCACATGACCATGTACCAATATGATTTTTGTAGCTTGAAGGCCTTTTGTGGAATATGTGATAGAAAGTAATAGAGCAAAAACACTGAATTTTACTCAGGATACATTACCATTTTTTGGTACATATTCTAAAAAGCCATGGAGATATATGGCACAATTATTTTTGTTCAGGGAGATAAAAGTTTAAGATTTAGCAGATTATTGTCCCCGCTTTACAAATGGGGTTAAACAGAAAGGAGCTAGTGACCTGATAAGTCAGTAAGATAAAGGCGCTCTCCCATGAAGAATGATAATGCTACAACTTTTCTAAATAGAATCATCCTCGTGTTCATTATTATTGTTATTATTATTATTATCGCAAACCACCAACACATTAAATTTAGTTAATCAGCAGGGATTTATCAGGTGCCTACTATGTGTCCGGCGTTGTGCAAGGATTTCACTGTACAAAGAGAAATAAGTCTTTGCCCCCCACAAAAATTAGAAGTTACAATTGTTTTTGTTTCAAAACACACAGTCAGGATTGAGAACCGAGGTGTTTTCTAGTTTCTATCCAATTTTCTGTGAGTCAACTGACAAGGCAATTTCTCTCAATTTGGAGTTTTGTTTGTTTATAATTTAAATTATAATCCCATTTGACAATTTAAGCTTAGGAAAAACCTACCCGGGTACCTAGTATTTTTGCATCATCCGTGGCTGACAGGCAGTGTAATCTATGTTGGCCTAGAGATAAAGTTGCTGGAAGTCCACGCTGGGGCCTTCCTGCCTGTGTGGTCATCATTCTTCACCTACTCCACAACCTACTTTCTGATAGCTCTAATAATTAATTTGGTTATTTTCTCCTTCTTTCTTCTACTGTCCCTCCCCCCTACTCCCACCACCACCGTCCCCAACTTTCTCCCTGTCTGTTCACAGGTTATCTTGATGAATCAAATTACAACCCATCTGAGCGGAGACCTGGTGTCTCCAGCCGATGATTTTTCCCTGTGGGGAAGTAAGAGATCTCTCCTAGGGAGGCTGTAACTTGACACTGACAGATATCTCCACCTGCCTTTCAGCCTCCTGTTGATATCTGTGGGACTTGGTTAGTAAATTCTGGCCAGTGAACCAAACCAGAGTTTTGTGAATTTGTTCTCTTCATCTTATCTCTGTATTCGATCCCTTGTTTTTTGGAGAACCGTCTATTTGGTGTCCCAAGTGAGCTATATTTGAGGGGCATCCACCATCTTGATTTATATTTCATTTAGTCTTTATGTCCAATGCTGTCCCACTATGCTTGGTGAACTGATGAAAGTAGCTTTTTCTTTTGCTTGAATATAGTCTTTGACCTTTACAAATTAGCTATGTTAGTTACCATGTAAAAATAAACTTTAAATTATAACGTTCAGCCCTTTTTGGAATGTCCTAACATATACATGCAGCTCAGCAGAAATCAAATAGTGTAGTCATTTACATTAACTCTGTAAAAAAAGATTCAGAATATTGTTCTCTTTGTAAAGTTGAAAAAATTTTTTCCACTCTCAGAAAAATATGCTGCTAGTAATAATAAGCCTTAGTAGATAGATGAGTTAGATCAGTTTTTGATTTGGGAGTTTTAGGTGGTTCAGTGAATCATGTTGGGTTTGGAGTCAGGAAGAACTGGGTTTGCAATTTCTTCAGACACTTAAATAGCTGTGACCCTGGGCAAGCAACTTACCCTCTACTTGCCTCAGTGTCCTTATCTATAAAATGGGAATGATGAGAGTACCAACTGAAAAGCTCTTTGCAAACCTTAAAGAATTATATAAATGCTATTGTTTTATCATTATTGTTATTTTAGATCTGGCTCTCTTTCAGGATGAAGGCTGTGATCTAAGACATACATTTAATATTATTCACCACCTTTCAGTGCTTCCTGTTTATATGTCCATTGACAGTTAATCTTTAGATCTCCCCAGTACTTGGATTGACTTTTGGCTTCTCCTCTGCTCCTCTTTTTGTTCCTTTAACTTGTCTACTTTACTGTGTTGATGTTATTCAATCATATCTGACTCTTTCTGACCTCTTATGGGGTTTTCTTGGCAAAGATACTGGAGTGACTTGCCATTTTCTTCTCCAATAATTGAAGGCAAACAAAGGTTAAGTGACTTTCCCAGGGTCACATAGTTAGTGATTGTCTGAAACCAGAGGCCCTGGCTCTAATGGTCTTGCTTTACTACAATGTCTGTCAAACTGTTTATGTTTTGTGTTCGATTCTTTCTACATGAGATTCCTGAAATTAAATAATTACTTGATAAGATGCTTATGTTGTTGTTGTTGAGTCATTTTCAGTCATTTCCAACTCTCTCTGACCCTATTTGAGGTTTTCTTGACAAAAATATTGGAGTGGTTTGCCTTTTCCTTTTCAATTTTATAGATGAGGAACTGAAGTAAACAGAGTTTAGTGACTTGCCCAGGGTCACACAGCTGTTATTTGTCTTGGCCACATTTGAACTCATTGAGATGACACCACTTAGTTACCGCTAACGTGCATGTAAGTGTGCTGTATGAGCTGTTTCCTGAAAACAAACAAACAAAAACAGTTCCCTAATTCTAAGTTACCAAGACTCGAAACTGCAGAGTCATCTTTAGTGCTTCCCTTTTCCTCGTCCCCATATCTTGCTTCATTCATAATTTACATTAAATTAATTATTCCTTTTTATTCCATTTATGTTTATATTATCTACTTTAGTTCTGTATTGCCAAATAATTATTATACTCTCTTAAGTGGTTTCCTTTTCTCTAGGTTCCTTCCAGTCATCTTGTATAGTGTCCCTCACTTAATTTTCCTAAGACCTTACTTTCAGAAATGTGAACAGAAATCTTGAGTGGCTATCTATTGATTAATTATAAAGACCAGACTTCATATCCTAGAGCTCAACACCCTTCACATCTAGTTATAACTTTCTTTTCCAACTTTATTTTATAGGACCATAGATTTAGCGCTGGAAGGGACCTAGTCGTTTAGTCATGTCCAGTTCCTCTTGGCCCAGGGTACTGTAGTACACCAATGCTGCCAAGAGTTTTTCTTGCTAAAGACACTGGAGTGCTTCACTTTTTCCTTCTCCAATGGATCTTTCTTCCCTGGAAGAGAGTGTGAGGCTGATGACTCTGCCTTACTTAAATCCAATTCATTCACAAGTCAAGACGTCATTGATGGACAATGAGACAAACAGAATGTTAAGTGACTTGCATAGCAAGTGTCAGAGGCCAGATTTTAATTCAAATATTCCTGACTCCAGGTCCAGCACTCTATTTTCTGAGCCACCATCATTCAATCCACCTTTTCTGATTCCCATTTTGCATTTAAGCAATCTTAAGAACCTTGATGTTAAGTGAATTGCCCATGGTCACACAATTAGTAAGCATTTGAGCTGGAATTTGAACCCAGGCTGCCCTGACTCCAAATTTCATGTCCTATCCATTATGCCATGTTGTTTCTTCTACTATTCTCTGAAATAAGTCCTTCCTCACAGCTACACTTTTCTATTGAACCCCAATACAGTATGAAAATATGTACAGTGGTATAGCAAGTACATACCACAGGGCAGCCAGATAATACAGTAGTTTGAGCACTGATCCTGAAGTCAGGAAAAACTAAGTTCAAATCCTTCTTCAGAAACTTTCTAGATGTTTGACCTTGATCAAGTCACTTAACCTCTACCTACCTGAGTTTCCTCTATTGTAACATAGAGATTCCTAGTGCCTAATTTCCAGGGTGATTGTAAGGATGAAATGAGATAATATTTGTAAAGTGCCTAGGACACGACCTGGTACATAGTAGGTGCTACCCAAAGGCTTATTCCCTTTCCTTTCCTCTCTGACCTCTGAACATTTGCACTGAACCTTTTCCTCTGAGAGGCAGCATGGTATTGTAGCCAGAAAACACTATCCTGGGTTCAAGTCCCTGTTCTGATGCTTCCTACTTGTGTTAAGTCAGGCAAGTCACTTAAACTTTTCTCATCTTTGAAGAAAAAAAGTTGAACTAAATGACCTATAGATTCTCTTCCAATTCTAATCCGTTATCCTATAATGTAGGGGTAAGCAATTTATGACCCTATGTCGAAATCCAGCCTGGCATCTCTTTTCATATGCATAGTAACTAAAAATGACTTTTACATTTCAAAATAAAATTGTATTTAAAATAGAAGGCTTTCCTAAACTGGAACCTTTTTTGGTACAGACCCAATGATAGACTAAACATTGTCTTTATCATTTAGGGAACAAACTAGTTAAGGTCAGGGACTCTCATTATCAGGTTGACTAATGAGTGATTGTTTTTGCTATAATAACTCTTAAAAACTTTCTGATACGTTATAGGAGGGGCCAGGATCTGCATTTGTAGAGGGTGGGTGAGATGAGGCCAATTCAGTGAAATCCCTGACAAACTGAAATGAGTATAATTGGAGAATGGTGATGATGAAGTTATAAAGTTATATTTATTATTATTATGATAACCAACATTTAAATAGCACTTTAAGCTTTTCAAAACATGTTTCAAATAATAACTAATTTGAGCTTCACAACACTTATGAGATAGATAATGTTATTATCCTCATATTATAGGTTAGAAAACTCAGGCAGGCAGAGGTTAAGTGATTTGCCTAGGGTCACAGATTTAGAAAGCACTTGATACTAGATTTGAACTCAGTTCTTCCTGACTCAAGATCCACTGCATCACTTAGCTACTAAGAGAAGATATTCATGTATAGAACTGTTCAGTGTTAGCTACCAAACCAGAAACCCATTGTGTTTCCATGGCTGCATATCAAGTGGCCCTAGTGAATTTCATTGTTCCATTCATTATGCTCTATCACCTCTCTTATGATAGAGTCATATGTTTAGAGATCAGAAGCTCTCTAGTCCAATCTCTCATTTTATAAATGAGGAAATTAAGTCTCCAAAAGGTGCAGTGTAAGCATTTGAACTCGTGTCTTCTTGCCTTAAAGTAAAAACACTTTCTACTCCTCCATAATGATTCTCCAGAAAGAAGACATCCCAGTTCTGTGAATAGGTCAGTCAATTAATCAAGAAGTGCCTACTTGCTACGTGTTAAGGGGTCCCCTGAACTTGCCTTTTTTGGGTACCCAGACACTCTGTGCTAAGTGCTGGGGATACAAAGAAAAACAAGTGACACTACCTATCCTCAAGGAGCTGGCAGTCTAATGGGGAAGGGGAACAACATACAAACCAATATAAACAAGGCAAGTTATACATAGGATAAAAAGGAAATAATTGAGAGAGGGAAGGCACTTCAATTAAGAGGGGTTTGGGAAGGTTTACTTTAGAAGGTGGAATTTTTATTGGGACTTAAAGGAAGTCCAGGAGAGTCCAGTGAGAAAACAAGATAAAAAAATTTTTTCAGCCTGTGTAAAAAGTGTCTCTTGAAACCTATAATTTTTTGTTGTTCTTTTATGACCTTCTAAAGGATGGGAGTTGTTCTGATCATTTTTTTAAGGCTAGGCTGTTCTTTGTTCAGCAAGGCTCTTACAGAGGGCATACAGATATATTTACCTAAAAGATTTGTGGCAAAGTAACTTGTCAATGAGTTTAAATGGATGAATGCTTTAGAACACTGATATCCATTTTTAGGGTTATTATTTATGTTTATTCATGTTACTATGGTTTTATATGTTTGAAGTTTGTTTTAAAAATCATTTTAAACTCTGTGTGTGCATTGGAATATGGAGCATTTAGTTACTGAACCATCACAAATATTCCAGATATTATTTATAGGCAACTGGCAACTGGGACACGGGGAAGTTTGGAACAGGACAGTTTTAGAGTATAACTTCCTACATAAAGGGCATTTTCTCTAGGTGTCCCCATACCTGGAATGCCATCCCTCTCTATCTCTATCTCCTGGCTTCCCAATCTTCCTTTAATTCCCAGTTAAATCTCACCTTCTACAGGAAGCCTTACCTCATTCCCCTTAATTCTAGAGCCTTCCCTCTGATGATTATTTTCAACTTATCCTGTATATAAGCTTGTCTGTACATATTTTTTTGCATGTTGGCTCCCCCATTAGAATTGGAGCTCCTTGCTGGCTTGAACCCTCTTTTGCATTTCTTTGTATCTCTTTTACTTAGCACAATATTTGGCACACTGTAGGTTCTTAATTGAATGACTAATGAGCATGCTATTGATACCTTCTGTATACCTATGTAGGCCTAGAAAATGCCTCCTTTCTGTCCCTTTTGCCTCCTGCTTTCCCTATACGTCTCTCTGTGTTTCTTTCAGTCCCTTTCTGTTTCTTTCTCTCTCATATGCAAACCAATAAGAAACATAGGGATGTGAGAAGGACCAAAGGGTCAGATTAGTCTTATTTGTTTTCCATCAGATGACAAGTAATAGGTTTCAGCTGTATTGGAGGAGACACTCCTTAAGTAGTTCTCCTTTAATGCCGACGATGAGAAGAGAGCCAGTGACCAGGAGTGGCCACTGATGGTTCAAGGAAATGAAATCACCCCTGCTGTAATGCAGAAAAGGGACTATAAGTGACCATCCTACCTCAAGAGCCTTTCCACCCCAGAAGATCCTGGGATATTAATATCTGTCAGCTGCAGCCCCAGAGCTTTCCCCTGCTGAGATCAAAAGAGAACCCCTATCTTAGCTGAAACAAGGTCATCTGCACACTACTGCTAACGAGAGCAAAGCCCTGTCCTTGCTGACTTGGAGGGAAGTTGTTGGGGGAGGAGAAGTCAGGAGATGGGGGGGCATTCACTCAGGCCTTTTCATCTCAGCTGACCAGCTGCTGCCTGTCCAGTGTTTGTAAAGTAGAGAGTTGGCTTTGTTTTGTGCTGTCTCAATTAAACTTGTTTTGTACGCTTTTGCTTATATCTGGCAAATTCTTGCTTATTGGATGAGTTTATAATCACATCAGTTCAAATCATTGGCTCAGTTCAGATTGTCCTCCTCAATGTGTTTTTATTCCACTGTGGAATTGTAGGGTTCTATGCCAGAAGCATCCGCAGTAGAGAAAGGGTCCCCAAAGGACAAACAACTAGATTTCTTTCCCTCCTGGTCTAGAATTTTAGTATGATACTGTATATAACCTCTTCCTTTGCTTCTGCAGCTAGAGTAGGTGAGAAACTTCTTAAGCCCAGAGTAAAGGGCCAAAATTTTAAGGCAAATCTGAGATTTCATTATTCAGAAATCATTATTCTTGATTCTTTTCATTATTCTCTAGTCTGAACTTTGTTAAGCTAACCACTGTTTTGCTTACCAGAGTCCTAGTGTTTTTGGAGTTGTGAAGCTGATCTAAGAAACATTTCTTGGAAATGTACTAACATTGGGTGTTCTTCCTTGTAATTTTAGAGATAACATGGGACTGTAAGAATATCTATGGCATCTCAATACCAGACAGTATCTCTTTCTTCCTCATGGACAAACTTTGAACAAGTAGGGATCATATGCTACCTATATCTTACTTGGTAGATAATCACTTGGCGTGTAAGCAGTAAGGAGAGACAGCTGATAGTACATCTGGCCAGACAATGTAGGATAGGCTAGAGCAAGATGAGATGTCATTGGGCAGAATGTAAGGTTGATGCATTGTTTGGTGTAGTCATGAGAACGTAGGATCATTACATTTTAGAACTGCAATAGATGTTAGAAATCAATTTCCTTACTTTACAGATTGGAAAGAATCTCTGGAAAGATTGTGGAAGGGAAGGAAGGAAGGGAGGGAGGAAAAAGTAAAGAAAGGAGAGAGAGAGGGAGGAAGGAAGAAAAGGAGGGAGAAATGAAGAGAGTAAGGCGGAAGGGAAGGAAAGAAACAAGGGAAGAAGGAAAAAAGGATGGAAAGAAGGGAGGGACCAAGCAAAGCAGAAAGCAAAGAATGGATAAGAGGAATCAAGACAGGAAAGAAGATAGGGAGTGAGGGAAGAAAGAAAGGATAGAGCAAAGAAGGAAGAGATGGAGGGAAGTAAGAAGGAAAGAAAGGAGAGAAGAGAGGGAAAATGGAAGGAAGAGGAAAAGGGAAGGATGTAAAGGGAGAGGGAGGGAAGAAATAAGTTTATTAAGTGCTCATTATGTGCCCAGCGCAATGTTAAATGCTTTACAAATATCTCATTCAATCCCTGCACTAACTTTAGGAGGTAGGTGCTATTATTACCCATATTATAAAATTAAAGACATTTATTCTTATAGCTAATAGTTCTATTTCTTTCTGTAATATTGCAAGGGAGAATTTCAAATATGCATGTTTTTCCAAAGGTGGATTTAAGAAATATATTTCTTAGATCATCTATAACTACAGAAGGACAAATACTTTTGCATGCTAAACAGTGGTTACATGTACTAATAATGTCCATTTGAAGATACTTGGGAAGACTTGCCTTGGTCACATGGCTAGTTAGGTATCTGGGGTGACATTTGAACTCTGTCTCCCTGACTCTAATCACTGTGTCACCTAGAAGCTGTCAGTCTTACTTTTCTGTAATTTTTTAAAATGAATTTGCATCTATTTTCTACAGATTGCCTTAAGTTTCAAAGTGTGGGAAGTTTATATGTTTGTTGAATGAATGGACATATTGGAAAAATTGAGTCATTTGCCATTTTGAGTATTCAGAGCATCCTTCTTTTTTTGTTGTTGTCTTTTTATTATTATTGTTATTCTCTTATATATGGTACAACATAACGTAAAATAAAAATACACATAAAGAAATCCTTTACACAAAGGATACACAAAGAGCCATGGTACATGGTGGGCCTATGCTCTGTTGCAGCAGGGGTAGGGACTGGGGGAAGGAGTCAAGGGGTTGGAGAAAATAGAAACAATTTGAAATGTAGGTTCTTATTTTGGTAGTGGTGACCATTCTGTTCATCAAACAGCCTGTGTATGGGCACTTGACAATGATTTCATCTGCCAGAGAAAGTATTTGGGTATTTATTCTCCCTGGCAAGTTATTCTGACCAGAAGTTGGAGTCTAATTTTAAGCTTATGGGAGAGTATGGCTTGCTTTTGTGAATCTGATCAAGCCAGAGCAGCTCAGGATGGTTGAGGGGTGGGGTGGGGTCTGGAGGTTGATGTTTGTGAACAAAAAAGATTTCAAAGTGAGCTACACACTCTAGGGCTCTAATAGCACTGTTGATTTCCAGCTGAATTGACCTGGATTTACTGCAGGATGTTTTAAAATGTGGTTCCCTGCTAATCTCAGACAGTCGCTATGATCAATGGTCTTTTTTATTTCGGATTTTTAAAACACCCACTGGTGTTTCTGCTCAAATTGTGTGTCCTTTCAGCTTTGTTATTGTAGTTGTGATTTACTGTCCTGTGTTACCCCGATTTGTAATACGTTAACCACAAAACTTGGGATGGATGGGTACACCAGTATACCTTGGAGTCATTCCCCCAGCCAAAATGCAAACCAAATGGAAATTGGTTTGAAGAAGATTGTGAAGCATGGGTGTGGTTGGTAGTCTTCTAAAGACCTACTTCCTTGGAGTGTCTTGGGGGTTAACAGATTAGTTTGTGCTTTGACAACATAGTTCCAGGGTTAATATTACTAAGACTGAAACCATCTATCTCTCATGCTGACTTTAGCATTTCCATAGATTTTGAAAATGCTTTAAAGTGATGAATTTCTTAATCCACCTAAAGCAACCAAAGGATAAAGAAGGGAAATGAATTATTTCAGAGGCCACACAGAGAGTGAGTGGCAGTGCCAAGAACAGAACCTAGAGTTCCTGACTTTAAGTCCTAGGCTTAAATGCGGCTTTGTTGGAGAGAGCGATTATCAGATAAAGACGCATAAATGTCCTCATGGCCTTATACTTTCAGCTCCAAAGTAGCCGACACACAACGTATACACATAGAAACTGCCACTCATATCAGAGATACACAAAGAGCCATGAGATGCATGGCATATGGTGGGCCTATGCTCTGTCCTCTCCAGCCTCTCAGAACTGTGCAGATGCCAACAAAGACGACTTCCAACTCTACAAGAATGGAAATGTCCAATTTTTGGAAGAATAAAACCCCCAAATATGTGTAGTATGACCAAAAGGATGACTAAGTTTTGTGTAATGGGATTGAGGTGGGAGGACTTTAGAAGCACTTGTAAAGTAGAGATAATAATAGTACTTAACCTCAGAGCATTTTCCTGAGAATCAGATGAGATAATGTATGTATAACACCATATAAATTCCAGCTATTCTTCCTCTCATTATTCTTTTAAATCTTGAAAGGCTATAACATTGAAGATGAGAGGAAATTATGTAGTTTTCAGCAACAGAATCCAATTAAGAACTATTAGATCAAAATAAGAAAAGAAACATTAAATTGAACACCACAGCAGACTTTTTGACCTAGAGTTTGGTTTGGCAAGGAATAGCATCCCATGTGGTGAAGCATTTGAAGCCTGACATTTGGATGTCAAAATAGGTGAGGACTAATGTGTCCAGCACAGGGAACAGTCTTTTGTCGGTTTGTGGGAGAAAAAAGCTAAATGATCCAGTCTTTTCTTCTCCTTCTTTCTTCACATGTATTCCCTCCCTCACCCACCCCAGATCCTCCCTTCTTGGATTCCAGGATTCACTGGCCAGTTTCCCAGATCTGCATATGCCTCTATGGATATTTGGATGCCAAGAGGACAGAAGAGGCGTAAACAAACAAATAAATAAAACAAAACAAAACCAGTCTCTATTGAAGCTCCAGAGAGGTAAGAGTTAAAAAGTAACCAAAAAAAACAAAGTGCAGAAGAAGAGACTCCATTAAGTTCAATAGTTTCAGGAGCTATTCTGAACTATAAGTCTTAGAGCAATTCATTGAGGAGGCAATTTGTTTGTTGCTATCCAAGGAATTTTACACCAAGGCTGAGAGGCCCACTAGGCAAGAAGTATTACAGCGAATGGAAGAATGGCTTTCTTCTGGATTGTCCCCGGGGGACAAATTAGCTTGTCACGTAATGTGGCATGACAGGGCTTCAGAAAACAGGTGCTATGTTTACTAGGCTCTTTTTTGTCTGGGGTGGGGGGTGGGGATTATAAATGTTGTTTTGACCAGTTCTGAACATTCTGGCCATGAAATGGTCTCCTAAATTTTAACTCCTTTCAGAATATCATTTCTTAGTCTTATGTTACTTTGGCATTCAACAAAAAAAAGAACATTACTCACACTGTTGTCCCTTTATAAATAGATAAATATCTGAAAGGTAGACGTGTGTATCACATTATTACATATTTGAAGATACAGTCTTACTGGAGCAAAATCACATTTGGGCCCACATATAAAAAACTGATCATTTACATCATGGAGGATTTCATCCTTGTCAATCTTTATTATTTAATTCTCCTACACAAACTCTGAAAGAAAAGTTAGTCAAATGGAACTCGATCCATATGATCTTTATTCATAGTTCAAAAGCACCCAGTATTAAAATATATCACACAATTAATTCCTATGTTGAAAATTCTTACTGACTTAATTTGGATGATATTGCCAGAATAGGCTACCTTGCTAGGCTATTTTTCCAGATGGAAATAAATCCATGTTAAGTGCTTGGGAGAAGGAATAATCTTTAGTCCCTATGGTGGAGGAACTTGCTACGTATTTACATTTCAATATTAATAACAACAACTAACATTTTTATAATGCTTTAAGGTTTGCAAAACCCTTTACCAATATCTCAGTTTATCTTCACAACATCCCTGGTAGGTGGGTGCTCTTATTATTCCCATTTTCAAGATTAGCAAACTGAGGTAGAGAAATTGTAGGTGATGTGTCCCAGGTCACACCCCTAGTAAGTATCTGAGGCAAGATTTGAATTCAGGTGTTCATGACCTGATTTGTAATTTTAATGATGTGGGTGTTCATTTTTTTGTCATCCTGTGTTCCTCTTACCTATAGTTCTTTTTCCATAGTAAAGAAAAGAAAATATTCACAGGTAATTCATAGCAAAATTTTAAGTTCTGTGAAATGTACAAACACAATTCAGTGAGCTTCAGAGAATAAGGAAATGATTTGAGACATTAAGGACAGCTTCCTGTAAGAGATGGTACCTGAGCTGGATATAGATAAGTGGAGCAATATGTCGTTCTTCTAGTCCAGGGTCAGGAACCTGGATTCAGTTAAAGCGCCACACTTGAGAACATAGCAGGCCACAGGTTCCCCACTGGTGTTCTAGTCACTCAGGTTTGATTCTGTGCTGACGGGGAGGTGTTCCAAATCCAGTGAGCAAATAGAATTAGCAAAAGTAAGGATGTTGGAAAGAACAGGGCTTTGGGGGGAAATGATAAGTGCCCTAATTTGACTAGAATTTAAGGTATTTGCAGAATAGTGAGAGATAAATCTGGAAACATAGGTTGGAGTCAAAACCTGGCCAGCCTGTAAAGGACTAATGAGTATGGAATTAAGTGAGTTCACTAAGATCCCTTCCAGATTTGTGGTCTATGATTTGTGATTTTTTGCTATAGAGAGTGGGGAAACTATTAAAGATTTCTAAGTGGGGGAGTTTTTCTTCAAATTAACTGGCCAGTGGTATATAAGATGAAAAGCAGCATGGTATAGTTTGTTAGGAAGACCTGAGCTCCGGTCCAGCCCCTGAAACATACTAGGTTTGTGGCTGAGGGTAAGTCCTTTATTTAACCACTCAGTACCCCTGGTGACTTTCTAAGATTGTTAGTTACAGATAAGATGATGCTATAGCATCACAGGAGGGAGTTTCCATATCAGGGAGCTCCCCCATATCAATGAAATCATAGGTCTGGGCCCGCTATCTCTCACCCCACCCCCACCAAATGTAGGATGGATTACAAGCAGAGAGTTCAGTTAAACAACTACTGCCATCATCTCTGAGCAAAGTGTATTTATGAATGGCCTAAAGCAGGATGGTGGCAGTGGAAATGGACAGGATTGCCTTAAACATGTTTTGGAGGTAAAACCCATACTTTGGTGTGACTGAATGACTTTTCAGTTGAAGGAAAGGGAAGGAATCAAAGATGACTCAGAGATTTCAAGCCCAAATAACTAAAAGAAATGGTGAGACTATTAGCAGAAATAGCAAAGTCCAGAGAAATAGCTGGTTTGGAGGGATGGGGAGTCAGAGTTCAGTTTTGTAAATTAATTGTTATGTATTGGTCTTGTTGATTGAATTATGAAAACAGTAAATACAGGGTCTCTTAGGAAAGGCAAATACAACTTACAGGAAACTGAAATATATGTAGTGTTAGAGCCGTCTCCATGTAAGATGCATCATGTCCATAATTTTTATAGATTTTCTTTTTTAATATGAGCTAAATATTTGTCAACAAATGTCATCAAAGCTAGCATTTATATAGTGCTTACTGTGGGCCAGGCAGTGTGCTAAGTACTTTACACATATTATTTTATTTAATCCTTACAACATCCCTGCAAGATAGGTGCTATTATTATTCTCATTTTAAAGATGAGGAAATTGAGGCAAAAAGAGATTAAATGACTTGTCCACGGTCACACTTGGACCCTTGGATATGTTTGAGACTGTACCTGAAGTAAGGTCTTCCACACTCTAGGCTCAGAGTTTTAGCTTGTGTTGCCTATATGGACATTTCAATGTACAAATGGCAGAGAAATAGGATTGTATATGAGATTATGACCCCTATTACATAAAACGTGAGGTGTTTTTTAGAGTAAATATTACATTTCACAGCATCATATCAAGTTTGAGGTCTTTATCCTTTCTGAACTTTCTTCTGCTCTCATCTATGTATTTTTAAATGTTTCATGGTTGCTCTGTTCTTTCTTTTATTCCTTTTTTTTGGTCTTAATATCCCTACCTACCAATTTCCTCTTCCACTCCTTCTCACCTCCATATCTCTGAAAATAAAAAGTCTTCCTTTGTAACAGGTAACTATAGTCATGTAAATAGAATCCACAAGTTGGCCTTGTCTGCAGATGGCATTCTACACCATTGCCCTTTCAAGTGCTTGGAGTCAAGATTTATCATCTGTCTTCTGGAGTCATGATTGGAGATTACATTGTTCAGATTCCATAAAATTTGCAGAATTTTTCATTTGTGTTACTGTAGTCATCATGTAAATGATTCCTTGGTTCTTCTCACATCACAGGCCTCGGTCCCCTCAAATTTACCTGATTTCACTGAACCCATGGCATGCATCATTTCCTCGGGCACAGTAATATTCCATGATGTTCATTTATCATCATTTGTTCAGCTATTCCAATTTGATTGGCACCCACTTTATTTAAAGGTCTTTGCTACAACAGAAAAAACAGAAGTATTTTTGTGCATATGGGACCTTTCCCTTTGTCTTTGATGTCAGTAACGATGTTTCTAGATTAAAGGGCGTGCATGATTTAGTGACCTTTTTGGTCTACTTTTTTTGCTTAACTGATTATTGTAATTCTTTTATTTTTGTAGTTATTATCTACCATATTGAGGAATAGTTCATTTTTTTCTAATGCTTTTGATTCTTTTTTAACATAAACGGATGTTGGAATTTCATAGAAGCTTTTTCTTCCTCTATTGCTATAATCATGTGATTTTTAATGTTTTCTTAAATTATTGTCTCTTATGTTTACGATTTTCCTGAAATTGAACCAACCTTTGCATTGCTGTTATAAATCAAACCGTGTCATAAATGTTTGGTTTTGATCTTCTTGGTATGTCGCCGTCACCTTTTTGCTAATATCTAATAAATGCAATACATTTGCATTAGTGCTCATTAGTGATAATGGCCTCTAGTGGATTTTTGTCTGCTTTACGTCTCTTGGCTCTAGGCATCAGGATTGTATTTCTCTCATTGAAGAAATCTGGTCAATATCCCTTCATCCTGATTTTGTGAGCAATTTATACAATAGTGAAATTGTTTATTTCATGTTTGATCAAATTCACTTGTAAATATATCTGGTCCTGTGTTTCTTTTGGGGGACATTGTGGTACATTTAATTCATGGCTTGTTCAATTTCTTTTCTGTGACATTTACATTTTCTTCTTTTTATTGTACTAATCAAGGTATTTTGTATTTTTGTAAATTGGAAATGTTCATCTATTTCTTTAATCAGTTTTGTTCTCTTATATTTAGGCAAAGTTATATTTATTGTCTCTTCGCTTGCGGTCAGTCTTTTTAAATTTTTGATATTGGCAATTTTCCCCAACCCCATGTCTTTTGTGAGATTAGCTATCAGTTTATCTATTTTATTAGAATCATTTCCCAGGAGTTTTTTTTTTATTTTTAATTAATTAAACCTTCCCATTTCCCTTGCCCCAGTTTTGGTTCTTTTTTCTTTGATTTTTCAGAATGTCTGTTTACATGTTCATGCAGTGATTTGTTATTTTTCTAAATTTTTAGTTCTATGTCCAATTCATTTATTTTTTTTTTCTTTTGCTGATAAAAACATTTAGAGGTATATATTTTCTTCTAAGAAATACTTTGGCTGAATCTCAAAAGTTTTTGTATATTTTTTCACTGTTGTAATTTTCTTTCATCAAAATTTCTATTGTTTCTAAGACTTATTTGATCCATCAGTACTTTTCTATTAAATGTTGTATCTCCATTTAAACTGGAGATTTTTTTTTCAAATTTCCCCTATTGATTATAATTTATATCACATTGTGGACAGTAAAGCATATATCCAAAATTTCTGCTTTTCCAATTTGTCTATGAATTTTAAATACCTTCGCATATGCCTATATTTTGAAAAAGTGGCATACATAGCTGAAAAATGTACATACGAGTATATATATATACATATATATTACATATATATATATATTTACGTACTTAGATATATACATATTCACACATATATGTGTTTCTACCCAACTCTGCCTTTTTCAATTAGTAATGCTTCAAAATTCCTTAGTCTATAGAAGATCTTTATCTCCCCCTCAACCAATAAAATTATACTTCGTTTTGGTGGGTGTTATTCTTGGTTCTAAGCCTTTTTCTTTTACCTTCTTGAATATTGTATTCCAAGATTTTCTCTACTTCATATGATCTTCAGCCAAATCATATATGATTTTGATTGTGGATCTGTGATACTTTAACACTTTTTGGCATACCATGAAGCATTTTTTTCTTTGACTCAAAAGCTCTGGATTTTGACTGTGACATTCCTGGGTATTTTCAGTTTAGGGTTTCTTTCAGTAAATGACCTGTGAATTCTCTCTAATTTCCTTTTTTTGTTTTCTGGTTCTAATATATAGGCTGGTTTTCTTGTACCATTTCTTGAAATGTAATTTCCAGTTTTTTTATTATAGTTTTTTATTCTATCTAATACTTTTTATCTCTCCTGTTTTCCAGATCAGTTAAAAAATAATAATACATACCTTACATTTTTTTTCTAGTCTTCCGAATTTTTTAAAATTATATTTCTTTTGTCTCATTGGAGTCAGGAGTTTACTACTTATATACGATTTTTCATCTTCTGGTCTAAGTTGTTTATTCTCTGTTAATTTATTTCTATTATTTCCTTCTGAAATCTAATTTCATTTATTATTTTTTAAAACTTTATTTCTTCTGGGATTCTTACTGTCTTTGTTGCCAAGACATTTTTCCTTTGAGATTTCACTTGTGGTTATCATTGGTTACTCTTTACTTTTGCATTTACCTTTTCAGCATCTCTTAGGTTTTTTCGTTGTATTTGGTGTTTTCTTCTTTTTACTCATATTCTCAGCTTAAGTATTTAGAATGGGACTTTGGGCATTGCTGGTCTTTTCATTGACATTGTTCTTGATCTTAAGTCGTTTTTCATTTGTGTCCAACTCTTCATGACCCCATTTGGGGTTTTCTTGACAAAGATACTGGAGTAGTTTGCCATTTCGTTCTTCAGCTCAGTTTACAGATGAGGAAACTGAGGTAAACAGAGTTAAGTGACTTGCTCAGCGTCACACAACTATTACATGTTTGAGACCAAATTTGAATGCAAGCAAAGGGAGATGTCCTCTATCTACTGCACCACCTAGCTGCCCTTGACTTGCCCAGGATTACACAACTAGTAAGTCTTTCGGGTCAAATTTGAACTCAGGTAGATAAGTCTTTCACTGTCTATCCACTGTCCTACCTAGCTGCCCACATTCTGGTTCCTACTCTCACAGTTTTCTTAATGGGGTGGCTGGTAATAGGCCCAAACCTGTGTCTCAGTTTGTCCCTTTGTTTCATTTTCCTGGTTGTCCACTGTGGATTCTGGCCTTAGCAGTTCTGTTTCCTTCTCCTTTGGCATTGTACAAGCAGATTTGGGGTTTTCCCCCCATTCTGTGCCCCTGACATTCCACAGTCCCATGTTGGAGATCACTCTGGTCTCAGATCTGTCTCCTTGGATCTTTAGGACTTGTGTCCACTTGCTATGTTGAACCTGCCTCCTACTGTGTGCACACTGCTCTGAACAATGCCAGGCTGGCCCTTGGCTCATTTCACAGTGATTTTTTAGGGTGAGTTCTGTTTCCCAATTTAAATCCGGCAGAAGCGTGCCTGCTCCTGGCTTTAGAATCCTAGTTATTGCCTCGTGACACCTTGTCACTTGCCTTGGTGAGGGCACTGGAGGCTTCAGCGCTCATTTTTGAACATTTGTGTTGGCTTCCCTGTCCCAGCCCCTTGCCTAGCCTTTGCCTTTATACCTCATTTGCAAGGTTGTCTGTCTAATGAAATTATTTATTTTTGTTTGTTGCATTCAATTTTTCAAGGAATCTATATCTCAGATAAGGTTTTTTTTTCTTATTCTACATTATTTATTTTCTTTCCATTGCTTAGCACAAATTTTGACACATAGTAGATTCTATATAAGCTTTAGTTGATTGATGGACCTACTTCCAATTTTTTCCTTCTGAGCTCTGATTTCATTTTTAAAATCCCTGTTTCCTTGCCACTGTTCGAGTCCCTGAGACAATAGAATTGTTTTCTCTGATACTTTGCATGTGCTTATTATGGGATTACTCTCCTTACAAGTTGATCTCTTTCACTTTTCTCATCCTCTAGAGTTACTTCATTTTATTCACTTTTCCTCCATTTACTCATATTTTAATACAGTTTTTGGATTTAGACTTGTTGTCAGGGCCAGTTCCTGTCCTTCCTCCCCTTGTTTTCTCCCCCCCCCCCCCCCCCACACACACATTCATGTTTGTGATGCAGAGTCTATCTTTGGTCCTTTCTCATTGGTAGTCTGCTGCTTGTGATGTAGTTACAGATTGAGAGTTGAGATAAGGTTGTCTTGTGCCATTGTCCCTGACTTTTTTCCTCCATCTCCTGTTGGCCTAACTGCGATGTTGACCTCTCTTTGGGCCATTTATATCTGATTCTCCTTTACAAGCCCCAAGCGGTAGCTGGCTCTAGTCCCTGCTGCAGCCATGACGAGCAACATGTCAGAGATCATGCTGAATTCACGTCCCCAGGTACATGGCACAACCTGGCTATTATCTTACACTGTAGAGACCTATCATGGGCTGATTGTGTTCGACACTATCAGTCCAATAGTTCAGGTCTTTGGCTTCACCCATTTCTTACAGTTATGTTGGTTTCTGCCCTCTGGCTTATATCCCTACTCCCAGAACCCGTAGGTTTCTGGCTTTCTTTTTAGGTAGTTCTGGGTTGGATGGCTATACTTACTGATGTTTTGATTTGTTATTCTTGATCATTGTTTTCTCTGTATATTATCGCTTGGGATAATATAAGGGAGCCTTGGTGCTCCCTTATGTTCAGGGCAATATATGAGATCCTCTTTTCTCCAAAAAGTTGCTGCTATCTATGAACTCTCTCTTTCTTTTGAAGGCAGAGTCCCAGAACTTTCAGTTTTGGGGTCTCTCAACTCTCCAGGTGTTGTCCATGAAATCCTTCTTCCTCTGTCCTGGAGACTGAACATGTGAATCTTTCCTATCTGTGGTCATATATTTAAGAATCTTTACCGCTGCCTCTTATTTCCATTAATGGAATCCCTAGAGAAAGTCCATGAGAAGGCTGCTACCCTCACCCACTGAGAAATAGGTCTTTGCTGCTCTTCCTGAATCTCTTCCTGAATCTGCCTGACTTTTAACAGTCCCATGTAAATAGGGGTGGCTCTGAGCCACAAGAACCAACGCCAGTCAGCTCATTCCCAATAACTGAGGCTCATTCATCTTCACTGTGTTGTGAATGAGTTGACAAGTCCTTCAAGCCAGGAAATGCCCTTAATCCTTTCAGTAAGGTATCAATAACCATGCCAGCCACAGGATGATGCACCTCCTAGTGACCTTAATAAGTCAATCAGTGAAGCTCCCCGTTTGGGAGAACAATTCTCTAGACTAGAACATCCTAAGAGGCAAAGTGTGATCAAAGAGAAGAGAATTCCCAAGGAAGGATCCCAAAGAGTTCAATAGCTGAGTAGACTGTGTTGAGAAAACAATTATGACCAGAAATCAATGTGGATGGATTTCAGAACTTGATAGGAAAGTCCTTCCACCATACACCAGAAGGGGGTGAAAAGGAAATTGCTTGGCCTTGGATCCAGAGATGTGCTGATAAGCATTTAACAATTGGCTCTCTTTAAAAAACAAATAAATTATACCCACCACGCTTTTTCGTTTAATCTGTATTATTACCATTTTCTCTATCACTCTCTTAAGTATGAACAATCCATAAGACAAATCAAGCCCTGATTCACTTGTTTCCAAGGCATATATTTTACACTAAAAATTTTATAATCAACTGTCACAAATTCATATGAGCTGTCTACAATACACCTTGGTGGAAAGTAATGGTGAACCAAAGAGACCAATAACAAAGTAAATTTAATCTCAAAAGTAGGAAAGTTTTGAAGAAGTGTCTAGAGATATAAAGAAAAAATGACAAGGTGAAAGAGAATGTAAGAAAAATGTTGATAAGGTCCATCAGGGAAGTAAGGCAGCACGGTATAGGGAAGAGTCCTGGGTTTGGAAAGTGAACACCCAAGTGTGCTGCTAATCAAAATCATGTCTCTGCTACTTATTAGCAGAGGTCATGGTGCAGTGGATAGAGCATTGGACCTAGAACCAGGAAGACATGAGTTAAAATTTGATCTGGTACTTATTCACTGTGTGACCCTGGGCATGTCACCTAACCTCTCTTTGCCTCAGTTTCCTCATCTTTAAAATGGTCATACTAATTGCACCTACCTCCCAAGGTTGTTATGAGGATCAAATGAGATTGTAAACCTTAAAGGTTTCATTTTTGTTTTGCAAACTTTAAAAGAGCTGTATCAGCTATGTCCTATTGCTTAAGTGCTATGCAACTCAATTTCCTTTTTTTGTAAAATCAAGGAAGTTAACCTATATGACCCAACTAGATGGTTCCTTCCGACTCTAAGTCCTAGGGTTGTAAAAGGGCACTAACAAATTAAGTAACAGTTGCAGCACAGCCCTCAGCAAAGGACAAAATGGATATCTGTTAGTGAGTGCCAAAGGAATTTAGAGAAAGGGTGTGATTCCTGGGAAGGTGGTGTAATCTTCACATGAGAAGATCAGCCCTTACCAAGATGCTCTTACCTCTACGGTGTTTAGCTTGCCCTTTGTTCCTGCTATGCCCTGGTACTCTGTCAGCAGGCTGTGTTACTATCTCTGTGATGACCCACTCAGCCTAGGGTTTTACTGAGAGCTTGCCAGCCTGCCCAAGGTAGCGCCACGTAGCTTAGCACCTGCTCTGGGTAACTGGGTTTTTGGTTTTTTTGGTTTTTTTTTTGGCCAGCTGTTTAATGAGCCCCAAATCAGATAAATTGCCACTTGGCTGCATGCTTGCTCCAGACACAAACAATTAAGCTTATCCTATTTTTTCACTGAGAAACTGGAAGATGTTAGAGATTCTAAGACTTAAACATAAAAAGCTTTTTTAAAACAAATGGTCAAAGTAAATGTTTAATACTTCATTTTCTTTCTTCTTCCTTGAGATGGGTTAAAGGATCAGAACTTGTGGGTTCTTCTGATTCTGATTATGGCACATGACTCACCTCTGTTAATTCCTTTGTGAACTCTGCTGAAATTGCATATTCTCTTTGTAAAACTCAGGGTATTAATCTAAGCACAGGAAACACCACCTAATTCAGATCTTGGCTATGTGAGAAATTACCTCACCCAGTGAGAACAGTTGGGCCACTTGAGTCTAGCATGCTATGTCTGAACTTACTTACAGACAGGAATGCAGATGAGCCGAAATTCAGTTGCCTCCAAGAAGAAGGCTACCATAACTAGACAATGAAGGCAAGACTTTTAAAGTAGTCTTTGTTATCGAGATCTCTGCTGTCATGTTTTCCTAGCCTTTTGACCTGGTGATAAACATTCTTGTAAATGTATGTGTCTTTCAATTTCTGAAATAGCTACCTTTAGAAACTGAAATAAAATATTTAAGTTAATGAAGCCTACATCTCTGGGAAGTATACCATGAAATTTCCTTACTGATACTAAGGAGAACAGGATTGAATGGGCATAATGGAAGAGTAGGGGAACATTCTTATGCTGGGTCACTAGGGCCCAGATTGTTATCCACCAAAAAAGGGATTATTATTTACTGACAAATGAGTTATACCATCACAAAGAAGTCTAGAAAGAGGAGAAGAATAATCAGAAAGGAGTGGCTTCTGTTATATACCAAGTTTTCCATCAAACTTAGTGATGGGAAACGAAATGCATAAACCCACATGCCAGCTTCTCCTGATTTGGATGAAAATATTATATTCTCTTTTTCTGGCCAGAGTTTGACACAGTCAATTCATGTCTGGGTTTTCTGTGCTCAGTACAGGGCCCTTTTGTCTTGAAAAGCGGCTGGACTGGTTTTTCTTCCAGGCAGGTGCACAGAAAGCATTTACTGTAGCCTGAAATGCAAACACTGGGCTCCAAGGCCCAGATCCAAGCACTCCCCAGAATAACTCAGAAAAGTAAAGTGAACAATGTTTCTTGCAACTGATGAGCATTGTAAATACCACTCCTGAATGAAATATTTCTTAAAACTTCGTATCTGTAACTTGATCATCTCTTAAAATGCAATTATATGTCAGAGAAAGGGAACCCATTGGCTGTTCCATCTGTCCAGGTTGGACAAAAGTGCACAATGGAGCATATCCGATTCACAGCACTACTTAGGTAATCAGATTAATATCTACTGAATTGAATTTACCCTTTTGATAACGGAGTCTTTTAGATGCCTTGTTTCACATCTCAAATTCTGACAAAGCTCTGAGGCCTTTGAGTAATTTCCCTGAAATCTATATGCAGGAAGTCTGTACTCTTTTGAGCATTTTTTGGGACTTGTACCAATTAAATCTGTTTCTGGCACACTTTTAATGGCATACTTTCCCTTGAGTCAACAACTGCTCCAAAACCTGAAGTCATTTGTTTAATTTAAAAGCAAAGGTTATGGAACAACAATTTTAGACTTTACCAGCCAAGCCTCTGTGGCTTTGAAAGTGGTAATGAAGTGGGGGGAGAAGCTAATAAATTGAATTTCTTAGGTACAAAATAAATTAATTACTGCATTTCTGTTTGACCAGGATCAAATTTCAACAAGGTTTGCCAGTACCCTCCTCACCCACCTTGCTCTTCTTCCTTTTCCTCTTCTTTTTTTTTTTTCACTAAATCATTATGGGGTTTCTAGCCTTATGTCTGAGGCTTGCTACTGCTGTTCTTGTAAAACAAAGACCTGGAGTGGATCTGGTCAGTTAGAGTTGAGAAAACTGTAAATGATGCAGTAATGTTTTTTCCTTCTTATTAAATTTTTTTATAGCAAGTCTGAAGTCAGGAAACATGTTTTTATGTTAGGGGGCTTGATTGGTGGTTCTCTAGGAATGTACGATGAATGGTATTTCCCTCCCCCCCTATTTTCTAAAGAAGAGTCCTGAGGGTGGTATTACATAATGTCCCTATTTGCGTTTCTTTTTCCTTTTCTTTCTGTTCTTCTTCCGGGGACCCTTCTTTGGAACATTCTATCTGTCAGCAGTCTTCTTTTGTATCAATTAATCCAATATGATTTCTTCTTAATCACTATGAGAAAAAGAAACTTGTCAGTGGTTTTTCAGGAGATTGTGGAAATGGAGGATGAATTTCTAGTGGCTAGAACATGGTCCATGGACAAGCATTTGGATTGTATCCCTCCCTCTTTCCTTTAAGCATGGGCCATGATCTTAAACTACTTAATTTCACTATAACTCATTTTTCCATCTTTCAAATGGATGTATCACTTCACGGGCAGTTTTATAAATTACTTTAAAAATGTTTTTACAGCCTCAAATGAGATAATATTGAATCCCAAAGAATTGTGCCTTTTTAAAAGAATAATTATCATACCAAAATATATATATATATATGAAATCTGGATCAGATGAGCTCTTGAGATCCCTTCTAATTTTGAATCTGTGAACCCATGGCACAGTGAATAAAGTGCCAGGCCTAGAGCCAGAAAGAATCATCCTCATGAATTCAAATCTGGCCTCAGACACTTGTTAACCGTGTGACCTGGACAAGTCATTTAACTCTCCTCAGTTCCTCATCTGTAAGATGAACTGGAGGAGGAAATGGCAAACCCCTCCAGTATTTTTCCCAAGAAAACTCCACATAGGGTCACAAAGAGTTGGACACAACTGAAAAAGGACTCAACAACAACAATGAACCCATGACATTCTGGAAATGACTGTGATGCAAAACCAAAGACATCAGTAAGATTTTTTTTTAAAGAATGTACTTGGGGTAAAAGAAGGTGGAAATAGAATATAGTTTTTTTTAAAAGAAAGGAAATACGGTGATATAATGGGGTAAAAGAAAGTGAGGCCAAATCTACATGAAAGAACAAAAATGTAAAATAGCTCCAACTAAACCTCTAGAAATGGAAATTGAATAAAAATGCACAGAGGTATGAAAACTTAATAAAATAAAGGAACAAAATAAAAATCAAAATTTGAGTTCTTAAAGGAGAACTTGAAAAGACAAGAGAATTGATAGGTTAGGTCAGAAAGTGAAAAATTCTAATAAGGTGGTAGGCATTCTGGAAAAGAAAATGTCAAAAACAAAGAAGAGACAGAGATTCACCCAGAAATGTTAAAACAAATAATAAATACAAAAACATTGGAAAACTATTTGAAGTTATCTTACAAAACAATGGTACTGATCTTGAGGGAAAGGCTTGCTGAAACTGAGTGTTAGACAGAATAGTCCCACACCACCATCTAAATCATTATGGAATGGAGCTCAGATGTCTCATTTGAATCGGAACAATGCCCTTTGTTGAATGTTTTGGGGATTCTAGTACTATGCCAGGAGAGGGCAGTTCCAGCTAAGCCCCAACAATGGAATGATTTGTGTGGAGAGGACAAAAGTCTCTATCTCCTCCCCTCTACCTCTGGCTAGAGGAGTTCTATGTGAACTACAGAGGGCTAGAAGATTTGGACTTTTTCATCAGCATGTGATTGATGTCCTCTATATAGCAATGATTGTTGGCAATCCCTTCATTGGGAGCTAGGGTCAGATCAGTCATTTTCTCAGTGGAGCAAAGGTGCTAAGAAGATGCTAAGATGCTAAGAAGAGCCTGGCAGAAAACCTACATCATCTTAGATCTTCATACATATCCTTTGAAGACTTTGAGCTGTCATTAGAGGCAAGTTACTCCTTTTCCTAATGTGATTTTGTAATGCCATGCATGAGCAGCTTTCCAGAAGAATGCTACTGTGAACAGCTTTTAAGTTCTGATTGTGCAGTATAGTGAACACTCTATTCCATAACAAATTAAAGCAAAACATTCTCAGAAAATTAAGGTATAGCATACACAATATTCACAATATAATATTCACAAAGTTTTGAACAAAGAACAAAAGAACAGTCATCTAGTATGAACATTCATCTAGTATCCCTAAGGAGGTTTGCCTCCTTACTCAGTCATTCAGTCATCTCAAAATCCAATAGTCAGTCTTTCACTCATGGGGCAACTAGTTAACTTAGTCACCTATCTAGCAATCACTTACTAAGTATTGTTAATCACTAAATACAATCGTTAGAAAATACACAAATTCACCAATTAACTCAGTCACTTATTCAGATTCACAATTACTAAGTATTATTAATCACTAAGTACAATGATTAGAAAATATACAAACCCTCCACCCCTAGGTCTCTAGTAAACTTGAATTTCATCACAGCATTCAATACCCAAGGAGAGATCTTTTCTTCATCTTGACCCAAAGCAAGTTCTCAGTAATCTATGTTCTTGGGGAGACAAAATTTAACAAAGCCACAATATTCATTGCCAGTGTCCTCATCAATTCACTCTCTGTCTGCAGAACAGTCTCAGGACCCCTGAAAACATCAGCAAGACCCTCTTTGAGCAGTCCTGCATGATTTGAAAGGGAATTTTCAGATAAAGGGAACTATCTCTTAGTGAATCTGGACCTTACTTATTTATACCAACTATTCTTATAATAACACCTTAGTAAAATGCCTCCTTATAAAAGCTAAACATTTGGCTGGCTAATTGATATCAAGTAATAATCAATGGCAAGAAGTGCACAGGTGAGGATGCCAGTAAGATACTCCCAACTCGTCAGTTTACCTGTAGAACCCTGAGGAGAGAAATAGCCCCAGTTTGCATCCTGCCTGACAATGAGAACAGGGAGAATAATTTTGTGTCATATATAAAGATCATTATCCTCCCCATGAGGGGGAAAAAAACAAAGGGCTTGAATATCTCCTTTCAGGAAATAATTCAAACAAATTGCCAGGAAGAATTAGATGTAGAGGACAAATTACACATTAGTTGAACTGACTAGATGCCTGCAAAGAGGAAGACTAAGTTTAACTTATCTAGAAATCTTATCAGTAAGGTCCAGATTCACTAAGAGATAGTTCCCTTTATCTGAAAATTCCCTTTCAAA
>CM053582.1:443209737-443226725 GCA_028627135.1 Pseudochirops cupreus
TTGCCTTGATATTCTGGACTTTTTGTTCTTCCAAATGAATTTTGTTACTATTTTTTCTAGTTCTATAAAATAATTTTTGGGTAGATTGATTGGTATAGCACTAAATACATAATTTAATTTAGGTAAAATTGTAGAGCTGTACTTTAAAAAAATCACTTTGGCACTTCTGGGAGCCAAGATGGCAGAGTAAGCAGTAAATTTCTATAACTCTACCATATTCAACTCCAAACAACCATAAAATATCTCCCCAAAACAAACCCTGGAACAGCAAAACCAGCAAAAAGACAGGGGGACACACTCTTTTTGGTCAAGAAACTCGAGTACAGTACAGGATAGGAAGCATTGCAGCAAGCCCTATCTCAGCAAGCTGTAGATTCTAAGCCTCAGTGTGGTAGAGCAGGAAAATGCCAAAATCAGGACCCCCAAAAGCCTCAGCAAAGCCAAGGGGACTGGTAAGACTTCAGCTCTAAGAACAACCACATGCTTCAGTGTAGGAGTGGGTAAACAGGTGGATGTCAAACCTTTGGGTGCCTAAGCAAACAGGCCAGCACCAGCCAAGCCACTGGCTTTGGCATAGCCCTGGGCAAACAGGCAACTGCCAGTGGTCAGACCACCATGTGCTTCAGTGTAATCCTGGGGAAACACAGAAAACCCCCCAAAATACTAAGCACATGCCAGAAACTAGCACTAGGACCCTGGCTGAGCACCAGGTAAGCTGCCAGATACCTATGGCCTCCAGCAGAACTAGACAGGAGGGCCCGAGGGGGCCCCAGTGAAACATCAAGGAAGCACCAGGTAAGCAGCCAGCACCTGCAGCCCTGAACACAAGAAGGCTGAGACAGTAGTACCCTTAATACCCCAGGGAAAAGACAACAAATTTAAAAGAAAAGGAAGGGGGGAAGAGCCAAGATGGCAGAGTAAAAGAAGAGATTTGCCCATGCTCTCACCCAGACCCTTCCAAATACCGGTAAAAATGACTCTAAACAAATTCTAGAGCAGCAGAACCCACAAAAAAGACAGAGTGAAACAAATCTCCAGTCCAAAATAATCTATAAGGTCTTCAGGAAATATATGCTGCACCAGGTTGAGATAGGAACACAGTCCAGGCAAGGCCATGCCAGCATAGACCAGGACACAGGAAACCCAGAGCAGGTCTCTGGTGACTGAATCACTGGCAGCTATGTAAAATTTAGAAGGTCAGTAGAAAAGGTCTGTCAGACCTGGGTGAGAGAAAAGCACAGTCCAGTGCTGTGCCCAACACAGGCACAGCCCCAGCAAACCAGGAGCAGGCCTGGGGAGTAACTGAATCAGCAGTGGAGGTGACAGCTGTAGCAGATGTTTCTGGAGCTCTCATGTCTCAGACGATAAGGTCAGAAGGAGATTACAGGGGTCTCTTTGCTGCTTACTGAGGCAAGACTGTGTTGCTTGGATCCCAGGCTTGGATCTTGGTCGAAGTCTTGAGTGGCAGCAGTCCTGGGGTGAGGAGGAGCACTGGCAAAGAAATGCCACTTTGGATGCTAAACAGAAGATGAACTGCAATAGGGAAAGACTTGGGGCAGGCTGGCTATTGCACTGTGGAACAGTTTAGTGCTGTAAAAGGGCAGCTAGGTGGCACAATGAATACAGTGACAGGCCTGGAAGTCAAGAAGGTTCATCTCCTTGAGTTAAATTCCAGGCTCAGACACTTACTACCTTTGTGACCCTGGGCAAGTTACTGTTTGCCTCATTCCCTCATCTGTAAAATGAACTAGAGAGGGAAACGGCAAACTGCTCTAGGATCTTTGACATGAAAAACCTGAACAACATCACAAAGAGTCAGACATGACTGAAATGATTGAATACCAGTGTTGTCAAATACTTTGGTGTGAAGAAAAAGTTACTTTAACTAGTAGAGGATGTAAAATATTGCCTCCATCATAAATTACCATTTTGATGCCTGAAAAGAGTAGGAAAAGAACTTTAGTTCAATATATGTATGAAAATATCATTTTCAGATGGGATCTGAACAGCTTTGGTAAAAAATGAACAATTTAAATCACTTATTAAAAATGTAGGATGCTGCTTCATTTGTATGTCAAATCGTTGATGGTTGAAAAATGACAATGGATTTTTATATATTCAAAACTGAAGAAAACCCAGAAAACATGAGTGCCAAGAAACATAGTTTCAAGGATACAAAAGGAGATGGAGGACTTTGTTGAGAGCCTGATACTGCAGGGCGCTATGTTTCTGCAAGTCAGACAGCTAAATAAAAATTAGAATTCACATAACTACATGAAATTAAGAGTATAATTAAAAAGGACTGCAAAATTCCTAGAGGAAATTTTGCGAGTTGTTACATTTTTAGTGAAAACAGAGTTAATAAAGCTCTGATATAAGCCACTGGGAAAAATGATATGGATGACCAGAGATAGATGGTCTGAAGAGAATCATTTGACCTTGCTCAATCATTCATTTTTGTCCTAATCTTCATGAACTCATGGCTCTTCTATCTTCCACTATCTTTCAAAATCTTTTCAAGTTCATATTTGTTATTTCCATGGCACTATCTATCCATCTCATCCTCTGCTGTCCACTTCTCCCTTTGCCTTCAACCTTTCCCAACATCAGGGCCTTTTCTAATGAGTCCTGTTTTCTCATTGTGTGGCCAAAGTATTTAAGCTTCAGCATTTGACCTTTCAGTAAAGACCCTGAGTTAATTTTAGTATTGTTTGATATGATCTCCTTGCTGTCTTAGGGGCTCTTAAAAGTCTTCTCCAGCACCACAATTTGAAAGCACTGATTCCACTGAGCTCAGTTTTCCTTATAGTCTAGCTCTCACAGCCATACATTGCTTCTGGAAATTCCATAGTTTTAATTATATGAACCTGTGTAGGCAAGGTGAAGTCTGTTTTATAGTAGGCTGTTCAGATTTGCCACAGCTTTCCTTCCAAGGAGGAAGAGTCTTTCAATTTCATGGGTGTAGTCACCATCTGGAGTGATCTTTGAACTCAAGAATATAAAATTTGACATTGCTTCAAATTCTTTGCCCTCTGTTTGCCACAACATGGTGGGGCAAGTTGCCAAGATCTTAAGGTTTTTTTAATGTTAAACTTCAAGTCAGCTTTTACACTTTCCTCTATCAGAGGGCGAGAAGCAGCTTTGTTGGAGTTGTTGGAACAACTGATTGGTTGAGATATTCAATCTCATTTAACCAGAGCTGGAGTTCCAGCTATTATTCTTGATTGTCTCCTAGAGCTGAAGCCTGTTACAATATGTAATTTGTTCTTTACAATACTCCTACAATTTGGGGCAGCTAGATGGCTCAATGGATAGAGTGCTGTGACATGAATGAGGAAGATTCATCTTTGGGAGTTTAAATCTGACCTCAGAAATTTACTAGTTCTGTTACTCTGGGCAAGCCACTTAGCCATGTCTGCCTCAGTTTCCTCACTTGTAAAATGAGCTGGAGGAGGAAATGGCAAACCTCCAATATCTTTGCCAAGAAAACTCCAAGTGGGGTCATAAAGAGTTGAACATGGCTGCACAACAATAACATGGCCCAAGGCACCTATATGGCTCAGCGGATAGAATGCTGGGCCTAGAGACAGGTAGACTTGAGCTCAAATCTGGGCTCAGACACTTACTAGATATATCAACCTGTGCAAGTCACTTAACTGCTGTTTGCCTTAATCCATCAGGAAAGAAATGGCACCTACTCTAACATCTGCACCACGAAAACCCTATGGACAGTATTGGTGTGCTATGGTTAATAGGGTCTTGTACAGACAGACAGAGGAAAAGCAGAAAAAAAAGATCATTGTTTGTAGCTATTCCGCTGGTGCTGAGGCTTAATTGCATTACATAGAATCCTGGTGAATGAGGAGCTGGCTAGGCTAGTTTGCCTTCCTCAGTGAGTCAACCTAAACTATTTGATGTGACCTTTGAACTGATTGGACAATAGGGCATCCTGTAGAGTGAGAAATTGGTCATAGCCAGTAATAGTCAAGCTGATGTACTCCTACAGTTCCCAGGCTGAACGAGTGTAAGACGTTGCCAATACTAACTCTAAGCTGACCATAGATAACTGATTTAGAGATGGAAAGCACCTTAGAGCCTAAAGATCAACATTCTCATTTTACAGATGAGAAAACTGAGGCACAGCAAGTTTAACTGTCTTGCCCAGGGTCACCAGCTAGTAAGCGTTTGAAGCAGGGTTCCTGACATTAAATCCATTACTTGAAATGCTCCATTAGTTTGAGCATAAAAAGAAGTGGCTTTGCACAGCTCAAGAATGGTGAGGGACAGCACACAAGTGAACGTAGAAGTAGCTTTGTTTGTTGCAATTGTTACTGAATAAACATCAATGATATCAAAACTCGTAGAACAAAACTGTGAATTAACACCACAAAACTGGTCTTTATCCCTAATTTGATTTCTCACCATATTTCTATAAATATATGTTCACTCTTCCCCAAATCTTTAGTGCATTGTTGGAAGGTAGAAGAGTCTAGGTTTATGTGTGGATTTTAATACAAATTATTCATATATTTGATTTACTATGTGAGTTCCTGTAATACTGTTGTCTTTTCCCCCCTAATATTAAGTAAATGGTTATGTTTGAAATAAAAATTGTCATCATTGTGAGGCTGTTTTCTGTAAAGAGAAATGAATTGATGGAGGCTCGAAAGCTAAAGAGGTGAAAAGGAGTTTATTCCTCAACAAGGTTATTCCTAAGATTTTAAGAAAATTTGAACACAACCTTGTGAGGGTAAGTAATTCTTTGGTAACAGGGCAGTAAGAGATCAGATTAGAGTGAGTCAATCTAAGGATAAGTAGGGGGTCCACAAACCTAGGTAAGAAGCATAAGGTGTTATGTATGCCAACAGGCATCCATTTTATGCAAAGCATCCTGGATAGAGTGAGGGCAGAAAGGGAGAAATAGATAGAAAAAGACAGAGAGAGACAGAGATAGAGCTGGCAAAAAAAGAAATACACAAGGATGATAGGTTTTATTTCATTATAGGGCAAGAGTGGGGGAAAGGAAGCAATCTGGGTTGTTATACAATTAGCTGGGCACTACAATGTTTCTGTAAGTTGTGAATCTGGCCAACTTCATTTTGAAACAATCATGTGATTCTTAAGGAAGCTGACTGTCCCATGATGTAACTTTTAGTTATCTACAATGAAACTCTCCAGATTCTCTTATTTTCTCGATTTCTACAGAATATTAAAACCATGACACATTTTAAAATGTTGTAACAAAGTTTCTAAATTTTTTTCCCCTTGGTTGAATCATTTTTCATAGAAAATAGGAATCTGCCAGTACTAATATCTTCCAGCTCCTAGAGTTCCATGTCATTTGGAAAACTGAATGAGACAAACATTCAGTCACTGCTTAAGGCAATTTCTAGACATGAAAAGCTTTAACAATTTCCAGCCAGAAAGGTATGATATAGAAAAGGGCTGGTCTGACAGCAAGCCAAATCCTGAAGGAGAGGAAGAACAGACCACATTTCCAGAGGGTTGTCCAGTCACATCCCTCCTCTGGAGATACTGGCAGGCCCAACACAGGACTGAAGAACTACCACGTTCTACAGTAACCCTGGGTGGTTGGCTTGGAGCCCCTGGGAAATCCATGTCAGCTGAGTTTAGCCTGGGACACCAATGACTGATGTGAATGTTTAACCTGTCTTTAACCTGGAGGACCAGCTATGAGCAGATTAGTCTCTACATGTGGAGGATGAAGTACCTGGTCTTTCTTCTCCTAACCTCAATTCAGTTACATATCAGTCACAAAGTGAAGGCATTTGGAATGAAGCTTTTTATTTTTACATAACTGAATTGGAGATGCAAAAATAAACTAATTTAACATCTATTTGGTAATTACATGGAAGGGAGTTTCAGTGCAATCTTTTGAAAAGATATTTATTTTATTAAATAATTTCATAAAACTTCAAATATAGCTAACTACACAATCACATACCCTGCATAAACCAGGGACAAGATGCATGATGATAATACTTTCTAACATGTAGCAAGATAACATAAATTTAATCTCCTATACCAAGCATGTCACTGGAAAATATACAAAGTAAGTTTCCAGCACTGTCATTTATCTTCAGATATTTAAACTCTCAGACAAAATATAAACACCCGTATATGCATGAAACCACATTCATGAACATTTCCCAGTTAGGGGATTTTTAAAGGTCTCCAATCTAAATTTAAAAAAAACAAGGGAAGGGAAGTTCCCTTTGGGTAGCATTTGAATAATATTTAACAGACTGGCATTTAAGAAAAAGCTGTTTGTCAGAATATCAAAGTGTTGACCTCTTGAGATTTTCTGTTTAAGTTTGTCACATAAAGGCCACCAAGCTAAGTAATATTCATCTTAATAGTCTTCTTATTCTTTAGAAAATATGTGCTTTCCCAACATGACTAATGTAGAAATATGTCTAAAATGACTATACATGTATAGCCTAGATCAGATTGTATGCCATCTTGAGAAGGCAGGAGGGAGGGAAGGGAAAATATTTAGAACTCAAGATCTTATAAAAGCGAATGTTGAAAACTAAAAATAAAGAAAAAAGAAGAGAAAATGCGTGCTTTCCAAAACAATGTAGCATCATTTTCTATGATATTTAGTATTCCTTGTCATCAAATGAAGATGTAGTCTGACCAAAGGGCACTGATCAATAATGAATATCCAAGTATATCTGGCCACAGCTGCTTTTTGGACATTCATGATGACCCAACCAATAAAGACCAGAAAGGTGATGAACAAGGCTACACAGGAGGTGGAACGTGAAAATAAAGTGAAATAAAACCTTTTATTTCTTAGGTTATAACAAAATCAACAAAGGATCCCTCCCCCATTTTGACTGTTATCTAACATAATGTCTTTCTTTCTGAAATATCTCCAAAGAACCCCAAGTTCATAGCCTTGTAGTTGGCATCAGATATAGGCAGAGATCTGCTTCAAATATGTTCTTTCCTCAAGACTTGTCCAGAGTCTTCTCTATTTTTGTGTGATTAAATTTATAGAGACATTCAGGATACTGACAATTCTACACTGACATTCGTGTGTGTGCATATGTAATAGCTATGCCAGGTTCAAGATACTCTGTGGGTCTGTAATACAATTGCTAATGAATCCCCACTCATATATGTACTTTTTTCCTATTCAGTAAGAAGACATAATGAGTTCAAAATAAAGTCATTTAATGAAATATCATAGTAAGAAAAGAAGTACCACAAACCTGGGGCACACTCTTCTACAAAGATACATATCATGAATGGGAAGAAGACCTAGGGATCACACATGAAGAGAACATACATAGGGAATATGTAGAGCCAGGGAACACTCATGAAAGGACAACTCATACTTCCTTTTTTTTTTACATTTTTATTTAAAGTTTTGAGTTCCAAATTCTATCCCTCACTCCTTCTTTTTCTTCCCTTCCCCCTCCCTGAGATGATAAGCAATCAGCTATAGGTTATACATGTACAATTAAGTAAAACGTTTCCATATTAATCATTCTGTACAAGAAAACCTGAATAAAAAAGAAAAGTGAAAAATAGCATGCTTCAGTCTGTATTCAAACACTATCAGTTCTTTTTCTGCAGGATGATAGTATACATATGTCTTTTGGAATTGTCTTACATCCTTGTATTGCTGAGAATAGCTAAGTCATTCACAATTCTTCATCAAAAAATATTACTATTACTGTGTACAACATTCTACTGGTTCTGTTCTACACTACACATCATTTCATGTAAGTCTTTCTAGGTTTTTATGAAATCATCCTGCTTTGTCATTTCTTATAGAATAACAACATTCTGTTACAATCATATACCACAGTTTCTTTAGCCATTACCCAAAAGATGGATATCCATTTGTATTTTAGCCACCACAAAAAGAGCTGCTATAAATATGTTTCTACAAATTGGTTCTTTTTCCTTTTTTTTTTTTTTGGATGTCTTGGGATACAGACCTAGAAGCTGTATTGCCAGATGAAAGTGTATGCACAATTTGATAGCCTTTTGACCATAGTTCCAAATTGCTCTCCAGAATGGGTGGATCAGTTCAGAACTCCACCAACAGTGAATTAGTGTCCCAGTTTTCACACATCCCCTCCAACAGCCAACATTTTCTTTTTTTGACATGTGAGCCACTCTGATAGGTAAGAGGTGGCATCTCAGAGTTGTTTTAATACGCAATTCCCTAATCAATATTGATTTAGAACATTTTTTCATATGACTACAAGGTAGCTTTGATTTCTTTGAATGCTGCCTATTCATATACTTTGACCACTTATGAATTAGTGAATGACTAATTTTATAAATTTGACTCAGTTCTCTATATATTTGAGAAATGTCTTTATGAGAGATACTTGTTGCAAACATGTTCCTGCATTTTTTCTGCATCTGCATTCATTATAATTTTGGGTACATGTGCTTTATTTGTGCAAAACTTTTTAAATATTATAAATCAAAATGATCTGTTTTACATTTTGTAATCCTCTCTATATCTTCTTTGGTCCCAAAGTCTTCCTTAATCCACAAATTTGACAGATAAACTATTCCATGCTCTCTTAATTTGCTTATGGTATCACCCTTTATGTGTAAACCCTGTGCCCATATTACCTTGTTATCTGGTGTGAGGTGTTTGTCTATACCTTATTTCTGCCATATCATTTTCTACTTTTCCCAGAACTTGTTATTAAATAATGAGTTTTTGTTTGAAAAGCTTGGATCTTTGGGCTTATCACATACTAGATTACTATGGTCATTTACTATAACATAGTTTATCTCTACCTATTCCACTGATTCACCATTCTATTTCTTAGCCAGGACTAGATTTTTCTGATAATTGCCACTTTATAATAGTTTGAGATCTGCTTTGAATTTTTTTTTATTACTTCCCTTGGTACCCTTTAGCTTTTTTTCTGACAGAGGAATTTTATTATTATTTTTTAGCTCTATACTATAGATGTTTTGGGGAGTTTGATTGGTGTGGCACTGTATAAATAGATTTAGGTAGAACTCTCATTTGTATTTATATGTCTCAGCCTACTCATGAGCAGTTAATATTTTTCCAATGGTAGAAATCTGACTTTACTTGTGTGAAAAGTGTTTTATAGCTGTGTTCATACAGTTCCTGGGTTTGTCTTGGCAGGTAGACTCCCAAGTAGTTCATTTTGTCCACAGTTATTTTAAATAGAATTCCTCTGAGGGACTGTGTTGGTAACATAAAAAAATGTTGAGGATTTATGTGTGTTTATTTTGTATTGTATATTTGGTTAAAGTTGTTAATAATTCTAAGTAATTTATTTTTAGTTGATTCTCTAAGATTCTCTAAGCATAATACTATATCACCTGCAAAGAGTTAAAGTTTAGTTTCCTCACTGCCTATTCTAATTCCTTAATTTCTTTTTTTCTTGTCTTATTGCTAGAGCTAACATTTCTAGTACAATATTGAAAAAGAGAGGTGATAATGGGCATTCTTGCTTAACCCCTAACCGTACTGGGAAGGCTTCTACATTATTCCCATTACTGATAATGCTTGCTGATGGTTTTAGATAAATATTACTTATCCTTTCAAGGTAAGCTCCATTTATTCCTATGCTATCTTACATTTTTAATAGGAATGGGTGTTGTATTTGGTCAAAAGTTCTCTGCATCTATTGAGATAATCATATAATTTCTGTTGATTTTGTTATTAATATTTTCAATTATGCTGACAGTTTTCCTAATATTGAATCAGCTCTGCATTCCTAATATAAATCCCACCTGGTCATAGTGTATGATCTTTATGATATATTTCTGTAATCTTGTTGCTGATATTTTATTTATAATTGTTGCACCAATAGTCACTAGCGAAATTGGTCTTTTTTTCCCCTCTTTTCTTCTTCTGTTTTGGCTCTCCCTGTTTTGCATATTACTACAATATTTGTGCTATAAAAAGAATCCAGTAGGACTCCTTATTTGCCTATTTTTCCAAATAGTTTATATTGTATTGGGATTAATTGTTCTTTAAATATTTGGCAAAATTTGTTCGTGAATTCCATCTGGTCCTAGGGATTTTTTCTTAGGGAGTTCATTGATGGCATGTTCTATATCCAACTGAGTGTGTATGTTATTCCCTTTTAAAGCCAATTTTGATGAGAATAAGGTTTAAACTTCACTTGCTAACCTCATCCCCTATCTTCCATTACAATAGCTCTCTTATTCCTCTTTTATGTGGGATAATCTATCCCATTCAATCTCCACCCCCCCCCCTCCCCTTTCCCCTTCTTCTTCTTCCAGGGCAATTTTCTTTCTCAGCCTTTTATTTTGTTTTCTGTCTATCATCCCATTGAAGCTGCCTTATAAACACACCCTCTGTCTACATACACTCTTTCTAATTGTTTTATAATAACAAAGTAGTCAACAGCTGCAAATATTATCTGGCCATGTAGAAATATAAACAATTTAACCTAATTGAATTTCTTATGTTTTTTCTTGTTTCTTTTTTACCTTTTTATTTTCTTTTGAGTTTTGTATTCAGAGATCAACATTTCTATTCAGCTCTGGTCTTTTAATTAAAATGTTTGAAAGTTCTCTATTTTGTTAAATGTCTAATTTTCTCTGAAAGACTGCATTCACTCACTCTTTTGCCCTCTGGCATACCATCTTAAATGTCCCCCATTTCTTTAATGTGGAAGCTGACAAATCCTGTGTAATCCTGACTGTAACTCTACAATATTTGAATTATTTCTTTTTGGCTTCTTGCAATACTTTCTTCTTGATCTGTGAGCTATGGAATTTGACTATAATGTTCCTAGGAGTTTTCATTTTGGGATCTCTTTCAGATGGATTCTTTCCATTTCTGTTTTACCCTTTCATTATAATATATTAGGGCAGTTATCTTTGAAAATTCTTGAAAGATGTTGTCTAGGCTCTTTTTTTAGCCATACCTTTCAGGTACTCTAGTAATTCTTATATTTTCTCTTCTGGATCTATTTTATAGGTGATTTGTGTTTCCCATGAGAAATTTCACATTTTCTTCTATTTTTCTTTTTACTTTTTGATTTTGTTTTATTGTATCTTGATGTCTCATAGATACATTAGTTTCCACTTGTTCAATATTAATTTTTAAGGAATTATTTTCTTCAATGAGTTTTTGTACTTCCTTTTCCATTTGGTCAATTCTACTTTTTAAGGAGTTATTTCCTTGGTGAACTTTTGTATATCTTTTCCCATGCTACTGACTCTTTTTTATTTGAAAATGACAGGAAAAAATGGCTAGGAGAAACTTGAAACCCAAAAAAGGAAATAGTAGGAAAACATCTAAATGCATTTAATGAATGCAACTCATCTATCCCAGGTGATCCCAGATGGGTCCTGCAAGAAGTGGGAGATATGACTGCTTAGTCAATATCAATGACATGTGAATGACCATGAAAACTCTAATAGTAGAAGACTTCAATAGACCCCTTTCAGACTTAAACAATTTAAACAAAAAGATGAAGAATAACTTAAGGACCTGAAGAGAACTTTAGAACAATCAGAGACAATAGATTCCTGGTAATTAATGAATGAGAAAAGAAAGGAACTTAGAGGTGCAAGGCACCTTTACAAAAACTGACATGTATTAGGACATCACAAATAAATGCAGAATATACTAAATACATTCTTGAATGGGCAAAATACAACATACATATGTAACAAAAGGCCATTGAATAGAGAATTAAAAATTATTTTGACATTAAATAACTTAGTTCTAAATAATTGGTTGGTTCAAGAACAAATCATATAAAATAGAAAATGTCATCAAAGAAAATAAATCAAAATTTATTTGATATTAATAAACACCATCAACAACAAAAGAAAGAGCAAATAGATTAATTGGGTATGTGACCAAAAAAAATTGAAAAATAGGAAATCAAAAACCCCAACCTAAACACTATATTAACTGGATCCATGACATATGGAGATCAGTTAGAGAAACTATTCATGTTTAAAGTGGAGAAAAGAAAAAACATGGGAGACATGACAGCTATCTTCAAATATTTTAAGTTTGTCATATAGAAGAGGGATTAGATTTGTTCTTTTTGAGAACAGAGCAAAATCAGGAGCAATGGGTAGAAGTTGTAAAGACTGTTTAGACTTGATGTGACCATAATTAGAGCTCTCCAAAACTGGAATGAGCTAAATTATGGGTATTCCATCCTTGAAGGTCTTTAGGCAAAGGCTATGTAGCCACTTGAATATATTATACTTGGAATTATTTTATTGTATAGATTGGATTTGGATGACTGCAAAGGAAGGTGCCTTTAGACTCAAATTCTTCAATTCAGTGATTCCACATGCAAAATGAAAAGAGTATCATTGGTCTCTAAACTATCACTTTGGGATAAAGTAAGAATGAATGATAGGGACAGGGCAAGATGGCAGAGTAGAGGCAGCAACCCAACCAAAGTCTCCCTACGTTCCCCTCCAGAGTATAAAATAATGCCTCAAAGAAAATTTAGAATGGCAGAGGCAACAAAAGGTTGGGATCAGACACTTTTCCAGCTTAAGACAATTTAAGAGATTAACAGAGAGGTCTGTGACAATAGGGTGGAGGCAGTCTGGAGTGCATACAACAAGCAACACCAACTGTGACCCTAGGAGGCAGCTGTGACTCTCAACAGAATTGGTTCAAAGAGGGAAGAATACACATACACACACACACACACACACACACACACACACACACTCAGTTGGGTACAGAAATCTATCTTACCCAACAGGGAAGAAGGAGGGAAAGAGGACAAGAGAAAAGAAGAAATTATAAAAGGGAAGGTGGATTAAGGGAGGAAGTGGTAAGAAGCAAAACAGACTTTTGAGGAGGGAGGTAAAAAAAAAGAGAGAGAGAAGGACAAGTGTGAGAAAATTAGAATGGAGGAAAATACAGATAGTAATCATTACTGTGAACATGAATGGGATGAACTCACCCATAAAATGGAAGCAAATAGCAGAAAAGATTAGAATCCAGCAATATATTGCTTACAAGAACATATTTGAAACAGAAAGGTATACACACAAAGTTAAAATAAGGGGCTAGAGCAGAATCTATTATGCTTCAGCTGAAGTAAAAAAAAAAGGTAGGAGTCGCAATCATGATATCAGACAAAACAAAACAAAAACAAATCTAACTGAAAAGGACAATCATGGAAAATTACATTTGGCTAAAAGATACCATAGACAATGAAGTAATATCAAAAATCTGTACAGCAAGTTTCTCTGATAAAAGCCTCATTTCTCAAATGTATAGGGAATAGAGTAAAATTTATAAAAATAAGATCCATTCTTCAAATGATAAATAGTCAAAGGATTTAAATAGGCAGTTTTCAAAAGAAAAAAATCAAAGCTATCTATAATCATATGAAAAAATGCTCTAAATCACTATTGATTAGAGAAATACAAATTAAAACACCTCTGAGAAACAACTTCACATCTATAAGAAATGACAAATGCTGAAGGGAATGTGGGAAAATAGAAACATTAATGTACTGTGGAGTTGCATATTGGTCCAACCATTCTGGAGAACAATTTGTAACTATACCCAAAAAGTTATAAAACTATGCAACCTAGTAACACCACAACTAGGTGTTTGTCTCAAGAGATCAAAGGAAAAGGAAAAGGTCCTATATTTATAAAAGTATTTAGAGCAGCTATTTTTTATGGTTGCAGAAAACTGGAAACTGAGGGAATGTTTATTAATTGGTGAATAGCTAAACCAGTTCTGGTATATGATTGTGATATAAGAAGCAATGAGGGGGATAGGTTCAGAAAAACCTGGGCAAACCTATGTGAACTAAAGTTAAGTGAAATGAGTAGAACTGCAGAAAATTGTACACAGTAACAGCAATATTGTAATGATTATGAACTGTGAAAGACTTAGCTACTGTGATCAATACAACAACCTAAGATAAGCCAAAGGACCCATAATGCAAATGCAATCCATTTCCAGAGACAGAAGTGATGAATTCTGAGTACAAATTGAAGTAAACTTTTCTCTACTTTTTCTTGCTTTTTTGTGCTATGGTTAATATTAAAATGTTTTGCATGATTTCACATGTATAACTGATATCATATTGCTTGTTTTCTCAGTAAGTAAGAGGGCTTAGAGGGAGGGAGAGAATTTGAAACTCAAAAAAGAATGTTAAAAATAAATAATTAAAAACAAGCAAAACAAAACAAAACAAAAAGAATGCTAGGGTATCCATACATTATTTTGACTCCCTAGATGATGTGTCTTATAAATGTGAGGCATTATTTACCATCAGCCTACTGAAACTTGTGTCCCACCCATTCAGAAAGCACTAGTTAGCATCCATACCATTTCAAATTCTAGGAGACTGGCATGTTTCAGAAGCAGAAATAAAGTTAGATCTTGCTTTGCTACCCATGTAAGAATGACAAATACTATCAAGGAAGAATTATTTACTTATATCAATCTGTCTTAAATTTGCTTTTTAATGTAGAACAGGATGCATGAAAAGTCTTTTAGGCTGGGCCAACATGGGATCTTTTTGCAAAGATCAGATTATGCAAGATATCTGCTTTTGATCTGACTAACAAGTGGGTCCTTGATCTCCCGTGAAGAAGAAAGCTATAGTCTTTAGATTTATTACCCAGCCACAGATCTATCGCCAGACTACTCTGGTTTTGCTCCTAATTTGAAATAAAATGGTCCTTTACCTTAAACCATGTGGGAGAGTCTAGCTAGGTCAGAGACAATGCATTCCTCCTATACTCCTAAACAAATACATGAAAGCCCAGAGCATCATGCATATTACCTAACAGCAAAGTTCCTCTGGCTGAAACTCACATATAGGAAGAGACTTCTAAAAGTTCTTGCCAAGGATTTCCCCCTGAATGCTAAAAGGAATTCATTTGAGATAAGTAAGTAGGCAAAGCATTTATTAAATGTTTGCCACGTACCAGATACAGTGCTTAGCACTGAGGGTACAAATTTAATCAAGTAAAAAAGACCCTGCCCTCAAGAAGTTTACATTCTAATTGGGAAAACAGCACCTATGGGGGGAACTAGAAAGGAGGCAAAGATTGTTCATAAAGGCATGGCAGGGAGACAGTGGGAAAGTGTGGTGGAGGGCTGGATCCAGACGAGATAATCACCTATCATACGTATCTGAGGCAATTCATGGGCAAAGATCAAATTGGTAGAAGATATTGTACAGAGATGGCTAGCAAGTGCTACCATTTTATACAATTTACTTGTGGAAAACTCTTATTTCCTTGGTCAGGTTTATAACACTAATGTGAAGTAAAGAATACATTCCATTCAAGTCCTTCTACAGCAGAGATAATGCCATTAGTCAGCTCTCTTCAAAAGACTCATCGAAGCTCTGTGAGTTATTAGAGAAGAGAAAGCTATAAGCTAGCATATGTGACAAGTTAAATTAGATGGAGTTACCATGGGATTGGAGTTCTGGTGATTATCATAAAGGACCAGAGAACCAGGAATCCAGACGTCCTCTCTCAGTCTGCAACAGACCTGGGTCACTCTGGCCATCTTGCTGAACGTTAGCGCACCAACTATCTCAGCTTTAATTAAGATTAAGGTGGTAACCCATCCATTGGAAGTGGAATAAGGTTTTATTCCTTCTTTGACTCCATAAGTATTATGCTACTTGTTAATATCATATCCACTCTGTTAGACCAAATGGAAGTTTCTGCCTTCAAATTGACATAAGTCAATTTGCTGTAAAATAAAGGCAAAATCAGACTCTTGAAAATATGGACAAAGTTTAAAGAATCTTCCCCCCCCACACACACACACAAGGAGATACAAGCCTGCCCTCTTGTTTAGTACTAAGTGGAGACGATTGAGACAATTTGTTTGAATTCTACTTTGTTGTTTAATGCTTGGTCATTTGTCAGTGGGGTCTGGTAGTAGTTAATTCCCATTCTCCCCAGAGGAGGGTCGACCCTGGGACCCTGGGAGACTTACAAATGGCACTCATGGTCATTTGGTTATGGTCAGTGCTATAGCCATCCACCATCTCTAGGGATAAAACAAAACAAAAACCCCACAGACTTTCTGGTGTGAAGGCAGTTAGAGGTGAGTGATCCACACCAGAGAGAGAGGTATGCCCATGGAATATGCTGAGTCTGCTTATTACACCCATGCTACATAAGAGTCTCTTCCCTCAAAGATTTCGGATGGTTTAAACAATATAATATTTGTAAAGTGCTTAGCATAGTGCCTACCATGTAGTAGTTGTTTCTTAAATGTTTCTTCCCTTCTTCTTCCTTTTCTGGATGGGAGACTATTGAGAAACAGCATAGTGAGTCAGCTTTTTTTATTATTATTATTTTTTGGGAGGGGAAGGCAAGGCAATTGGGATTAAGTGACTGGCCCAATATCACACAGCTAGTAAGTGTGCCAAGTGTCAGGTTTGAACTCAGGTCCTCCTGACTCCAAAGTGGGTGCTCTATTCATTGCACCACCTAGGTACCACTGAGTCAGCTTCTTAATATCCATCTATATGTATTATGAAGCAAAAGAAACAGCCTAGAGAACTGAATTTCTCTCACCTCGCTGGTTGAAGTTATATCAATTTAGGCCAAGTGATTCCAATAATTACTATTATACAGAAGAGTGTCCCTAATTAAATTTTAACTCTAAGCACATTACTTTTCTCTAGGATTTTTTTCCCCCTCAAGCTTTAACATAGCTCTGGAATTCAAACTACTTATCCCATTGCACCCAGTAACTTTTTTCAAAGAGCAATACCGTGAATAGTCATCACCTTGCACACATCATTGATGCTATTTGGGGAATGATATCAGAGATAATAAACAGTCATAAGCTGAGATAGTCAGTAAATTGCAAAAGGAATAGGATACACTTTCTTTTAAAAAAAATAAAGGTGTTTATTTATTTTCTTGTTTACATCATTCATTTCCATGAGATTTTGAGTTACAAATTTTTTTCCCCATCTTTCCCCTAC
>CM053582.1:443227225-443257557 GCA_028627135.1 Pseudochirops cupreus
TATATATGGAACAGAGTTAAATTTATAAAAAATAAGAGACATTACCTGGTTGATACATGATCACAGGATATGAACAGGGAGTTTTCTGGAGAAGAATCAAAGCTATCAATAGTCATATGATAAAGTGCTCAAAATCACTACTAATTAGAGAAATGCAAATTAAAGAACTCTGGGATACCACCTCATGCCTACCATAACAGAAAAGGTAAATGACAAATGCTATAGGGAATGTCAAAAAATTGGGCCATGAATGTACTATTGGTGGAGTGGTGAACTAGTTTAACCATCCTGGAGAACAACTTGGAACTGTGCCTAAAGGGTTATAAAACTATGCATACCCTTTGATCCACTATTAAGTCTGTATCCAAAGAGATCAAAGAAAAGGTTAAAAAGACTTATTTGCACAAAAAACATTTATAGCAGCTCTTTTTAAATGGTGGCAAAATTTTGGAAGTCAAGTGGATGTCCATCAATTGGGGAATGGTTGAGTAAGTTGTATGTGATTGTGATAGAAGACTATTGCAGTATGAGAAATGACGAACAGGATGATTTCAGAAAAACTTGGGAAGATGCATATGACCTCACACAAAGTGAAGCAAGCAGAACCAGAAGAACATTATGGACAGTAACAGTAATATTGTAAGGATGGTCAACTGTGAAAGACTTAGCTATTCAGATCAAGACAGTGATTCAAGATAATTCCAAAGGACGGGGGTTGAAAAATGCTGTCCACTTCCAGAAAGAGAACTGATGAACTCTGAATGTATAGTGAAGAATGCTTTATTGTACTTTATTTCTTATTTTTTGCTTTAGTTTGGTCTGCTTTTTAATTTTTTTTTGGTAACGTGGGTAATATAGAAATATGTATTGCCTGACTTCATATGGGTACTCAATATGAAATTACTTGCCTTGTAAAGAAGAAGGAAAGGTCTAGAGGGAGGGAGAGAATTTGGTACCCAAAATTTTAAAAAATAAATGTTCAAATTTTTTACATTTAATTGGAAAATATTTAATGAAGTAAATAAAATATATTTTTAAAAAACTAAGTATGAGCAATTCCTGGACATCTCCCTGGGTGCAACAGGAAGTCTGTTCATAATGATCAAGTAATTTGGTCATGCCTTGGGAGAGTTGTATAGAACCTGGCAGCTAGTCTGGCCATGTAAAGGAAGAAGTTGGTTTCTCAAGAACTTAGCTAGAAGGCATGAGTAGCACAAAGCCAACAGACAGAAGGAGAAAGAAAGAATAGGACTGAATCATGGCAGAGAACAAGAACTTTGAGGAGCAAAAGATTCTTGCTGCCTTCACCAATTGTACTAGCCTCCTCAATGCCTGAAGGAAGTTCCAAGAAAAGGTTTGCCTTTGCTAAACTTCACCTCCCAGTGCCTATCTATTTACAGATAATGTAACATACTCTGTTGCTTCTTTACCCAAATGTTTCTAGTAACCTGCATTTTGATTCATACATAAAGAGGCCAAGGATTACCTAGAGATAAGTATAAATTTAAATTAAAATGACAAACCAAGCCTCTCCCTAAATGTTAGGAATTTTCTTAAATGAGAGTTCTGAGCAATTTATATCATACTTTAAAACTTTTGTTTAATATAAATTACATAAAGCAGCAGAGAAGGGAACCACATAAACTTGAGGGGCAGTGATATTGCCCTTAGGCTTAAATTGAACTAATTATTGTAACACAGTGTGGCAAATTACATCTTCAGAGATAAAGGAAGTAAAGAGAAAAGAGTAGTGAGGATCTTTAAATTTTTGACTACTGCTGACTATATCTTCCACAGTGATACCTCCTTTACTATTATTACATATATATTATAAAACTGAGCATCAAGAAGGTTGAGAGACACTTGTGTCTTATAAATCTCTACATGATCTCATTTCTGTATCTGTCCTGTTCCTAATGACAAGGTGCTTTGGCACTGCTAATATCTTTTTAATAGAATCCCAAGGGACTAGGGACTTCCTTCAAAGAACCAATGGTCCAAAGAATTTCTCATCGAGGATTTTGAAAAAATATATTTTATTTTTCCCCAGTAACATGTTAAAACAATTAACAACTCATTTTTTTGTGTTTTTTTTTATGTTTTGAGTTGCAAATTATATCCCTCCCTTCCTCCCCTCTCTCCTCCCTGAGTGCAATCATGTAAAACATTTCCATATTAGTCATTCTTTTTTTTTGTTTTTGGAAGGGGGGAAGGCACGACAATTGGGATTAAGTGACTTGCCCAAGGTCACATGGCTAGTAAGTGTTAGGTGTCTGAGGTCAAATTTGAACTCCAGTCCTCCTGAATCCAGGGCTGGTGCTCCACTGTGCTGCCTAGCCTATTAGTCATTTTTTAAAAGACACAAATGAGTGAGAGAGAGAAAGTATGCTTCAGACTATATTCAGACTATCAGTTCTTTCTCTGGAGGAGGATAATGCTGCATTATGAGTCTTTTGGGGTTGTCTTGGTTCATTGTAGTGCTAAGAATAGCTAAGTCATTCACAATTCTTCATCATACAATATTGCTCTTCCTGTATACAACATTCTCCTGGTTTTGTTCACTTCACTTTACATCAGTTCATGTAAATCTTTCCAGGTTTTTTTGAAATCATCTTGCTCATCATTTCTTATAACACAATAATGTTCCATGACAATTATATACCACAGCTTGTTTATCCATTCCCCAATTTGTGGGCATCCTCTCGATTTCCAATTCTTAATCTCTTTCTCACACCTAAAGAAGCTGATCTAATACACATGTTGCCCTCCATGGATTAATGCATGAACTTTAATCTTTTTCTGAACTTGCTCTCTTATAGAACACCCATGCTATTTTTTCTTGCATAAAGCCATATGCAATGTCATTGTGCATGAGACACAAAGCCCAATTATTTGCATATGTATTGTGTTTGGAGGAAAGGAAAGATCAGCACTGTGGAAGGAAAGGCAGGAAAAATCCAAAGGTTGGCAATACATACATTCCAGAGTTATCCCAGTATAATTCCTCTTTGGCTATTATTTTGAGTTGTACCTCCTGGAGGTCACCAATTCCAACTGAGTATTTCTTGGCACAACCTATTTGAGCAAAGACTCTAAGAAGGTTGCAGAGGAAGGTAGTATGGTATGGTGGAAAGAAAATCAGAGATAATAGAGTCATAGAATTAGAGCTAAAAGAGACCATCAAAACCATCGTGTCCAACTCTTTCATTTTATACATGAGAAAATTATTTGCCCAAGGTGCCAGTAGAGCTGGAAGGCAAACTCAGGTTCTCTGATCACAGATATGTGGCTCCTTGTACTATAACACAGAACACTTAGATTTAGGAGAAACCTGAATTTATATCCTTGCATTGACACAATAGCTTATTGACCCTCATTTGAAACTTTTATGAGCCTCAATTTTCTCATCTCATTGTGAGGTAAAGTTCTTTATCAACTTTAAAATGATAAATAAACATGAGCTATCCTATTATGCTGTCATTTCAATTCTAATGGGTTATTCTTTAAATTAAAAACAAATTGTTATTGTTCTTTAGTTGTTTCAGTCCAACACTTCATTTGGAGTTTTCTTGGCAAAGATAGTGTGATTTGCCATTTCCTTCTCCAAATCATTTTATAGATGAAGAATTGAAACAAACAGTTAAGTGACTTGCTCAGGGTTACATATAGCTAGTAAGTGCCTGAGGCCATATTTGAACTCAGGAAGATGAGTCTTCTTGACTCCACACCTCGCCCTGTACCCACGGAGCCATCTTGCTGCCCCCCAATATTGATAACTTTTGTTTCTATACACCTTCAATTGCTGATGTATTTCTTCTTTCTTTCTCTCCCAGAAAGTCATCACTTACTATAAAAAGTGAAAAAGAAAGGGAAAAAATTTCAACAAAACTGAGACATCAGTCATGTCCAACATTATACATGTGTTCCACAGTCATAATCCCTCACTTCTACAAAAATGGAAATGAAGTACATTCTCCTGTCCTTTCTTTAGGAGCAGGCCTTCTCCATTAGAGATGGAGTCCTTACACCTTGCTACATGACTAACATTGTCTATTTCACATCCCTCACCACCCAGTTCCTTATGTCCATCCCCCTCATCCCTCAAGTAACCCTCATCCCTACTGAAGTCTCAACTAAGCATTACCCTCCCCTTTCACTGTGTCCTTTGGAATGCCTCTTTCATAGACAACACTTGTTCTCATCATAAATCATTTTGTTTCCAATTCCTTCCATCTTCTGGCTCTCACCAAGACTGGCTTCCTCTTGACACATCCTCCCTGGCCATCCTTCCCAGTCCTGGCTTCATTTTCACTCATTCCCTTTTACTCACTGGTCAACGCAAGAGGGTTGGAAAACTCTTTGCTCCCATTGCCACTTATGGGTTCTCCCCCTAACACAATTATGCTGTCACTTCTTCTCCTTTGACGTCAATACAGTCCACATCTACCACCCAATCAAAATCTTGGTAGCTGTGATCAAGAGACCTCCTTCTTCAGTCAGCTTAGTTGCTGACTCACAATCTTTCCTCCCCAATCTTCTCTGTCCTCAAACTTAGGGACTTCAGTTGATACACTGACACTTTCTCAAAGATATAATTATTCAGTTCCTTAATCTGCTCATTTCCCATAACCTACTTGTCTAGTTCACCTCAACCTCACATAAAGATCTTAATGTTACAATCACCGACAAATGTACCACTTCTGTGTCGAAGAACTCTGAAATCTCCTTATTTGACCAAAATCTATTAGTTTTATACCCTATTTCTGTTTTCCCATAGCAAACCCTACTCTTTTGAGGCATTATTTAAAATTGCTTCAAGGGGAATTGGGAATAGCTTGGACAACTTTTCTCTTGCCACTTGGCACCATCCATAAAACCCTACTCGTTATCCACACTGTGACTTCCACTCCCTTGACCCCTAAGTTCTCTCCCAGATTATCACCCCTGTACTAGCTAGTCTCTTCTCTTTTCCCCATTTTGATCATCTGGTGAACCAGTTCAACTCTACACTGTCCTCTTCTTCAGAGTGCCTGGCTCCTTGATCATATCACTGATTGTGCCCTGCCAATCCTCAGCCTTGGATTACTCCCACCATCTATTTCCAGTCTTACCTACAAATGTACTACTGAACAAAGATGGAGAAAATCATACAACCATTCTGGTTAGGTCCAGTACAGATTTGTTACATTGTTTCACCTATACATGCACTGCTGCTAGCAAAACCTAACTTACCTCTTTTATCAACTTACTATTTCACTCTTCATAACCATTCTTCCAAAAATTTTCCTGCCCTCTGTAGCACCCCTGTGATATTCACAGCACCTACAGTGGCTATGAATTTGCCAGCATAATTCTGAATGGCAAAAAATAATAGAATCCCCACATGGAAGACAGAACCAAAATATTTATTCAAGCACCAGAAAGCCAAATCCCAATCCCAAATTCATCATAACAACAAAGAAGCCTATACACAGTAACAGTGCAGGGGGCACTGCCATCCCCAAGCCTTGCCCCTGCTGGGGCCTTCTCACAAAGGAACACTGCTTGCTTCCTCTCTCTCCCTCAGCTCTAACTGCTCTGACCAACTTCCTCTGTGCTCTGCTCCACCTGATCAGCAAACTCCTCGCACCACAGTTTTCATGTGATAGTTTAAGAACTCATGTGACTTAGGCTTCCATGTAACTTAAGCAGGTCATATGGGCCTATTAATGGATGAGAAAGATTTTCCAATTAAGCAAAAAATACATTCCCATTTCACCCTTTCAATCCCCTCAAGAGCTCCCTCTCCCTCCTTCCTGTCATCTTTGCCGCCTGACTTCCTAGACTTCCTTCAAGACACAGCTAAAGCTCCATTTTTTACAGGAGGTCTTTCCCAACCCGTGAATTTTAGTGACTTCTCATTTTAAATGATTTCTTTTAATTCTGGCATATAGCTTGTTTATACGTATTAGTTTGCATGTTCACTCCCCCATTAACCTGTGAGCTTCTGGATGACAGGAACTGTCTCTTGCCTTTCTTTGTATTTCCAGTGCTTAACACAGTGGATGGTACATAGTAGGTTTTTAATAACTGTTTATTGGCTGTCATTAAAGTTTTACAGCAATGTTTTGATTTTTATTGTCGTTCTTTCAATTTGCATCATTTTGGTTGTTCTATATGTTGCTTCCTGAGTCTGCTTGTATTATTTTATAACAGTTCTATTTGTTTCAAGTTTTTTAATGTTGATCTTCAATTGTTTTTGTGAATTCTTCATATTTAGTATTTTTATGGTACTACATCATAAATTATTTACTCCTTAATTGATGGACACTTATTTTGTTTCTGATTCTTTATTTTAAAAAAACCTTCCAGAAACACTTTGGTCTATATGGGACCTTTTCTTTTATCATCGACCTCCATATGATTAACAGTCAAACGGTATAGCCATTTCATTTACTTTTTTTGCATAGTTCCAAATTGTTTCAAGATTCATAGCTTGGTCAGTAGTATGCTGGTCTGTCCATAACCCTTCTTTGTGATTTGTATTTCTTTAATTAGTGATTTGGAGAGATTGTCCAAATTGTTTTTAATAGTTTGCCATTCATCTTTTGAGAATTATTTATTCATAACCTTAAAATATTTAGCCATTTATAATGACTTTTGAGCTTATATATTTCTGTTAGTTCCTTATTTATCTTGGATATCACTTATCAGAGATAATTATGTTTTTTTTTTCAGTTGACCACATCCCTTATCCTTATTGTGTTGATTTTGTTACTACAAAAGCTTTTAAATGTAATGAAATAAAAACAATCCATTTTATCTTTTGCAATCTAGTCCATCTGGTTTGGTTAAGAATGTATTCCCTAGACAGAAATGTGAAAACCATATGATCTAGTTATGTTTTAGTTTTTAAATTGGTATGAATTTAAATTTTCAGGTCATTTTTTTTTTAGCATATTATGGTATTTGGTATAAAATGTTGGTCTAACCCTAAGTTCTGACTGATTGGTTTTCAATTTTGCCAGCGATTCTTATCAAATAGGGAATTCTCCCTCAAATAATTATGTTCTTGAATTTTTTGAACACTAGGTTACTAAATTCATTTGTTTCTAATTTTCCACATCCTGCATGTTTCATTGATCTGTTTTTCTACTTGTTAATACCAAACAGTTTTAATGAAAATACTTTTTTCATTATAATGTAATTTGAGTTTACTTAAGGACTATTCTTCCTTCATTCCTACTTTTTCCCCATAATTTCTCTTAAGATTTTAGACCTTTTTCCCTAAATGAATTTTTTTATGATTTTTATAAGCTCTTTGAAATCTCTCCTTGGTAGTTTGATAGTTATGGCACCAAATCTATAAACTCATTTAGGGAGTATCATAATTTTTATTATGTCGGTGAAACTCAACCATATGGGATAAAGTTCTTTGTTTACTTAAGAAACATTTTGTAATTATTTCTCTGTGTATACAGCACATAACAGAGTGTCTGACATATAGTTTGTACTTAATAAATGTTTGAGTATGCCTTAGTAGATTATCTCCCACTACTTCATGCATTTTGCTATCCTCTTAATCTTCAGTCCTGAAAGTACTTTAACATATACTTATCAATTCTTTATTTTCCCTCCCCCATACAATGTAATCTCCTTAAGGGACAGGACCATTTAATATTTGTCTTTGTGTTCTCAGTGCCTACCATAGTGTTTGATACATAAGAGATGCTTACTTATGCATGCTTGTCGACCAAATGAAGGAATTATAACATTTTTGTGAAATTGGTCAATCAAGTCCAGTTTTTTCAATAGAAAAGTTATTGAAATATTTTGAGAATTAATCGTGTTTTTCTAATTAACCATATGAGTCAATATAACTCTGCAAACATGATAGTGGTATGTAATATCAGGAGACTAATACAGTTAAATATTTTTTCCATTACCTTCAAAATTAGGATACTTTGCAATGAGTCTTGTATTAGACTTCTATGTCCAGTTTTTCTTTTTTATTTTAAGAGGATGTCACAAGCAGTCAAAATGCTTAAAAGCATGGAAATGAAAATCTATGACTGAAGGTGAAAGTATCTTTTAACTTAAAAAAAGGATAAGTGGGTGACAATAATGACCTACAAGGTGGGAAACCAGATGGCTTCCACCAAGGAAGAAGTTGGCTACATATTTTATACCTTCATGGAGTATGCAACTATAAAAAAGTGAACTTAGCTATTCTACTGGAACTGAGGAAGAATTTTTTAATTATAACGATTTCCTCACTGAATGGGAAGTTGGACACATTGACCACGAAGGTCCTTTTTTGAGTTTGTGTTTCTATTGACTGTCAGATACTAGAACTGGTTATGAAATACTTGTAAAAGCCTTCATTTGGATCTTTTAAAGATAACCATCTATTGAGGGTAGTTCATGTTCTTTTTGTCCTAGGAATAAGCGCTTGCATTAGATGATTAAGTTATTTCCAGTTCTAAGATGTCACAATTTTAGATTCATCAAACCCTAGTGAAGCAGAAATCCTTTTATATGGGTAAACTGAAAGAAAGAACAGTAAACTCATGTAGTGATGGTAAGTCATAAAATCAAGGATTTCTGATTTCCTCCTCTTTCAATTTAACCATTATACCATGATTCAGAATTTCTGCAATAACCATCAAGATGATGCAAGTCATGGGATATCTAGATATCAGTGCCAACACTCTAAGAGTATAGAATTAAATGTATGGGTTCCATATTAAGTCATGACATTGCGTATTGGGTTCAGTTGTTGGCCATATCTATTAAGTATCTGGCAACTTTCCTATTGTGAGTTGACTTGGCTAATTTGGGATCCAGAGATTTCAAACTGAGATGTTGGAAAATGGATTCTCCTCAGGAAACCATTTCCAGGCTTTATGTATGGAAAAGCCATAATAAAAAACAATAGCCTTGGCATTGAAAATCTAGGCTTTTTTCAAAGTTTAAAAGCCAGATGTTGCTTCACTAAACTGGGCTTATTTGACATTTTTCTATACTAGCTGGTCTATTGAATAGTTCTTTGTGGAAACTATGCACACTTTGTATGAGGCAAAAATCTTTTGCTCATAGCTTTCATGAAATCCCCACATCCACTAATTAGCACCATAATTGAGTTCTGTAATTTCCTTGGTCACTCAGCTAGGACTCTGGAGTTTCTACATGTTATGTACTAGCAATCATTTCCCCTTTGTGGAGCCTAAGTGGTGACTTTTAAATTAATTTGTCCAGGATACTTTTCAGCCATTGAGAAAAGTTGCTAATGAGCAGACTGAATTGCTTTGAAATTAATTTGTTCTGATTGGATCCTAATAATAATTTCTAGGTTTGCAGGTTTCAAGTGAAAGTTGTAATAAATGCGAGTGATTGGGAGTGGAATGGGAGGAGAATATCAGTATCTCAGTCATGGAGTAAAGAGAAACTAGAGTATGATGGTAGCTGTAGTGGGCAGTCTTACCTCGTCTATCCTTCCCAATGTTAATTGTTCAGCTGAGAAAGTCCAATTGAAAGGAAAACAAAAAATGAGCTTTATATTGTGTCTATGTTTATTTTATTGATCTAGAAATAAGGAGCTAGTTTATGAATTTATTACCATACTTCACCTCATAAATTCCTTTTGTCAGAAAATTCAAAATATCAAATCGTCCTCCAATTTCCTTTCAGCAGAATTTGCTGTATTTTCATCCAAACACAAATTGCTGAAACACATGTATCTTTCTTTCCAAATACAGACACAACCATACAACCTTATTCACATATACAGATTATGTATAACTACAAAAATATGAATATATTTTAACAGAATATATATCTTATTAATTAAAATCAAATGCATTTTTAACATTATAGGCTTGGTGTAAAGTAAAACTCTAGTAGAGTAAGAGCTTTTCACATTGTGTTTTCTTGCGAAAACCTCTCCAGTTTTCATGGCTCTTCACCACTAAAGAATATTAGAGGTCAAAAAAGGAGGCAGTGTTTGCTCTCCAATGGGGAAAAAACAGCAACAACAATAATAACAAAACAATGGTTGAAATATCAGGAGATTTCAATTCTCAAAAGATTCTGGCTAGATAGTTGATCTTGGGCAAGAAGACACATTTGACTTACTTCATGAAGGAAAAGATTTTGCTTCTGTTATTGTCAATAGTCAGTAAATATTAAGCATCTACTACCTGCCAGCCACTCTGCTGGGGATACAAAGAAAGGTAAAAGGTAGTCCCTGTCCTCAAAGAGCTTATAATCTAATGGGGGAAGACAGTACATAAAAAGAAGCTCAGAAGTGAGGAGGACTCATGGGAAATGAGCCTTAGGCCCCCTCCTTAAATAGAGAATCTGGGAGGAACTCTCCAATGTCTACCCTATATCCTTTCTAATCAGAGGGAAGAAGGGCAGAGGGTACTTGAGAAGGTATGAGTTTCAAAGGAAATTGAAGAATTTCTGGAGACTATAGTGAAATCCTCCAGAACAGCCAGGAGGGAAGTGAGGATATTATTATTACATTTCTCTGAATCCCAGACCTTCTACCAGTGAACCCCAAGATAGAGAGGACAAGTACACTATCCACATTTCCCAGATGAGGAAACTGAAGTATACATAAGTAAAGTAAAAGATAAACACTTTAAAAGCAATTCCTTTCCCACATTCGACTAATCACAGCCACCATGTCAGTTTCTTCATCTGTAAAATGAGAGGGGGAAACAGACTAGATGAGCCTTTAAGGTCCTTTTCAATCTTATGATCCATAACTGACTCTGGTTGTAGTATTCTGTTGTCTGGAGCTGAGAGACTTAACCCAGTAGCTTTGAATAGTCACTGAAGAATGTAGCTGCTTACACTATTGTATTATTTCTTTATTCATAGGTCCCCAGGGTGAGCATTGGAATTCAATGCAAGTCCACACCCTTTTGGAGCACATAGAATATATCAGCTCTGTTACCATTCCAGGTGACTTTGGGGCATAGACTGGACCTGATAGTGACCCCCAAATGATGTTAAAGCAATATGAAGGTACTGGTCAGCCATCCAATTGAATAGAACCATCAGCGTATTTTGTTCATAATGTATTGCCTCATCTGCTCCTCTTCTGTTCTTTGTTTCATCTAGAAGCAAGATTTCCAGTCTTATTGAAAAAGCCATTCTGGCTGCACAGAGGCTTACTTATCTGCCTAGAGAGGGCTCTTTGACTGATCATGGTGATGGGGCCTGTAAAATGAGAGAAAAGATCAGAGAGCCACCAGGAACCAGAATCATGCCAATATAAACCTACCAATTCCAATATCAGCTAGAAGTAAGGTCAAAACCAGGAATTATGATAGGCCAAGAAAGGATCACCAAAGGAGTGAGATCTAGGATTTCATCTGCAATAGCTTAACACATAGCAAGGCTGTTGAACCAGACAAAGAGTAATCAGAATTTGCAATACGTCCTTTAAGAGTAGATTTTTTTTGTTTTTTTCCTACCTTGGGGTATGTGTAGTCATCCTAAGCTTCCAATTCCTTCTCAGTTTCTGCTTCTGCCTCCTATTCCAAGTTCAAAGAACAGGTAATAGAATCTTGTCCTCAGGAAGTGTATAATCTAATACTATGCCTTACCAATGTCTCTCTATACCACAAACAACTCTGTAAGATATTCGTTTCACACAGATGTCACATTGGTAGAGGGGGTTTCCTCCTAGTGAATTCCCATTACAAATGAAATCTCATCCCCAGTCCCCACTGGGGAGGGGAAAGTACAAGATAATGTGGGGTGTAATCCTGGGCAAGTCACTTGTGTGCCTAGACAGTTTGCCTCATTGGAGGGAATTTCAGTAGGAATCTTCATACCAAAGAAATCAAAGGTTCAGACCAACAAAAAAGGACTATCATGAAGCCAGCCAAACAAATGTGAAAGTATCAAGAAACTACCACATCTGAAAGAGACATATTGTAGAGAATAGGGAAAGACTTTGTGGTTGTCATTGTTGTCCATTTTTTTGCTGTATTTTGTCCATATGATGTCAAGGAACTTATAGAATAGGCTAATGCCTGAGGCTTTCCACAGGATATATACCATTTGGGGGAACAAGACACATAGGGAAAACTACCCTCTTAATCAGACTCCCCACAACTGCACTGATTTTCTGTAATGAAATCTCTTAGCAGGCTTTCTTGCTTTGCAAGTTTCTTTCTTTGCAGTTTTACAGTTCAACAAAGTACTATGCTAGCCAAAATACTTCAAGGTTCAGTCTCACTCTACTGATTGATTAGAAAGAATGCTAGAATAAGAGCCATCAGTCCTAGTTTTAGATCTCAGCCCTTTTGGGGCATTAGATAAGTCATAGCCCCTATAGATATCAGTTTCTTCATCTGTAAAATGAAAGGGGCATGGAGAATAGACTAGAAGAGCCTTAAGGTCCCTTTCGGTTCCATGATCCATAACTTGTATGTGCCTTCTACATGTAGAATGTAGACTGAGTGGGAAGGAGGTTGGTGCCCTTCTAGTCCAAGAAAATAACTGCTGTCGCCTTGCTATAGAGGGATTGACTGCCCTGCCTTCACAGATGTGGTAACATTTTGTTGTTTAGTTATTTTTTAGTTGTATCTGACTCTGTGACCCCATTTGGGGTTTTTTTCTTGGCAAAGATATTGGAGTGGCTTGTCATTTCCTTCCCCAGCTCATTTTACAAATGAATAACTGATGCAGACAGGGTTAAGTGACTTGCTCAGGGTCGCGCAGCAAATTAATGTCTAAGGCCAGATTTTAACTTGAGAGGATGAAACTTTCTGACTCCAGGCCAGTGTTTTATCCACTTTACCACTTACCTCGTAACATACAATATATTTAACATTTTTGAAATAGGGAAATACTATCTCCCTCACCCTAATTCAATTCAAGAAATTTTTATTATCCATACACTATCTGTAGATCGTTGGGTTAGGTGTGGGGCAAGGTACAAAGGTTAGATAAAACACAACTCCTTCCCTTCATCATGCCAGCTAATGCTCAAGGGCTTTTAAAAATAAATGTCTTTTTCTCCCCTTAATGTAAGTCAGAGACCCAATTCTTGCTGTATTTGATTTGATTATGCAAGAAGGCTTTCCAAGTCCAAAATCAGAAACTACTGGTTTCTTGAAATGCCTATCAATGTATAAATTATCAGCGTTTCCATCTTTATTCTCTTCATCTTTATTCTCTCCATTCTTTCTTATATAATACATCAGTGGAGTGAGACTAAACCTTTGAGTGAAGTATTCTGGCTGTTGAGCTGTAGTACAACAAGGGGAGAAAGCAAAAGTACCTTCTAAAAGATTTCATTATGGCAGAGTAGCACAATTCTGGGGAGTCTGATTGACTGAATAGTTTTCCTTATTGTAACAGCAAGCACCTACCATATGCAGAATGGCTGCTAGCACAGGTTCTTTGATCTGCTTTTCTAAAGGAAAGCAACTCAAAAGGGGTAACAATCTCACTTTCATCCAAATAGATATCATTCACTTAGCTCAGGGGGAAAATTCGTCACCACCTTAAACTTTAGAATATACAAACAGAAATTACAAGCAGACAAAAAATACTGCAATTCAACAGACCAACAGACAGGACTTCTAGCTGTTGGACCATTGCATACATACAGTGTTAGTTATCAGAGAGAGAAGCACCAACATCTAGGTTTTCAAAGCTGGGGGTGACGGGGTGCTGTATCAGCAAGCACCCTAGCATACCCAGGATGGCTGCTAGCACAGGTTCTTTGATCTGCTTTTCTAAAGGAAAACAACTCAAAAAGGGTTAACAATCTTACTTTAATCAATCAAACATATATCATTTACCTAGCCCAGGGGAAAAAGTCAGCCCTCTGCAGAGAATATAGACAGAAGTTTCAAGTAGACAAAAATAGAGAAAATAACACAGTTCAGCAGACAGGGCTTCTAGCTGTCTGACCATTACATCCATACCTAGTTAGTCACCAGAGAGGGATGCACCAACAACTGAATTTTCAAAGCCAGGGGTACTCAATGGCTACCCATAGTCTCATCTGGCCAAATCACAAAATTCTTTCCAAAGTGAGCCCCAAAGCAAAACCTCTCCTCGGAAGCATATATAGCTTTATCCAGGGTCAGAGAACATCACAACCCTCCTGACCCATTGACTACAAAGTAACAAAAGTTGTACCTTCCTGAAAAACAAGCTTTCCACCACAGGCTCCATGTGAGCACATGCAGCTTATTGGGGGGCAGAGTATATTTTCAAATCAGGAAATGGCCTCGAATTCACCTAGGCCTATTAAGGAGTAGGGAAGATCTTCAAATTCCTATTACCACTACAGGGGCTTCCCAGAGTCATATCTGTCCAAATCACACAACTCTTCCCATAAGTGAGCCCCACTTCAGGGAGTATATATATATATATATATATATATATATATATATATATAGCCTTATCCAGGGTCAGAGGACAACCTTCATGACCCACTGCCTAATTACAAAGTAACAAGGTATGGGCCTTTCTGAAAAACAAGCCTCTCCTAAGCAAGCTTCTCTTGTTGGGCTCCTAGTGAGGCCCATTAAAGGGCAGGGAAGATCTTCAAATTCTCTTACCCATTACACTTATGTGTTTATATTCTTCTCAAATAACATATTTTTAAAAGACTTGGAGAGGGAGAGAGGAACATCTAGAATATTATTGATTTCCTTCCTAGGGTTACTTTTTTTTGCTTGTACTTGTGCAGTATAGCGAGTGCTGGGTTTAGAGCAAGAGGACCTGGGTTTAATTTCTGGTACGGCTACTACCTCCCTGTGAGACCGAGCCATTTATAACCTCGGAAACTCAGATCCTCATCTAGTTGGATTATATGGAATTGGCCTCTGAGATCCCTTCTAGCTCTAAATCTGTGATACTATATAATAATGTTCTGTCCCATCTACTTCAAAAAAAGGATTTGTTCTCTAAACCTGGAGTAAATTCCTTTGTTAAACTAATAAACTATTGTTGTTTTTGCTGTTATTTTTTGATAGTATTTCATTTTTCCCCCAATTAAATCTCAAGAAATTTTTTAGCATTCATTTTTACAGGATTTTTGAGTTTCAAATTTTTCTCCTTTCCTCCACTCCCCTCTTCCTAAAATGACAGGCAGTTTGATATAGGGTATACATGTGTTATCACGTAAAACATATTTCCGTATTAGTCACAGTAGGGAAGAAGAAACAGATAAAAACCACAAAAAGGAACAAAGTGGAAAAAATGTGCTTCAATCTGCATTCAGAGTCCATCAGTTCTTTATCTCGATGTGGATAGCATTTTCCTTTGTGAGTCCTTTGTACTTTTCTTACATCATTGTGTTGTAGAGAAGAGCAGAGTCCTTCATAGTTGAAGCTGATCACACAATGTTGCTCATATTGTGTACAATGTTTTCCTGGTTCTGCTCATTTCACTTTGCATCAGTTTGTACAAGTCTTTCCAGGTTTTTCTGAAATCTGCCTATTCATCATTTCTTACTGCATAGTAATATTCCATTATATTCCTATTCCATAGCTTATTCAGCCATTTTCCAACTGATGGGCATCCCCTCAATTTCCAATATTTTGCTGCCATGAAAAGGGCTGCTATAAATATTTTTGTACATGCAGGTCCTTTTCCCTTTTTTGTGATCTCTTTGGGATAAAGACCTAATATGCATAGTTGCGAATTACTCTCCCAAATGGTTGATCAGTTTACCACTCAACCAATGGTACATTAGTGTCCCAATTTTCCCACATCCTTCCCAATATTTATCATTTTCCTTCTTTGTCATATTAGCCAATCTGTTAGTTGTGAGGTGGTACCCCAGAGTGATTTTAATTTTCATTTCACCGATCTAAAGTGATTTAGATCACTTCTTGATATGCCTATAGATGGCTTTGATTTCTTCATCTGAAAATTGCTTCTTCCTTTGACCATTTGTCAATTGGGAAATGATTTGTACTCTTACAAATTTGATTCAGTTCTCTATATATTTGAAAAATGAGGCCTTTATCAGTAACACTGGCTATAAAAATTGTTTCCCAGCTTTCTGCTTTCCTTCTAATCTCCCTTCTAACACTGATTTTGTTTTTATAGAAGCTTCTTATTATAATATAGTCAAAATTATCTATTTCACATTTCATAATGCCTCTAACTCACTTAACTTCTCCTTTAAAAATCTGGATGCTATACAACTTGGTACATTTATCTTTAATATTGATATTTCTTCATTGTCTATGGTACCTTTTAGAAAGACTTTCTTTCCTTAGTTATCTCTTTTAATCAAGTCTATTTTTGCTTTTACTCTGTCTGAAATCAGGATTACTACCTCTGTTTTTTTTTTTTACTTCAGCTGAAACATAATAGATTCTGCTCCAGCTCCTTACCTTTACTATGTGTGTTTCCCTCTGCTTTAATTATGTTTCTTGTAACAAACATATTGTAGGATTCTGGTTTTTGATCCACTCTGCTATCTACTTCTGTTTTATGGGAGAGTTCATCTCATTCACATTGACAGTTGTGATTACTAACCATATATTTCCCTCCATCCTATTTTTCTTCCTGTTAATCCTCTCTTCTTTCACCCTTGACCTCTTTGATAGTGTTTTGCCACCTCCCCTGACCTGCCCTCCCTTCTATCAGTTCCTCCTCACTTTACTTAACCTTCTCCCCTTCTACTTTCCTGTCAAGTAAGATAGATTTCTATATTCATCTGACTGTGTATATTATTCCCTCTTCAAGGGAATTCTGATGAAAATAAGGTTCAAATGATGTACATTACTCACCCTCCTATCTTCTTCTCCATTGTAATAGGTTTTTCGTACCTCTTCATGTGAAGTAATTTACGCCATTCTACCTTTCCCTTCCTTCAGCACCCAGTGTACTCTTCTTTCTCATCTTTTATGTTATTCCCTCAAATTCACTTCATACACTTCATTCTCTATGTATACTTCTTCTAGCTGTATGATTAGTGATACAACTTTTAAGAATTACGCATATCATCTTCCATGTAGGGATGTAAACAGTTTAGCTCTATTGAATCCCTTATGTCTTCTTTTTTCCGTTTACCTGTTTGTGTTTCTCTTGGGTCTTGATACAGGATATCAGATTTTTGGTTCAGTTCTAGTCTTCTCCTTATGAAAGTTTGAAATCGCTCTGTTTCATTGAATGACCATTCACCCACCTCCCCTTTATGTATTATGCTTAATTTTTCTGCGTAAGTGATTCTTTGTTGTTTTTTGTTTTTGTTTGTTTTTTGTTAGGTGTTTTGTTTTGTTTTGTTTTGTTTTGCTTTTTTGGAGGGGGGAAGGCAGGGCAAGTGGGGTTAAGTGACTTGCCTAAGGTCACACGGTGTCTAAGGCCAGATTTGAACTGAGGTCCTCCTGTCTCCTGGGCTGGTACTCTATTCACTGCATCACCTAGGAACTCCAATGATTCTTTGTTGTAATCCTAGTTGCTTTGCCTTCTGGAATATCATGTTCCATGACCTCAGATCTTTTAATGTTGTGACTGCTAAGTCCTATTGAATCCTGATTGTGGCTCCCCAACATTTGATTGGTTTCTTTCTGGCCGCTTTCATTATTTTTTCTTGACCTGATAGTTTTGCAATTTGTCAATAATGTTCCTTAGACTTTTTATTTTGGGATATCTTTGCTAAGGTGATTGGTGGATCCTTTCAAAGCCTTTTTTGCCCTCTGGTTCCAGGATATCAGAGTAGTTTTTCTCAATAATTTCCTGAAAAATGCTGCCTAGGTTCTCCTTTTAATTATGGCTTTCAGATAGTCCAGTGATTCTGACATTACCTCTTCTGGATCTATTTTCTAGGTCAGTTGTTTTACTCATGAGGTATTTTACATTTTCTTCTATCTTTTTATTCTTTTTAATTTGTTTGATTGATTCTTGATGTGTCATAGAGTCGTTAGTTTCCACTTGACAAGCTCTAACATTTAAGGTGTTGTTTCCTCAATTAATTTTTTGTACTTCCTTTTCCATTTGGTCAGTTGTACTTCATAAGGTTTTGTTTTTTAACTTTTTAACAACTTTTTAAGTAATTGTTTTCTTTAGTGGATTTTTGTATTTCATTTTTCGTTTGGCCAGTTCTACTTTTTAAGCATTTTTTTTTCAAGCTGTTGACTTCTTTTTTTTCCCCCAATTTTTTATTTCACTTCTTTTTCATGATTTACAAGCTCTTATCTGAGTTCTTCTGTGAGTTCTTCCTGGGGCCAAGACCACTTCCCGTTTTTCCATGGGGTTTTTACCCATAGGTGTTCTGGCATTGTTATCTTCTTTTGAGCTTGTGTCTTGATCTTCCCCGTCACAACAATAATATTCTGTGGTCAGATTTTTATTGATTTTGGTGTTTGCTAATCTTTGTCGACCTTTTTCCTTCCTTTTAAATTTGAGGTCTGCTCCCCAGGGCTGAAGGGGCACTGTCTCAGGCTCCCTGGCCGTTACCTGGTGTTGCAGTGATGTTGTCCAGAGGCCCACAGGGGACCCGAGTGGGGTGGATGGGGGGAGGGTGTTGGGGGGGCTGCTGGAGGCCACAAGGGTCTGAGAGCTTACCTGGTGCTGTGGGTCCTATTGCTGGTTTCTGGCATGTGCTGAGTGTTGTGGGGGTGTTTCTGGGTTTCTCCAACCCTACACTGAAGTGCACGGTGGTCTGACCACTGGCGGCCACCTCTTCACACAAGGCTGTGTTGAAGTGAATGGCTTGGCTAGTTTTGGCAGCTGCCTGCTTACTTAGGCACCCATAGGACTGGCATCTACTTATTTGCCTGGTTCTATGATGAAGCATGTGGTGGTTCTCAGAGCTAGAGTCTGTCTGGTCCCCTGGCTATGCAGAGGCATTTGGGGGGTCCTGATGTTGGCACTTGCTGCCCCACCAGGATCTACTGCTAGTTTGCTGCAGTGGGGATTGCTGCTGGCTTGCTGGGATGTTTCCTGTCCTGGACTATGTTCCCCTTTTACTTGAGTGACTCAGATCTTTTCTGTTGATCTTCCAAGTTTCTCAGGCTCAAAGGTTGTTTCGCTCCATCTTTTTGCTATCTCTGCTGTTCCAGGATTTGTTTGGGGTTCTATTTTATGGCTATTTGGAGGTGAATATGGAAAAGCTATAGTGATTTACTGCTTATTCTGCCATCTTGGCTCCCAGAAGTCTCAACTGTTGTTATTTTTTAAGTGTTTGTTTGTGTCCAGGTAAGCAGTGGGGGAGATTTCGTTTTTACATTTACTTACTAATTTCTCTCTAATTTGGGTGTTAACCTTGCCCTTCGATGAATACAATCATCTTTTGGTATCAATTTCCTTCCTGTCCAGGGAAGAATTTTATACAAAATTCCTATCTAATTACCTCTTTTGCACATACCCACTGTTTATTTTCATTTAATGCCTACCCCAGTCCATCACAACCTATAATTCTCTACCTAACTAATATTTTTTAAGACTTAGTGTTCCCAGACCCCAAAATGATTTAGATTAAAAACTGCAATGAATGGTTTAGTGATCTGTGACTCAAGCCTGAAATACTTAGACCTCTTGGAACCATGAAACTTCTGATTTTTTCCATCCTTCCAGGCTAGTTGAATGAAGTGGATAATGGTTTGCTAGATTTGGAGGGAATCTGATTAAATATTAAATAGAAGCTCTGTTTGGGTGTTTGGGGTCCTGGTCATTCTTTATTTAGGATTCATCACTGTTATGCTAACACCCCATCACTGCCTCCCCCCAGGTCAGTCTCCTCTCTTTTGTGCCTTGTGATATGTACTTGTGTATGTATGTATGTGAATACTCTTCTTTACTATCTTCCAGCCCCACCTTGGTGGCAGTCTGTAGCTGGGCCCGCAGGTGAGAAGACCCGAGTTCAAATGCAGCAAGTCACTTAACATATGTTCATGAACATATAGTTCACAAACCATGAGGAGACTACGGTGTATTCCCCCAACTGTAAAATGAGAATGATAATAGCACCTACCACTCAGGGTTGTTATAAGGATCAAATGAGACGATATTTGTAAAATGCTTAGCCTGGGGCCTTATGTATTATAAATGTTTGTTTCTTTCCACCCTTCTTTTCTTCCTATTTTTCCTCAAATGACTTGGTTTCAAGAGTATATAAGTATTACATGGATTATATGTAAAATGTCTCAGGATAAAAGTTAGACTGTATCTATGTTTAATCAGCTCACTTTCCTCCAAGCCTGTCATAGTATGAATATTAACTCACATTTTTAAAAATATCACAAGAAATCTGTTTCTGGGAAATAGGAAAAATTGAGAAAGAGCAGAACAAGACAGCCAATGAATGCTCATATTCACCTCTGTGATGTGTGCATTCTCATTCTAATCAATGCCCCCCTTTCCTGTACTTGTTAGTACTCTTTCCTTCTTGAAAATTACTTTGTACTCATTTGTGTTTCTTCGTATTTACTTGTATCATACATTGCATCTGATCAGTAAAATGTAAACTCTTTGAGAGCCAGAGTTGTTTTACGTTTGGCTTTTGTATCTTCAGGGCTGGGCACATGGTAGATACTTCATAAGCATTTGCTGAACTGAGTTATTCAGAGTGGATGATGAGCAGATGGGCCCAGATTCCAGAATGTGAGGAGAAGGGCAAACATATTTTAGCATTTGCTTTTTTTCTTCACATAGGATGTATGCACTCCTTTCACAGAACAAATCTCGCAGTGGCGGGGCAGTAGGAAAACAACCAAATAAATCTGGATGGCATCATAGATTGAGTAACTCCTTGAAATCATGTTCCTGAGATTTTTGATTCACATCAGTGCTTTCTTTCTTCAAAGGCACAGAAAGGAAAGGTAAAGGTCTTATGTTTTTAAAGAAACAGTATATAATCTGGGTTTTAGAAATGTGTCAGAGGTAGGGAGGCATAGTAGAAAGAAAACCAGATTTAAACTCAGTTTAAGCATTTAAGGACACTGGACCTCTCCTCTTAGCTTAGGTAACCTTGAAAATCTTTTAGTTCTGCTGTACTTGATGCCTTAGGGGAGTTTCTTAGTGATGATGCATTTATGCAAGATGAGAATGTAAGGGCTTTTAAATCATGGTCGGGTTCCCATTGGTGCTGCTGATCTCTGTTTCTACTTATGAGACTGGATCAACAACAGCATAAGCCAAGACTAGTTCCAGCTTACCTTTCCAGCTTTATCTCATATGACTCCCCTTCACATATTTAGCATTTCAGGTAAACTGGGATCTTTGTAAACTTTGTAATATCCCTCTCCCCACCCCCATCATTCTCTCTTATCTTCTTTCATCTCTATACTCATCATAGCCATGCTCCAAGCCTAGACTGAGCTCCCCTCCTCTTTCTTCTTTTTATCTATTTAAGTTCCACCTTTTCTTCTAGGTTCGACTTAGGTGTCACCCATTCATTGTTATCCTTTATTGTCTAGTAAATTTTTCGTAATATTTTGTCTGGATTTTTCCTTGGCATTTACCTCACATTGCTTTCTGTCAGAGTTATTTATGTACACGGCACATACCATTTTCCCCTTCCCCCCGTGAGATTATAAACTAATTGAGAAAAGGGTGTGTCAATATCTATTTTTGTGCACCTAATGCCAGCTGCTTTACTTTGCACAAATGCTTAAATCAATCGATTTACCAAATGTGCCAATGCTCTGCTAAGTACCGAGCATTCAAAGAAAAAGATAAAGTAGTCTCTTCCATCAAGGCCATTCTAATGGGCAATACTGTCAATGCATTCTAGAAAAATACACAGTCGATGGAAGGTAATCTTAGAGGGATGGAAGCACTAGCGGCTGAAGGGACCAGGAAAGTCTTTCCAGAGGAGATGGAACTTGCACTGAGAGTCTTAAAAGAAACCAAGGATTCTCAGAGTCAGATATTGAGAGAGCATTCAAGCAATAAGGACATAGATGGGTTAAGTGACTTGCCTGTGATCACACAGTTAAGAAGTTTCTAAGGTCAGATTTGAACTCAGATTTTCTTAACTCTTAGACCCATACTCGATCTATTGCATTACCAAGCTGGCTCTTCTCTCTCTCAGTCTCTGTCTCTCCGCATATATGTAGACATATATATATATATATATATATACACACACATACACATACACAATATATAATCTTTATACATGTTTGGACACATGTATAGATATTTGTAGGAAGTTATATAAGCTTGACAAGACAGGAAGATACTAAAAGGGAGCATATTTTGTGAATAGCATGAAATTATAAACTGCCTTATGAAGTACAGGTAATTCACACCAACATGTTAAGTGCTAGCATCAAATTCCCACCTTCTTCAAATGCGCTAACAGCTCCAGAAGATTGAAACTGCTTAGAATGGTTGAAAAGTGATGGGCCTGTGATACGCTAATAGATTTAAATGGTTTATGGGTAAATTTCTGGGTGTTTGAGAAAACCCCACTAGTACTTCACTGGATAATTGCCCTCTTCTATAAACAGGGCCAAATAAACAGTACCACATGGCAAAGCTCCAGGGCCCCCAGGCTTCAGTTTGTGAAATGAGTGGAGATGAACATTTATTACCTAAGCTGGTGACAAGCTTTTCACTTGGTTCTGGCTTTGTTTTCAGTGTCTGACTGAATGAGCATGTGAAGTCTTGGGCTTATTGGTTCTGACTGTCAACTTGTCAGGCGTCAAAGCAGAAAGTAAGGATTGGCTGTTGTTTTCTGTGTGAAACAAGTCATATTCCTTTCCCAATTTTCCTCTCCTTGAAGTTGGAGAAGTGAGTGTTTAGACCCATGATTCGATCAGTATAGGGAACTGCAAGTGTAGAAACTCCCTGCCCCAAAGCAGATTGGAAACTCATTTATAACACCAACTCAGGGTGTTTTCTTGGATGCACTAAGAGTTAAAATGATTTGCTTACTATCACATGGCTTATATAGAGAGATAGGATGTGATCTCATGTGTGCAAGACTCTAGGAACTAGGTAGTACAATGGATATAACTTTGGACCTGCAGTCAGGAAGACCTGAGTTCAAATCCAGCCTCAGACACTTCCTAGTTGTGTGCCCCTGGTCTATGTTGCTTAGTCTTTCAGCCTCATCTATAAAATGGGGGTTGTGATACTACTTAACTCCTCAGGTTGTTGTAATGATAAAATGAGATGATCCTTATAAATTATTTTACAAACTTTAAAATGCCATGTAAATGCTAGTAATTCTAGCTATTACTGATTCCAAGGCTAGACTTTTTTTGCACTACAATACCCTGCCTATAATTAAAAATGATAGGTTTGATGCCTTTTTAAGAATAGGACAGTTCCATTGGCCAGGATGCCCTTTTAAAACTTCGTGAAGATCTCTAGGAGTTTTGATAGCCCAGGTAACAAAATCATAAATCTGGAAGAGATTTTAGAGGTCATTTATTCAATTCCCTTCATTTTACATAGGGAGAAACTGAGTCCTTCAGAAGTCAAGTGACTTTCTTCTTGTGACTTGAAACTACATTAGTTTCATGTAACTAGGACTAGAACCAGTCTTGTGTTCTTGGTAGGAAGATGTAGCACTTGAGCATATGTAGACCAGACTTGCTTATGAATAGAAAAAGCCCCCCAAAAATCTATTTATTGCATAGCTAAAAAGAAATCTCTGTAAAAGTTCTCATGTATGTAAAGTGTGAGTATATTTTGCAGCTCAAAATATAGTCAGCAAAAAAAGAAAGAAAAGTAAAGAAAAGAAAAGAAAAAAATGCATTTGCACTGGGAGGAAACCAGTGTCTTTGAAATTGAATACCCCTGCTATTGGCATATCCATGCCTGAAACCCAACTAACTGTAGCTATTAGCTTCTACCTCATGTTTACATTGGAAATCTCTCTGTGCACATATAGAGTTTATTCTCTTATGAAATCATGTCTCTAGGGAAGTATAATTTAAAGCCATTTCTGTTTGTTATGTCTGAGCTGAATGAGACTATTAGGGCTTGTTAACGCTGGATAAACTTGAGCCCTATAACTACCTTCATCTGCGGATTAAAGCATCTGTCCAACAAATTGCATTCTGATGTTTGCAGAATGAGGGCTAAGCAAGAGAGAGCCTTTTAAAATTAGTATTATATCATCATGATTGGGCCAGGAATCACAGTCTTGAGTTTCATCTCTCTTTGGAATACTAGAGAAGATTTGACTCTTGGAAGAGCCAGTTCCAGATGTAACTGACACAGAATCCACATCTGCCTGTTACATGACACTTTGGCAAAGCATTCAGTGCCCGTCAATTGCAAAACTGCTGGCTAAGCGTTTCTGGTAGGGACTAGGGGGTTAGCATAATTCACTATTGCACTGAGTGTGAAATAATCTGTGTGGTCCTTATTTATGAAACTTTCATTTCAAAGTTGTGCTGCTATATGGTAACCTTATGACTGGTGGATACAATAAAATGATTTTTCTGTCATACCATATATTTCAAGTAAATATAATTGAATGAAGAGATGTAGCTTTCCCCAACTTATTAAGGGACAGTAACAATCATAATAGCTACCCTTTCTATAATACTGTACTATTTAAAAAGTACTTTCTTCATAGCTCTGTGAAGTAGCTGTTGCCAACATTTTAATGCTTGTTTAACATATGTAGAAACTGAGGCATGTTTATGTACTCAGTTATATAATTAACATAACTGCTAACAGTATGATGTGGAACTCAGGTGGGGTATACTGGTAAATGTTTAACAATCAACTTTCTAGGGGGGGAAGAATGTACTCATGGCACACTTTTAATTTCCATCTGTATTAGTAACATCTTTTTTATTACTTTCTTAAGTCTAGGCAATCAAAAAAAACAGTAGATCAAACACTGATTTGTGGTATTTGTCAGTTTCCAAGTTCTAAATGCTCATACTGAAAATTTAGCAATTTCTTTGGGAGCTAAACTCATTTGAGTCAGCTCCAGCACACCCTGAACCCAGGTCTGCTGATCTGGGTTCCAAATAACTGCTTTTGCCAACATCCCACACTGTCCTTCCAGTTGCCCTAAAATACGTATATGTGCATGTAATATATTTCAATCACTTCCTTATTGAATCTATTCACCCCTTTTATTTGTACATATTATAAATATGTAATTTATGTAATTATTTTTGTACTTGTTCATATTCTTCAATCAAAAAAAATTAACCAACACTTATTAAGATCCTACTGTATATACAAGGAAGTATTCTAGGTGCTAGGGATAAAAGAAGAAAATAAAATCATCTCAGCAATCAAGAAGCTTACATTTATAATACTGCCTACTATTTTATTATCCTTTTTTGATTATGAATGCCAGGAAGACAAGAACCAGATCTACTTAGTTAAGTTTCTATAGTAAGCTAGCATAGCCCCACCCTCTTAATCAGTGAGTGCTTGGATGCTGATTCTATAACTTATGAAACTATGTGAATTAAAGAACAAAAAATAGTCAGTGTAGAGCAGTACTGCCTGTCTTCATGCTTCTTATGTTACTAGTTATATGTCCAACCAGAACTTGCAACTCTTTAAAAAAATTTTTTTCATAATAGACTTGGCAAATATTAATAAACACAAGTATTTCCATATTTAATTAAAAAACAGAAAAACAGAGTTGTCTGTGAAATTGTGAATCTCTGTTTCATACAGCTTGCTTTGTTAAAATATTGATCACATTTAACATGGTAGTACCCACATTGTCATTATTGTCTGAATTGCTTTCTCCATTTTATTCAGTTTTCTGTTGTGTTTTTAAAGTGTGACACTAATACATTTTCTTTCCTTCATTTTTCATTTCTTTATCACTAACCCACTCTTTGCTCCCCACCTGCCAAATTCCTTCCCTCTTCCAAACAAAATGAAAGCCCTTTCCTGCAACAAATAATCAAGCAAAGGAAATTTATACATTGGTCATATCTGAAAATGTCAGTCTCGTTTTGTAACCTGTCTTGGATATAACTTGCTTGTACATGGTTGTTTGCATTTTGTCTCTTCTATTAGACTCTGAACTCCTGGAGAGCAAGGACTGGCTTCAAGCTTAAGAAATGTTTATTGACTGACAATCAATAGTCAGTCACCTCTCTGCAAAAGGAGGTGAAACATCATTCATCATTAGTGTTTTGGAGTCTTGATTGAGCATTACACTGATCAGAGTTTGTAAGTCTTTCAAAGTTGTTTTCCCTTGCAATATTGTAGTCATATAAATTGCTTTCCCGGTTCTGCTCACTTTCCTCTGCATCAATTCATACATGTCTTATCCAGTTTTTCCTAAGTCCATCCATCAACAGATCAAACTCTTTCTTCGACTTATACCATAATTTGTTCAGCCATTTCCCAAGTAATGAACACCCACTTTGTTTCCAGTTTATTGCCACAGCAAAGAAGTGCCGCTATAAATACTTGTGTCCATATAAGTCTTTTCAGTCTATCTTTGAACTCTGTGGGATATTTACTTAGTAGTAATATTCTGAGGCCAAAGGAAAGGGTATAGCTCCAAATTGTTTTCCAGAATGGTTGGACCACTTCAAAGCTTCATAAACAAATAGCAGATTAGTGTGCCTATCTTCCCATAACCCCTCCAGCAAATGTCATTTTCTCTTTTTTTGGTAATTTTCCCTACTGATGAGTGTGAGGTGGGATCTCAGAGTTTATAATTATTAGTCATATCACTCCAATTATTTTTCAGTATTTATTTCAGGAAAGAAAGTTTTATAGTTCTATTCATAGATTTCCTTTATGTGTCTCTGTATGTGTGCTACCAGATATTTTCTATATTCCAGAATTATTTTTAATTTTATTTTATTTTCATTCTGTTCTTATTGGCCTTTGTTGGTAGTATATAGTCTGTTAATTTTGTGGGTTTATTTTACATCCTACTACATTATTCTGAAATAATTTTGTTTTTTTTTTCAGTTTATGACAGTTAAATATCTACAAATCTCTAAATCATCATATAATCTGCATGAAGCAATAATTTTATTTCTTCTTTGCCTGTATTTATTCTTTCTTTCTTTCTTTTTTGCTTGTCCTATTAGTAAAGCTAGTATTTTAGTATACTTTTAAGAGTTGGTGGGTTTCATTTGTCCGCTGCCTTTGTCTCAAGTACCCACTCATCTTAAACACACGTCCAGGACTGAATCCATTATCATTTTCCCCAAACCCTTTTCTTTTCTTAACTTCCTTATTACCATCGAGGAGACCACCACCTTCCCAATAACCCAAGTTCCTCACCTAGATGGTGTGTTTGACTCTTCATTCTCTTTCACTACCATATCCAATAATTTGCCAAGTTTCTGCCTTTGTAAAATGTCTCGCATATGCCTCCTCTTCTCTGACCCTGCCACCAACAATTGTACAGATCTTCCTTGGTTCATGCCTCATTTGTTGCAATAGCTTGATGATTGGTCTCTCTACCTCCATTTCATTCTTCACTAAGCTGTCAAATTAATCTTCCTAGACTACAATTGTGACTGACCATGTCAAACTCCAAGGCCTCATTATTAGCAACAAAATCAAATATAAATGTCTGCACTTCGCGTTTATCTGGCTCCTTCCTACCTTTCTAGTGTTCTTATGCCTTACTCCCCTCCATGCGCTGTGATGCAATGGTACTGGCTTCTGAGTTGTTCCTCAAACTGGATGTTCCATCATGTGACTCCAAGCGTTTTCATAGGCTATGGCCCCATTCCTAGAACTTTGCCTCACAACCTTCTGGCTTCCCAAATTTCCTCTAATTATCAGCTAAAATCCCACCTCCTCAAGAAGCCCTTCCTGGGCCCCCTTAATGTTGGTGTTTTCCCACTGAGATTATCTCCGATTTTTCTTGTATATATCTTGGTTGTGCATAGTCGTTGGCAAGATTGTTTCTCTGAATAGACTGAGAGCTCCTTGAGAGCAGGGACTATTTTTTTGTGGTCATCTTGTCATTATTTTTGCCTTCCTTAGTATCCCTAGCAGTTAGCATAGTACCTGACATATAATAAATACTTAAATAATGCTTGTTGACTTAACTTGATCTACTGGCTGTGTATGGCTCTCTACCCCACTCCACTGTTGCTAGGTTCCAGTGATTAGCAGTTCAGTTCCGTTTAGATACTTAATATCAATAAGCTTTTAAAAGGGATATTCACTTCAAAGATATAACAGGAATATAGGGACAAACATTTCCTTCAACACTTTGGAGACATCTGGAGAAGGAAAGTCAACCTAGCTTAATTCCCAAGTAATACTAGACCTGCCAAGTTTATTTCTAAATTTGGTATCTCTGCAGGATGATGGGTCCTTGTATCAGCTTCTTGGGGGATAAGATCCCAAGGGTCTCCCTTGAAGATGCTCCCTGCTCCTCAGGACATGACTTCAACACTTGGCCTGAACTCTTATTCCTAGATTACTGTGGATTAGTTTCCCAACCTCTTGAAACTTCCTAAATCAGAGACACCACACTCCTTATCTAAAACAGAAAGGGACAAATACAGAGGCCAAATGTCTGTAACCTACATGGTTGCAGCAGGCTTCTGGCTCACTTAGACCTTCTATATCGATGGCACTACAGGTTTCTGGTCTTCTTGGATTGTTCCATATGAAAGTTCATTAACTGAGGCTTCAGTTGGCTTTTGCTTCTCTTCTTTTATTTATTTATTTATTCATTCATACATTTATCTATTTATTTATTTATTAGCTTTTGTTTATTTTTAGTTTATATCATTCATTTCCACAAGATTTTGAGTTACAAATTTTCTGCCCATCCTTGCCCTACCCACCACCCCAAAACAGCAGTTCCACTGTATACCTTCTCCCCCAATCTGCTGTCTCCTATATCCTCCACCATCACCCCTCTGACTTTCCAGGGGGGCAAGTTGGATCTCCCTACCTCAGGGCCTGTATATCCCATTTTCCAGTTGCATGTAAATAACAATAATTATCTATCTATCTACACACACACACACACATATATGCCTATTTATATGTGTGTATATATATATATATATATGTATATGTATGTATATATATTTTAACATTTGATTCCAAAACTTTAAACTCCAGATTCTATTCCTTCCTCCCTTATCACCTACTGAGGATAGACACTGGAAAGACAAGCAATTCAATACAGGCCATTCATGGGTAGTTATGCAGAACATCTCCATAATGGACATATTGTGAAAGAATAACAATATTTCCCTCCCTCCTATCCCACCCTCCACATGTTCCATTCTCAACTTTGCCCCTATCCCTTTACAGAAGTGTGTGCTTCTAACAACCCTCCCCCCCAACCTGCCCTCCCCTCCATAATCCCCCCTCTCATCTCCTTCCCCCCTACTCTCTTGCAGAGCAAGATACTCAATTTAGAGTGTATGTCATTCCTTCTCTAAGCCAAATTCAATGACAGTAAGGTTGACCCATTCCCTTTTGCCTTCCTCTTCCTCCCCTCCATTGTAATAGTTATCTTTTGTGTCTTCTATATGAGATGATTAACCTCATTCTGTCTTGCCCTGTCTCTTCTCATTCTATTACTCTCCTACCTCTCAGTGTCATCTTTTAAAATCTCATCCATTCCTATTCAATTGATCCTGTGCCCTCTGTCTATGTAAACCTGTACACATATATACACACACTCAAATATGTATTGATACACATATATACCCTGCTAAATAGACATATGTATATGTATACATATATATATACATTTTTATTCCCTTCACCTATCCTCATACTTTGAAGAGTTTCATAAGTTAAATTATCGTTTTTCCATGTTGGCATGTAAACAGTTCAACTTTGATTAAGTTCCTTATGATTCCTTTTCCATGTTTACCTTCTCATGCTTCTTGATTTTGACTGTCAAATTTTCTATTCAGTTCTGGTTTTTTCCCCAGGACTAATTAAAAGTCCTCCACCTCATTGAATGACAATATTTTCCCCTGAAACATTATACTCAGTTTTGCTAGGTAGGTGATTCTTGGTTTTAATCCTAGCTCCCTTGATCTCCAAAATATCATATTCCAGGCCCTTCGATCCCTTAATGTAGAAGCTCCTAGATCCTGTATAATCCTGATTGTGTTTCCACATTATTCAAATTGTTTCTTCTTGGCAGCTTGTAATATTTCCTCCTTGATCTGGGAACTCCGGAACCTAGCTATAACATTCCTAGGAGTTTACTTTTTGGGATCTTTTTCAAGAGGTGATTGGTGAATTCTTTCAAGTTCTGTTTTGCCCTCTGGTTCTAAAATATCAGGGCAATTTTCCTTGAGAATTTCTTGAAGGATGATTCCTAGGTTCTTTTTTTTGATCATGGCTTTCAGGTAGTCCAATAATGTTTAAATTGTCTCTCCTGGATCTATTTTCCAGGTCAGTGGTTTTTTCAGAGAAGATATTTCACATTGCCTTCTATTTTTTCATTTGTT
>CM053582.1:443258057-443296690 GCA_028627135.1 Pseudochirops cupreus
GATTCTTTTTCCATCTGGCAAAGTCGACTTTTTAAGGCATTCTTCTCCTCATTGGCTTTTTGGGCCTCTTTTGTCATTTGACTTAATCTATTTTTTAAGGTGTTAATTTCTTCATTCAAGTTGTTGACTCTCTTTTCATGATTTTCTTGCATCATTCTTATGTCTCTTCCCAATTTTTCTTCTACTTCTCTCATTTGGTTTTCAAAATCTTTCTTCAGCTAATCTCTAGCTTTTTGGCAATCTTCATGTTTCTTGGAAGCTTTTGGGGTGGGAGTTCTGACTGCATTGTCTTCCTCCCTTTCCCTGCTTTGTTGCTTTTTTTCCCCAAAGAAGGAATCTAGGGTTTGGTTTTTGTTCTTACTTTGCTTCCTATGCTTATTCATGGTCGCCATTCAGTGGTTTGTTTTTTTTTTTTGGTTCTGTGGAACTCTCCTTCCAGAGGGAACAGCTCTGTCCCAAATCGCTGGGGTTTTCCCAGCTGCCGGGGCTTTAGGAGGCTGCTGGGTCCCTCCTCAGCTCCAGCTCACTGAGTCCTTTTTCCTTATAGCTGGATAATTCTGGATCCTGCCACAGCTGTCGCAGATCTGCTGTCCTGAAGCTCCAGCTACTGCGAGACTCGGCTCTTCCAGCCGCCCCCTGGGGCAAAAGCTACCCATTTCAGACTGGGCTGGTTTCTGCTCTCAGAGCTGAAATAGTTGCTTTGAGCGGAGCTCCCTTCAGCAGGAAATATATCTGTGTGCATTTTAGAGCCCTAGAATTTATTTAGAGTTATATTTTGGGGGTATTTGATGTGGCTGTGTCGGAGCTGTGATTGCTTGCTGCTCCTACACCGCCATCTTGGCTCCACCCCCCTCAATAGTTTTCTTACTTTCAATTTTATTAATCTCTACTTTGGTTTTCATTATTTATAATTTAGTATTTAATTGGGGATTTTCAATTTGTTCTTTTTCTGGCTTTTTCAATTACATGCCCAATTCATTGACCTTCATTTTCTCTAATTTTTTCATGTATGCATTCAGAGATATAAAACTTCCTCTAAGAAGTGCCTTTGCTACATCCCGCAAGTTTTGGTATGTTGTCTCATTATTGTCATTATCTTGAATGAAGTTACTGATAGTTTCTATAATTTCTTGTTTGACCCATTCATTCTTTTAGATTAAATTATTTGGTTTTCAATTAGTTTTTTGCCTATCTTTCCATGGCCCTTTATTGCATATAATTTTTATTGCATCATGATCTAAGAATGATGCATTTAATATTTCTGCCTTTCTGCACTGAATTGTGAGGTTTTTATGCCCTACCACATGGTCGATTTTTGTGTATTTGCCATGTACCACTGAGCAGAAGGTATATTCCTTTTTATCCTCATTCAGTTTTCTCCAGAGATTTGTCATGTCTAGCCTCTCTAAAATTCTATTTGCCTCCTTAACTTCTTTCTTGTTGATTTTGAGGTTAGATTTATCAAGGTCAGAGATGGGGAGATTGAGGTCTCCCCGCAGTATTGTTTTTACTATCTATTTCTTCCTCTAATTCCCTTGACTTTTCCTCTAGGAATTTGGATGCTATACTGCTTGGTGCATATATGTTAAGTAATGATATTGCTTCATACTTGATGGTGCCTTTTAGCAGTATGTAGTTTCCTTCCTTATCTCTTTTAATTAGATCTATTTTTGCCTTTGCTTTGTTTGACATAAGGATTGTTACCCCTGCTTTTTTTACTTTAGCTCAGGCATGATATATTTTACTCCACCCTTTTACCCAGGGTGTATCCCCCTGTTTCAGATATGTTTCTTGTAAACAGCATATTGTAGGATTATGGTGTTTAATCCATTTTCCTATTTGCCTCCATTTTATGGGAGAGTTCATCCCATTCACATTCACAGTTATGATTGCTATCTATGTCTTTTCCTCCATCCTATTGCCTCCCCTGTTTATGCTTTTATTTTCCCCCTTCTCCCTTCCCCTTCTCAAGAGCTTTCCTTTTGACTACCACCTCTCTCAGTATTCCCTTCTTATTCACCCCCCTCCCTTTTCCTACATTTCTCCCTTACTACTTCTTCCCTCCCTTCTAAACCCCTCTTTCTTGGCCCTTCTTCCCTCCTACTGCCTGTAGCATATGGTCGATTTTTATACTCAGTGTTGTATGTTATTTCTTCCTCGAACCAAGATTGATGAGAATAGATCTCATGCAGTGCTCCTCTCCTTCCTCTCTGTCCCCTATTATGATAAGTTTTATGTCTCTTCTCGATAGAGACCTATATTTAACTGGTTGAGTTATTCCCTCATTGCACCAAAACCAGTGCAGGAGTAGCTGATGTAATGGTCACCTCCTTCCTTTCTTTCCCTCTACTATATTGTTTTTATCCCTCTTTGTGTAACATAATTTACCCCTTTCTGCTTCATTCTTTCCTCTTCTTCCATTGCAGTCTCTTAATAAGGATTTTTATCATCATCTTGCAGAATTTCTATCCACACCCGCTATCTGTCTATATCCCTTTTAGTTAAAGAGTTCACGATATTAACTGGTATCAGCTTCCCATAGAGCAGTGTTTCTCAATCTTCCTAATGCCATGACCCTTTAATATAGTTCCTCATGTTGTGGTGTCCCCCAACCATAAAATTATTTTCGTTGCTCCTTCATAACTATAATTTTGCTACTGTTATGAATCATAATCTGATACGCAGGATGTATTTTCATTGTTCCAAATTGAATATAACCCACAGGTTGAGAACCGCTGCCATAGAGGGATGTAAACAATTTGCTCTTGTTAAATGAGAAGTTATGTGTGTGTGTTTTTCCTTATTTACCTTTCTATGTCTCTCCTGGGTCTTGTAATTGGAGGCTGAATTTTCCATTGAGCTCTGGCTTTTCCATCAGGAAGGTCTGGAATTCTGTTATGTCACTGAATGTCCATGTCCTTGTCTGGTAGATTACACTCAGTCTCGCTGATAGGTGATCCTTCATTGTAGCCCGAGCTCTTTTGCCTTGCAAAAAATCGTGTTCCAGTTCCTCCTATCTTTCAACACTGAGACTGCCAGATCCTGTGCAATCCTCACTGTGGTTCCGTGATATCTGAATTGTTTCTTTCTGGCCACTTGTAGTATTTTCTCTTTTACCTGATATTTCTGGAGTTTGGCCACAACGTTTCGTGATCTTTTCAATTTGGGATCTCTTTCAGAAGGTGTCCAGTGGATTCTCCTAATTTCTATTTTAGCCTCTGGTTCTAGGATCTCAGGGCAGTTTTCCTTGATGAGCTCTTGGAAGATATTGTCCAGACTCATTTTTTCATCATGATTTTCTGGTAGACCAATGATTCTCACATTGTCTCCCCTTGAAGTGTTTTCCAGATCAATTATTTTTCCTTTCAGATAATTTACCTCTTTTTCTAATTTTTCAGTCTTGATGTTTTGTTTGACTGATTCTTGGTTCCTCATAGAGTCATTGGCTTCAATTTGGTCAATTCTAGTTTTTAGCAAATTATTCTCCTCAGTTTTTGAAGCTCTTTTTCCATATGCTCAGATTTCACTTTTAGTTCACACATTTTATTTTTAAGGAGCTGTTCTCTTCATTGTAATGTTTTTCTCATTTTGCAATTTTGTTTTTATAAGACATGTTGATTTTATCTTCTACCTCTCTAAGTTAGATTTCAGAGTTCTTTTTTGAGCTCATCTAGGAATGCTTTCTGTACCTGAGACCAGGTTGTAGTCCCTGTTAAAGCTTCAGCTGCGGGTGTGGATTCAATACTCTCTCCTTCTGAGTTTGATTCCTCCCTCTCACCATAATAGGATTCCAGAGTCTTTGTCTTTTTCTTTGTAGCCTGCTTTCTTCCCATTTTGAGGCAGGACCTTAGCGATGCCTTTCCTCTGGGGTTCCTTAGCTTTTACTGCTTAAACTTTTCATCTGGGGCAATAATTACTACGTTTTCAGGTCAGAGGGGGGGATGGGAGCAGCTGGGATTCACTTGGCCATCTTGGTCTCTGAAAGTTCAGAAAAGGTTTTTTTTTTAATTTCCAGAATGTGAATGGGTAGTCCTGGGAGTAGCTGCTGCCCCTGCCACAGGCCCTGCCTTTGTCTCTTACCCAGCTCAGTCCAATCCCCACCCCGTGGTAATAAGCCTGGGAATGGCCCTTGTGGTTGGTGGATCAGCAGTCTTCATCCAGCACCAGGCTCGGTCAGTGAGGCTTGTCTCCACGGGGTCTATTGGGCTGTGTCAGTGGGGCCTGTCTCCATGATGCCAGGCTGCATTAGCCTTAGCCTTTCACTTCAGGGCTGATTCTGTACCTTCACAGTGGTGATGGTGGGCCTGTAGGAATACATTTGGAACTTGTCAGTGGTCTTTGAGAGATCTCAGAGAATGGCAGAGGAACCACAGGACAGCAGTATGCTCTTCCAAGGTCACATAGCTGGCAAGGGCTTGAAGTCAGCTTTGAACTCCCAGTTTATATATTTTTCTTGGAAGCTTTTGGTGCAAGAGTTCTGACTGTGTTGTCTTCCTCCTGTTTCATGCTTTGATCCTTTCTGTCCCCAAGAAAGTAATCTAAAGTTGAATTGCTGAGCTTGGTTTGCTTCCTTTGCCTGCTCATGTTGGCAGCCAATTACTTGATTTTGGGGCTCCATAGAACTCTGCTTTCATAGGGGAGAGCTTTGTCTCAAATTGCTGAGGTTTTCACAGCTGCCAGAGCTATTAGGGACTGCCATCTCTGTAGCCCCCACCAGCTTTAGCTCACTGGTCACATACCTCAGGACCACCCCCAAGACCGCGATCCCAATCCGGTCAGGTCAAGGCAAGAGCACTTAGCCTTTGCATGATTGCTTGGCTCCCCTACAATCTGCAGGCCGGGAGTTCTGAAGCAGCCATGTGGAGGTGGCTGCAGGGCTGCTGCTTCAGCCAATTCTAGCTCTGGGGCAGATGGCCAGACCCTCTCCCCCAAATTTAGCTGAGTTCCATTGACCTTTCACCTTCTCCTTGGCTTTTATGGGTTAATAATTCTGAAAACCACCACAGCTGCAGGTGATCTGCTCTCCTGAAAGCTCCAGCCATGGCTTGTGCTGACCACCCTGGGGCTAAAGCCATTGGTTCATGTGGTGCTGGTCTCGACTCCCAGAATGCTGCGATGAACCCTTCCCATCTGCCTGCCAGGCTGCCTGCAGCAGGAGCTTTGTGTCTCTGTCATGTTGTGGGTTCTGAAGCTCTAACATTTGTTTAGAGTCATATTTTATATGTGGTGGTTATATATTGAGGTTATATATTGAGGTGGTTATGGGGGGAGCTCAAGGAGTTCTCCTGCTTCTATGCCACCATCTTGACTCCACTCTGCTTCTCTTCCAATGACTCCTTTCTTAGCATCCTCAAGCTTCCAATCATCCTTGTAAATCACCCTTCACTATGAGTGGAAGGCTCTATTCCTATTCCCTTTGGTCTTCTTGATCATTATTTTTTAATCACCATTCATATTTAATCATTATTCATTTAATTACATTCATTTTAATCATTATTCAGTTTAATCATTAATCATATATTCTCAGATCTTTGTTGGAATTAATTTAGGGGAGCTAGACCTCTTTATGACATTTTTTCAACATTATCTTAACACCAAGATGCCATGAGTCAACTCTTAATCATTTCTGCATAATCACTAAATATGGTTAACAACATAATCCTAGAGTTTTACGTACGAAAGGCCCCTTTCAAATCAAGTTCAGTGTTTCCCAACCCAACCCAGACTGGAGACCACTAAAATTTCTAAATTTTCTACCACTTCCTCTTGCTCCAATATGCCCAGAGAAGGGATACCAATTTAAGCCAACAAATATTGATGTAAATTGATACATGAAGAAAGACGCAGGGGGAGGTTTTGTTTTGTTAATCTATACATTTTGAGTAAAAAAGGACTTTTTAGTATAAAAGTTTAGTAGATTAGTAAAAATTCACTGCCTACCTACTTTATTCAATGCGCTGTATTAAGCTCCAGGAATAAAGACAAAAAAAAATACTGTCCCTGCCTTCAAAGAGTTTATATTCTATGAGAGTCTAACCAGTAATAATCTAGCTCAACTCTTCCCACCCTCAGCTTCTATTCTGTTTTGACCCCTGTTCCCTTAGAAACTGTACAATTCTACAAGATAGAATGGACAAGAGGTTTTGTTACATAGTTTCTGTGCTAAATTCATTTTTTTTTCTTGTCCATATTTCTTTCCCTTTGGTTATGTAGTCTTTGGAAACTTTTTTTTCTTTTTTCATCAATAAAACAAAACCTAGAAAACCACCTTTACAATGAAAGATGGTAATTAAGTTTAGGTAAGCCTCTTTTGTGGTACCTACCTCATGTAGTTGCTGCTCTTGGATATGGTCATCTTTGTAATGATCTTTGTAGCTTCAAGCAGTTCCCCTTATTTTTTTTTTAAAGAGGAAGTGCATGAATCCTTTCTGTCCAGCCTTTTCTTTAGTTCCTGGTGTAGGTTTAGACATAAATCTTCCCTATAACTATAAAGGGAAGACTGATTCCATATGCCTTTTAAGAAAAACCTGCCTTTTAGATTATGGGCACACATCCCAGGAGCAGATCTTAACTTTTGTTCGTGTGGCCACCCATCCCCATTTAGTGAAGTGCTTGGAATGTTTCCTTTTCTTTTCCTTTGTGTTCTTCTCTAAGTAAGCCTTTGGGGATCTCACCCCTGGATCACAACTGAATTACAATACAATCCATTAATGCCAAGCACTTTCTCAAAAAGGGCAGGAGAGCACAAAAGCCATCCACCCTTAAGCTACAACAAGTTTAAGATATCATCACAGCATTCAATGCCCAAGGAGAGGTCCTCTCTTCATCTTGACATGAGGCAAGTACTCAGCAATCCCTGTTCCTGGGGAGGCAAAGCCCAACAAAGCCACAATAAACATGGCCAGGGTCCTCATCAAGTCACTCTCTGCCTGCAGAACAGTCCCAGAACCCCTGAAGCATCAGTAAGACCCTCTTCCAGGATTTCTGTAAACATACAACAAGAAAATTCTCCTTCAAGGCTTCTGAACCAAGAGCAAGATTCCAGGACCTCTACAAAAGCAGCACTGTCATTCACCAGCAGGTGAATCTGGCAAAACAACATCAGAACAGACAGATAAAACACCAGCATCACAGCCATGTCTTCTCAGTTCTTGGCAGCTCTGGGTGGCAGTTCCCAAAAGTCCTTCTGGCATCCTCTGCTTGGGCCTTCTCTCTGCTTAGGCCTTCTCTGCTTGGGCTTCTCTCTAAATCCACTGCTCCTCCCAGTTCAGCCCTCTCTCTTCACGTCAACAAGTCCATCCCACAAGTGGGATTCACAAGCTCTGGGTTTTAACACTCAACCCAGAAACCAAGCCAGTACAGGGGGATCTTTAAATTCCATTACCATTACACACTACTCTTTTAAAAGAGCCTGAACACATTCCCATGATATATTTCATGAAATGGATCCTAGAATATTTGAATCAATTGGTTAATACTTTTTTGGAAATACATTATGATTATAATACAAAAAATTTGGAAAAAGAAACATGATGTTACCTACCTCCACAATATCTCTCACATTCAACCCCTTCTTTCTACCACCTTTTTAGTTTGAAGCCCTCATCACTTCTTATCTGTACTACTGTAATGGCCTCCTAATTGGTCTCCCTGTCTCAGCTCTTTACCCACTACAACACATCTTTCACATAGTGGTTTCTTTAAGCACAGATCTAATCATACTACACTTCCTAATGCAATAAATTCTAATAGCTTCCTATTGCCTTTATGATAGGATATCAACTGGCCCCAGCCTATCTTTTCATCCACATTATACTTTGCCACCTTTTTCACACTCTGTTGTCCAGCCAAATTCACCTTCTCTATGTTCTTCACAGTGCCAAGTTAGATGCTGCTTTCCAGAGTTGAGTAGCAGCAGTAGCCAACTACAAATTCAACATAGCCAGGGAATAATAATGTGAATGCAGATGCTCTCTCTCAAAGGCCATGGGAGATTGAAGTCACAGTAACTCTAAGGGAGGAGAAAAGACTATATGTAATACCCAGACTGCTGGACTACATAACCAGGCAAGAGTACCACTGAGAGTTTGTAACATTCACCAGATAGTCTGCCCAAAGCATATGTGAACTTTGTTTCATTGAACTAACCTTCTCTGACTTAGTTGTCTGTAGATGACTGGCAGTGAAAACAGATGGTTGATGAAGGACTATGAGAAGTGAGATAAGCCAAGAAGTGACACAATGCTAGAGGATTCACATTCCAGTCCTCTGACAGCACCCTACTCTTGAGACAATGGCAGAAGTTGGAGTTGTGCAATGGAGTCCTGGAATGAACTGTCCCTGATCCAATACATGGTACTAGGAAATAGTTGGTGTCAAGCATATGGGTTAAAAGAGGACTCTACACTTAGTATGGAACCTGTTCTGGTGGCCCCAAATAGGCACAGATGTCACTAAAAAGTGTGAAGGTTATGTTTGTGTACAAAGAAAAGTACTACCAATTCATGCTTCATATTTGGAAGCCATTGTAATAATCCACTAAAGAAATGATGAGAGGCCTGAACCAGTAGGACAGCCATGTGAATAGAGAAGAATATGGATATGAAAGATGTTCTGGTGGTAGAATTGGCAAGACTTGATGTCACTAATTGGATATGTGGCATAAGGGAGATTGTAGAGTTAAGGATGATTCCAGTGTTGCATATCTAAGTGACTGAAAGGATGATGGTGCCTTCAGAGGAAATAAGAAAGTTAGGAAGAAAGATGGGTTTGGTTAGGGTTGATGGGGAGGTGTGTGTGATGGAGTTGGGGTGAGGAGATAAATAATGAGGTTTAGACACATTGAATTTACCTGGAAGACATCTAATTCAAAATATCTACCAAGTAATTGTTGATGTAGGACTGGAGTTCAGGAGAGATACTAAAATTAGCAGATATATAGATCTAGGAGATACCTACTATATTGCCAATGTGATACCCACAGTGGCTGCTATGAATATGCAAGCATATTTCCATATCTGAATCACAAAATATAACAAACTCTCTTCCTCAAAGACAAAACCAAGATATTTATTCAGATACCAGAAAGCCAATTCCACCATGGTAAAAAGAAATTTACATAAATCACTAATCCAGAGAGCACTGACATCCACAAGCCTTCCCTCCATTAGGCCTTACCACAAACAAGCTCTCCTAGGCAAAATCCCTCCCTCTCTCATTCTCACTAGCTGTTCCGCCTCAGCTCTGCCTTACTCTCTCTGCTAGCTCTACCCTTCCTGTTCCACCCATTCAGCAAGCTCCTCCCACCATAGGCTCCATGTGAGTCAGCTGTGGGCTGGACCAGAGTTCAATACAGGTCACATGGGTCTATTAAGGGGCAGGGAAGATCTTCAAATTCCCTTAAAGTTACATCTATATACAAGTAATTATTGAATCCATGGGAAATGAAGAAGTCATCAAAAAAAAAGTACAGAGAGAAGGTATATGTATCTCCAACATCTAAGTAAATGCTGTAATGGAACAGCTTTGAAAATAATCATTGAATCAAGGGCCAAAGACAAACAAACAACATTAGAATGGGCTAGATGGTAATTAAGCAATGAAATGATAGTCCTGAAAGAAACTTAGCTTCTGTTTTGCCTTTTTTCCTTTGATTTCTTCTCTTTTGATTCAATTTCCCTGTGATTTGCTAGGTCTCTCTGATCTATTAGCCCATTAAGACTAGAAACAGTAAAAGGTAAAGAGTACTATATCATAAATACAAAATATTAGAACCAAAAGGAACCTTAGAGATCATCTACTTAAGACTTTTTTTTCCTGGAATTTGTAGATGGGAAAACTGAGATTCCGTTAAATTAAATGACACAGCCAGCTTCATGGCAAATTAGTAGAAATACTGGGCTAGGATCTGAATTCCTGAATCTTTTCTCTTTCTGTCCTTTTTGTGACATACAGATCATGTTTGCACCAAAAATATTTTTCCCATTCTTTTTTTTCTCAGCAGGAAACTTTGGTACAAAAACCAAGATTACCCAAAGTGAGAAGTTAGTCTGATACAAAAAGATTCTCCGTACAAAATGGATTTATATGCCTATACTTGTCCACCACAGACTTTCTCTAGTTTCCCCTGAGGTGGCAAAACACTATTTCACAAGCTATGAGGGAACAGTAACCTCCCATATAACACAAAAATGGTATGTTTTGTGGGACCACAGAAACCCTGGATCCCTTCCCAGAAGGGTTACCCAGGGATCAGAATGTGAATCCCAGGTCATCCTATTTGTCATAAAACCTTGTTAGGGGATGTTTCTATTCCCTTGGAATAGATAGAAGAGACAGAGGGAAGATGGATATCAGACTATGTGACTACCCAGAGGAGGGTCAGTTCAGTCAATAACATACACATGCATTTCTCATAACATCAAACTTTATGGAAAGAGTTCAGGACTAAGAGTCAAAAGACCTGAGTTTTAGGCATGGTTCTACACCTAACTCCTTATGTGGTATTGGTCAAGTCAATGAGAATTATAGGTTTAGAGCTGGATAAAATCTCAGAGGTTATCTAGTTTAATTTATTCACTTTGCAGATGAGGAAACTGAGGCCCAGGGAAAGATTGAGTTACTTGCTCAAGGTCACATAAGTAGAAAGTGTCAGGAGTAGCATTTGAACCTGAGTCCTTTCACCTCTGGAAAGAGTGGGTATTATTTTCACTCTGTGCTGACTTCTTTATATTCTTGGGCCTCGTCTGTAAGATGAGATTATATTAAATCATAGGATCATAGATTTTAAAATTGGAAGAGACCTTAAGTATCAGTTCATCCAATCCCCTCATTTTAGAGTTGAAGAAACTGATTATCACTAAGATATGTTTCAGCTTTAATGTTCTAAGATGCTAGGGTACTGTTTTTGTACAAAGATTGACACAGTAATAAATTGGTTTTTATTAAGCTATTTTTGGTGACAGTGGTCTAACTAGTTGCTGACTACAAAGGGAAGGGAAATTATCATTGAGAAATGATCATTGAGCTTAGGGCTCCTATATATTGAAAACTGCCATAGAAACTCACTGGAAAGTTCAGAGCATCAAGCCAAAATTTTAAGAAGAATTTCCTTCCTCTTTGTTAATTCTGAAACAATTCTCTAGGGGAGCTGGGTGTTTGTTTCATTGAGATTTTCTTCAATATATGAGTTGGTTGGACCCTATTTAATCATGGAATTGTGTGCAACCAAAGTTTCATAAACTAGGTTGTGATGGGGACCTTTATATAGGTAGAACACCTCTAATCCATGTGTTTCTACAAAGTTAAATGTACTAATTTCCTTCAAAATAGGGGAGTACTGGGCTTCTTTGTAAAGCAAATCTTAGAGGTAAATAGAAATTCAACGGTTCTAATGAATTCTGTGCCTCACACAGTACTCTGTATAATGGTTATTCATAAATACGGAAAATTTGTCTCTACGTCCTGGCTTCCTTCAAATCCTAGCTAAAACTCCACCTTCTACAGGAAGCCTTTCCTGATTGCTTTCAGTAGTGCCTTCCCTCTGATAATTATTTCCAATTTGTCTTATACATAGCTTGTTTGCAAAGCATCTCCCCCATTACCCTGTAAGCTTCCTGAGAGCAAAGACTGTTTTTTACCCTTCTTTGTGTCATCAGCACTTAGTAGGCACATAGTAGGCACTTAATATTGCTTTCTGACTAACTTTAGCAAATAAGAAAGTCAAGAGCAACAATTAATGAGACTATGAGATATTATTCTTCAACTTCCTCCATGCTGACGACATCTAACCTCATACTTCCCATTCTTTAGCCTTCTTTTCACAATGTAGAGATGGCCTGGAAAGGTCCTTCCCCCAGTTTAGATGGTGGCAGAGTGATAGCGGGTTGTGGTCTCTCAACATTATGCATGATGAGATATTAGAATATAAATGGTGACAGTGTTGCCCCCTGACCAGAACTGAACACAGAGAGCCCAGTGTTCATGTCCTTTCTTTGCCCCTGACCCCAGGCTGTCCTTTGTCTTAGTGCTTTTTGGTTATCTGGAAAATTAGAATTGCCTCAACAGCCACTGATCTATATTGCAGAGAGCCTGTGAGGTAAGATTATGATGAGATGAGATGAAATATATGAAGAATCCAAGTTCCTTCCAATTTTCCACTACAAAAACATGCATTCATTCACTTTGCTGATCTACACACTTTTTGTGGTACATGCTTCCACTTCTAGTCCTAATTTGAGTTGTCACTCTTTCCCCTTGCTCATTTACTTCTGTGACAGGCTCACTTCTGCATGCACATGCTTTTCTGTTTTAACTCATTCTCCCTCTTCCTTTTTCTGCCCTCACTCATTTCATATGTTTTCTTTGTCCCTTCCAACCTGTCTATGCAATATCTTCATTACCCCTCTATCCTCAAAGCCCTACCTTCATTCCCTTCTTTCTGGCATTCGTGAACATTCACCCATATTAAGAAACCTGTTAAATAGAATGAGAGACTAGCAATCATCGAAACACTTTGTAGAGCTAACTAATTAGAGTGGCTTGACTAGGGTGAGCTTTAGGACATCCAAAAGGACTGCTTTGCTTTTGGGGAACAGGGGTTTAATCCTGTTACTATTTGGATTGAGTCTCCCAGGGCAATTGCAAAGGGGATAGAGGTATACAAGACACATTCCCTGCTGTGCTTGGGAGGGGATATCATTGGAAGAGAGAACAGTGGCAAGCTCTGGCTCTGCTGTAGCTCCCCTCCCTCCTTCCCCCAAGCCCCTCGTTTCTCTTTTCTTTTGCAATGACACACACTGTTGTGGCTCTGAGGTCATTTGTTTCCCACAGCTTCACAGAGCGCTGTGGCAACAAGAGGGACAATGATCTCTCACAGCTATGATGGGAAGCCCTGTTTAGTCTTAAATAAGCCCCTTCAATGGAGCAGTAAGGACTGTTGTGTGTTTTTTTTAGCGAATCCTATTGCATATAGTTCTAGTGTGATGTACTCAGGAAACTTCAACTGACATAAAGAATCTTATGTGTGTGAGTTTAATTTCATTTTTATTGCTATGTTGAGACCAGAAGTGTGTTTTCAACTCTACCCATTAACCTTTTTTTTTTTACTCTCTCCTTTCACATTTTCTGAAGGCCACAGTCCATTGGGCAGATACACATGAGCAATTGGCAGGTGTTGGGAAAGCAGTCCCCCCACCTCTACCCCCCACAAAAACTATGCTGGCATCTGGCTGTCCTGGGCATTTGGGGGAGAGAGAGCACTTAAATGAATATAGTGATTTTTCAAATTTCCCATCTCAGTTTAGATCCAAGAAAGGTCTTTGAAACTGAAAATCTAGAGCTAGCGTTAGTAAGGGAATGAAAATAATAATTTATGCAGACTTTGAATTCAATGAAAAGGAATGTCCTAAACATAGCCAATAGATTATGGCAGTCAGGACTTCAGTGGGATGGGATATACAGTAAGTGTGAGGATTATGCAAAGAACAAATTGAGTTTAGACTTTGATTCTATTTCTCTTTTGTATTTTGAAGGAGAGTTAAAACTTCTTTATAGCTAAATTCTGATAACACTACTAGATGACTGCTAGAACTGACCTGTTTGCAGTATTTCTGTCTTTTTGTACTGTTTTATGTCTGTAAACAGCTTTAAAATATTGTAATCCTCAAAACATGTCATTGAACAGGAATATGATTGTATACATTGTGATGTGTGACCAGTACTATATCTCAGCATCCTAATTTTCCATTGAAAGAAACTAATGCAATGAGAAATGAAATGTTCTTCCCTAGGTAACATAGAAAATTAACCATGGAACTGAAAATTCAAGCTCATGTCTTTTCATTTCCAACTTAACATTTTATTGGCATCAGTCCATTTCCCATAGATCATCTCCCCTCACTCTGACTAAATCAAGACATTATTTGCCCATTTGATCAATACATTGTCAAAAAAATCCAATAATAGAAAATCATATAGAAAAACTTTTTCTAGAGTATATTTGAAAGCTTTATAAGTTACTTATGAAACTTTAATTCTGATAAATTTGTTAGCCTAGGAAAAATATAGTTTTTCTGATTAATAGAGTTTAACAATTTTCCTTTTATCTATTAATTTTCTATCCTTTCCTCATTGTTAATTTTCATGGAAATCTGTTGTTTTTTTTCATGAAATATAAGGTATAGGAGTTTTCCATATGTTTACGTTGATGAGACCTTCAAGAATGCACCAAAGAAATTCAAAAGAATGCCAGAATTTCTTAATTAATTGGAGGAGGAAATAAAATATGCCCAGATTAGTAGAATGAGAAATAGAGAATTTAAACATCCCAATCACAGAAACAGAAATTGAAGAAGCCAGAATGAAGTTTCAAAGTAAAAAAATCGATAACAACAACAACAAACAACTCAGGTAAATTTATATGTGAATTATGCCAACCATTCAAGAGTAAATAACTTCTACTTTACATAAATTATTTTCCAAAATAGAGATTAAAAGCACCAAGGTGCCTCATCAAGCTACTCCTAGGAGAGAGACATGGTTTTGACGCCCAAAACTGGGAGAGGTAAATCAGAGAAGGAACATTAGGGATCTCTATTGCTACTGAAAATTGATATTAAAATATTGAATAAGAGATTCGCAAAATGGTTATAGAAACAATATGTTTAACCCAATGATCAAGTTGAATTTATGCTGGGAATGAATGGGTGGTTCAATATGAGGAGAACTATAAACAAACTAGACATTAATAATAAATAAAAGATTTATATGCTTATTTCAAGAAATGAAGAAAATGTCTTTGAAAAAATACTATCTCCAGCCTCACACACTTAACACTTACTAGCCGTGTGACCTCAGGCAAGTCCTTTAACCCCAATTGCCCTGCCTTCCTCCTTCAAAAAAAGAAAACATACAGTTTTCATTAATATCAAAAACACTAAAAAAGCACAAGAAAAAGCAAATCTTTCTTTAATAGGATAAAGAATAACTATCTAAAACCAATAGCTAGCCTTATTTTTAATGGAGAAACACTTGAAGCCCTTTCCAAATGATCAGGGATAAAGTAAAGATGTCCATCATCCCAGCTATTATTTGACATAGTTCTAAAAATTCTGGCTGTAGCAATGAAAGTTGGGGGAGAGGGAGAAGAACTTGAGATCGTAAATGTAGACAAAGTTATTTCTATTTTCATATCATAGCATGGTTTACAATTCTGGTGATTCAATGAAAAAATTAATCAATTAGCAATTTCAGTAAACATCAAAATAATTAAATAAATTAAATAAAAGCACATAAATCATCAGTATTGTTATATTAAAACCCAGTAGGTCATAGAAAAAGAAAATAATTTTGAAATAGCTAAAAAATGTAACAAACATTTGGTTGTCAACCTATCAGTCTACACTTAGGATTTATTAATACAATTATGTAACACTCTTCACACAAATTAAAGAAAACAAAAAAAATAGAGAGATATACATTGTTCATATTTGGCCATGACAATATAATTTTAAAATGATGATACTAACTAAATTACTTTATAGACTTAGCGTCATAGTTCATCAAACTACCAATCGATATTTTTAGATTTAGACAAGATAATAACAAAAGTCAGTGAGAAGTACAAAAGGGCAAAAGTCTCAAGAGAAGTAATTTTAAAAAAAGCATTATCATACCATCCAATGAAGCAGTAGTCATCAAAACTTGAAAAGTAGAAAAGTTGATTAATTGAACCTAAAGCAATTAGTGCCTAATAAACCCAACGGCACCAACTACTAGGTTCTCTAGCAAAAAAATTCTAAGAAAACTAAAAACAATTTGACAGAAATTAAACTTAGACCAACAGTTTATATCATATACTATAATAAGCTAATATGGATAATATAATGAGTAATTTTGATTTTATAAAACTGAAAGACTTCTGTACAAAATCAATACTGCTAATTAGAAAGGAATCTTCAACAAATATCAGCAAAAGGTCTGATAACCAAGATATATAGGAAATTGATGTGAATATATAAACAAATAAGCCGATCACCAGTAGAAAAATGGTTGAAGTTTATGAAAGGGTAGTTTTCAGTAAAGAAAATCTAAGCTACTTACAGTTAATCAATCAACTGTCGTTTATCAAATAATTCCTATGAGATAGGTGTTGTATTAGGCACTGGGGATATAAAGAGAAGAATGAAACAGTCCCTGACCTCTAAGGGCTTAGCTTTTATCAGAGAAGATATGTATATATATAAACATACATGGAATAAGTACACAGTAATTTAGTTCAGTGGTACCAAGAAAGGTTTCATGTAGATGATACTGAATAGTATTTTCTGAGGTAGAGATGAAGAGGGAGTACATTATAGGGTTGGGGATGGCCAGTGCAAGAGAAAATATAGTACCAGTAACAGAGGTCAGTTTGACTAGCTAGAAAGGGAGTAGTGTATAGTGAGTCTGGAAAAAATATATGGAGAGCATATCATAGAAGCCTTTAAAAACCAAGCAGAAGAGTTTCTATTTCATTTTAAAGGCAATTGGGAGCCACAAGAGTTTTTTGAATAGGAATGTAACAGGGTAAGGCTTGCACATTGGCAACTGAATGGAAGAAGAATTGTAAGTGGGGACAGATGCAGCAGGAAAACTAAAGATTTCTCATAAAGTCATTAGCTTCCATGTGCTCCAATCTAATTTTGAAGGAATTATTCTCCTCAGTGAGTTTTTGAAATTCCTTTTCCATCAGGCCAGTTCAACTTTTTAAGACATTCTTCTCCTCATTGACTTTTTGGGTCTCTTTTGCCATTTGAATTAGTCTATTTTTTAAGGTGTTATTTTCTTCAGTATTTTTTTGGGTCTCCTTTAGCAGGCTGTTGACTCGCTTTTCATGATTTTCTTGCATCATTCTCATTTCTGTTTCCAAGTTTTCCTCCACTTCTCTTACTTGATTTTCAAAATTCTTCTTGGGCTCCACCATGGCCTGTGACTGATTCATTTTTTTTTGGAGGCTTTTGATGCAGGTGTTTTGACTTTATTGTCTTCTTCTGGTTCCATGTTTTGATCCTCTTTGTGCCCAAAAAAAGATTCTATCATCTGATTGCGCTTCCTCTGCATATCTTGCCAGCCAATTACTTGACTTTTGAACTCTTTGCCATGGTAGAACTCTGCTTCCAGAGTGGAAAGAGCTGTGTGCCAAATGTTGGGGTTTTTTTCAGCAGTTGTCAGAGCTTTTGTCAGAGCTACGAGGAGGGTGCCCTCTCTACAGCCACCACAAGGTCTGGCACACTAGCGTTCTCACCCCAGGCCCACCACCAAAGACTGCAACCCAGATCCAAGCAGGCCAAAGCAAGAGCAATTACCCTCTGAATGGTTTTTTGGTCCCCCTACAATCTGCAAGCCAGGAGCTCTGGAAGCAACCACATAGTAGCAGCTGCAGCCACCATACTGCCACCACCTCTGTCACCCTGGAGGCAGGGGCCAGACCATGGTCATCTCTCATCCAGTTCCCACAGGGTTCCCTACTGACCTTTTACTTTGTCTTTGGTGTTTATGGGTTGAGAAGTCTGGGGACACAACACCTGCCAGTGATTAACTCTCCTGAAGTCTGCTGTAGCTGGTCTATGCTGTCCCCGGTCTAGGCCAGTGTGGCTCATGTGGGACTGTGCTCAGCTCCCAGCCCAGTGCAATATACCCTTCCTGGTGGCCTTCCAGACTGCCTTCAGGGGGAGATTTGTTTCTCTCTGTCACTTTGTGAGTTCTGTAGCTCTTAAATTTGTTTAGAGTCTTTCTTTTTTTACAGGTATTGGAGGTGGTTGGAGCAGAAGCTCAAGCAAGTTCCTGCTTTTACTCTGCCAACTTGGCTCTGCCCCCTCCAGGAAAACTAATGAGGTGGTCATTGCAATAGCCCAGGTGGAGAGATGATTAGACTCTGCTTGGACTCAGAAGGTGACAGGTAATGAGAAAGGTACAGGTATGTGTAGGAGATGTTGTGGAGATAGAAATAATAACATTTGGCAACTGATTATAAATATATATATGTATATATATACACATATACATATATATATTTATGTATATGTGTATACATATATATGTGTATGTATGTATGTATGTATGTATATAGTATTGGATGGTGAGGAGTTAAGTACAATATTAAAATATCAAAGTTGTGAATCTGAGATGGTGCCCCAGACAGAAATAGGGAAGTTCAGATACGGGTGTGTGTGTGTGGGGGGGGGGGGGGTTTATTATTTTCAGGGAAAGATAATGAATATGAAAGAATGCTCCACATCACTTAACAAGAGAGATACAAATTAAAACAACTCTGAAGTCTTATTCTACATCCTTCAAATTTTCAAAGATGACAAAAAATAAAATGGCGAGATGGGAACACTAATGCACTCTTGGTGAAGTTGTGAATTGGTCCAACTGCTCTAAAGAAGTTTGGAATTCTAGTTTTTAAATGGGACTAAACTGATCATACAAATGCTTTAATCTAGTCATACTACTATTCTAATACATGCCCCCAAAAGTGGAAAATCCCACACGTATGAAAAAATTTATAATGGCTCTTTTTGTAGTAGCAAAGAAATAGAAAGGCATATCCATCTGTTAACAAATTATGGTCTGTGAATGAAATAGAATATGTTTTTACCATGAGAAAAGAAGAATTTGAAGAATGCAGAGGAATTTGGGAAGACTTGTATTATTTGAAACAGGGTGAAGTAAACGAAATCAAAATAATTTATAAGATGATTATAATAATGTAAAGCAAAACAATATTGAAAGACTTCAGAACACAGAAAAATTCATTGCCCAGGCTTGCCCTCAGGAGTGACATATGCCGCCTGCTTCTTAGCAGAGAAGGGGTAGGCTGGAGGCATGGAATAAAACACCTTTTCAGACATGGCCAATGTGTTAGTATGCTTTGTTTGACTGTACTTATTTGTTAGAAGGGAGGTTTCTATTAGACAAGTCATTAGAGGAAAAGAATCCTTTTGTAAGAAAAGAAAAGAACAGCAATGAAAGATTTTAAAATGAAATAAAGGGAAAGAAGATATATAACCTTATTATTGCTAATCTCTCAGGTAAATATTAGTGTTTGCTTTACAAATTATTAATACCATTTTAGTAATCAATAGACCTCACCTGGAAACTCTAGAAGCTTTTGATAAATGAGTTGACAAATCGTCTTATTTCCCCTGAACCGTCTGTTAAATGATTTATTCTTAACTGAAATGTCATTTTTTATTTTTATAACGGTTTTTGAATTTAAAGTTTACATGAAATGTTATTTTGTAGCTTCAAGTAACATATACTCCATTGGGAATTCCAGCAAGATATCCTATGTCTTCACTGATAGCACAGCACACACGAAATTATTTTCTTTTTAGTCAGGGATATAAGCATGCCTTTTTTGATTGACACTGAGTAAATCAGGCTTCTTTACATTTCATGATGTGGGGTGGATAGGGGCAGAGATCTGAAACAAAAAAAACACTCATTAACAGGAGACCTATAAAGGTCAGAGAGACGAATGGCGAAACTGCAGTCATTGTTGTACACTCCTTCGTAAATTGATTTCAGAGATTTTGCTCAAAGGGAATATGGAATGTCACTATTCTGCTTGTCTGTGGAACCACCAGGCACTCTCCAGGGATAGCTTGAGAATCTCCCTGGAGGGGATGATAAACCCCACCCATTTTTCCAAAGGCACAGAAGAGTGTTTGATTCAATCCAAAATGGTGACCAAAATTGTGGAACAGCGGAAAACCGGCTTTGGGAGCTGGTAAATAAATAACAGGCTTGTTGTCTCACACCCTAGTTTAATGCTCTCAAGAGGTTTTTATGTTGCTTGTATTTAGCAGGCATGTAAATGAAACCCCTGTTGGCCTTGGCAGATATTGGCCTCTTCAGTGACCTTGTTTGATGGAAACAAAAAGTCATTGGTGGAACAAAAATTCAGAGCTCTGAACTTGATTGAAAGAAAAGGGCAATTCTCTGAATTGGGTAATTGGATCACCCTCCCGAGTGCCCTAGGGCTTATATCAAACATATAAGAAGAAGATTAATAGCATCAGTGTATAAATGATCTTCAAGTAACTTTTAACTGTAACATTTAACTCTCAGGAGCTATAAGACAGGAAAACAGATTTTTTCCTTATTTTATTTTTTTCCCCTCCAAGTTTTTGAAGTGTTCTTTATGAAAAGGACTTCTCACTATTATGGAATCCTTATAATTGTGTAGGGTCCAGTAAGAGAATCTATAAATCATAAATTGTTTGAAAAAAAATGCCTGCTTGATAACGCCTCCTCCCATGAAAAGTATAGGAATATAATTTTAGAGTTGAAAGGGACTAAAGATGCCATCTAGTCTAATCCCTTCAGTTTACAAAGGAGAAAATCAAGGCCGAGAGGGATCAGTGACCTCAGTCACACACATAGTAAGTGTCTGAGACAGGACTTCAACCCAGCTCAACACTACCAGCCTTTCCATATATATGAGTAAATTTTCAATGGGCAAAAAGGTATGATGCTTATAATAGCTTTTAAAATGTAGTTGGTATTTACTGCCTAGCAAATTAGACACACTAACTGAAAAATTAACCTTTTTACATCTTATTGGTTAACTTTGTATGCTCCCAAGACCTACATTGGGTCAATGTGCCAAAGTGTATGACATGGGTATATGGAATGATAGGTTAGTCTGCCTACTAGAAGAGAAGGCAAAATGACTGGAAAGGTCCTCTGTACAGATTATCAGAGGGAATGAAGGGAGTATTAGTGAAAAGAATAGATGAAGTGCTTCAGGAAAGTTGGGATGAAGAAAAGGAACAAGGGAAAGGGAGAAGAAAAGAAGGGAGAGAGGAAAGAAGGAAAGGAAGGAAAAAGAAGGAAAAACATGGAGGGAAAGAAGGAAAATATCTGAAGGTACAGGAGATTGGAGAAGGAGAAAATATGATACAGGGATGGAAGGAGAAATGGACCACCCAACGTTTGGAGTTATTTAATTAGATATGAGGCTCTTCCAGTAAAGAAGGAAGATGGACTATCTCAGAAGGGACAGAATTGGCAAAGGGACCTGGATTTGGAGTCAAACGACCTGATTTCAAATCCCTGACATTGACTACTTAGCATGGACTTCAGTAAATCACTTCACTTCTAAGTCTTCTAAGCCTCATTTTTCCTCACCTGCAAAATGAGGACTAGATTAGAGTATCTCCAAGGTTCCCTTCCAGCTCTAAATCTATAATCTCCCCCATCCCATTAACATGGAGCTGTTGCAGGATAACTGAGAAGATGAGAATACTTCTTTCTGTTAAGCATAAGGGAGTGTTATGGGCCAAGTGGATGCCATGTATGTTCCACGCAAAAGATGTAGTTCAAACGCTCAATTCATTCTCATTCTCCTTGAGCAAAGGAACAATTAAGAGGTGGTCCTGTTGACTCCTTAGGATGCCAAGTGCTTTCTGTGACTTGCAGAGAATCGTGTGTTTCATCGTATAATGTACCTGGGTTATAAAGAACAGAGAAAGAAAAGAAGAATTTGTGAAGGCACCAATTGCAATGTCTCCAGTGATATGTTCATTCCATGTGTTCTCTCCAACAGTGTCTTTTTTATGTTTATAATTTTATTTATTTATTTTTAATTTTCAACATTCATTTCCACAAGATTTTGAGTTACAATTTTTTCTCCTCGTCTTTCCCCTACCCCTCCACCCCAGAATACAAAGCCTACTGAATACTCCTTTCCCCAATCTGTTCTCTCTTATATCCTCCCCCATCACCCCCTTAACTTTGTAGTAGGGCAAGATGGATTTCTGTACCCCAGTGCCTGTGTATCTTATTTCCCAGTTGCATGTAAAATAAAAAAAAACCCGCAATTTTTTTAAACATTTGTTTTTAAAACTTTGAGTTCCAGATTTTTTCCCTTCTTCCCTCCTCACCCACACCCACTGGGAAAATAAGCAATTCAATATAGGTTGTACATGTGTAGTTATCCAAATCATTTCCATAGTAGATATATTGTGAAAGACTGACTATATTACCCTCCAATCTCTCCCTCCCCCCACTTATTGTATTTTCTACTTTGACCCAGTCCCTTTTCAAAGGTGTGTGCTTCTAATTACCCTCTCTCCCAATCTGCCCTCCTTTCTATCATCCCCCCCTTTTCCCCTACCCCCTTATTTTCCTGTAGAGTAAGATACCCAATTAAGTGTGTATGTTATTCCCACTTCAAGCCAAATTCAATGAGAATAAGGTTGACTCATTCCCTTTCACCTTCCTGCTCTTCCCCTCCACTGTAACAGTGTTCTCTTGCCTCTTTTATATGAGATAATGTACCCTAATCTATCTCTCCCTTTCTTCCTCTCCCAATAAATTCCTCTCTCAAATCTTAACTTTATTTTTTAGATATCATCCCTTCATATTCAACTCATTCTGTGCCCTCTGTCTATGTATACATGAATGTACATATACCCACTATATATTTATATGCACATATTCCCTCCTATACATACATATATATGCATATATATTCCCTTCAACTATCCTCATACTGAGAAAAGTCTTATGAGTTACAATTATCATTTTTCCGTGTAGGAATGTAAATAATTCAATTTTAATAAGTTCCTTATGATTTCTTTTTCCTGCTTACCAGAAGGTAAACAGATTTCTTTTTCCTGTTTACCATGCTTCTCTTGCTTCTTGTAGTTGAAAGCGAAACTTTATGTTCAGCTCTGGTTTTTTCATCAAGAATGCTTGGAAGTCCTCTATTTCATTGAATGACCATATTTTCCCCTGTAGTATTATAATCAGTTTTTCTGGGTACATGATTCTTGATTTTTACCCTAGTTCCTTTGACCTCCAGAATATCACATTCCAAGTCCTTCAATTCCTTAATATAGAAGCTGCTAGGTCTTGTGTTATCCTGATTATGTTTCCACAATATTCAAATTGTTTCTTCCTAACTGCTTGCAGTTTTTTCTCCTTCACCTGGGAACTCTCGAATTTGGCTATAATATTCCTAGGAGTTTTCTCTTGGGGATCTTTTTCAAAAAGTGATTGGTGAATTCTTTTAATTTCTATTTTGCCCTCTGGTTCTAGAATATCGGGGCAATTTTGCTTGATAATTTCTTGAAACATGGTGTCTAGGCCCTTTTTTTGATCATGGCTTTTAGGTAGTCCAATAATTTTTAAATGATCTCTCCTGGATCTATTTTCCAGGTCAGTGATTTTTCCAAGGAGATATTTCACATTGCCTTCTATTTTTTCATTTGTTTGGATCTGTTTAGTAGTATCTTGATTTCTCATAAAATCATTAGCTTCCAATTTCCCCAGTCTAATTTTGAAGGAGATATTCTCTTCAGTGAAATTTGAACTTCCATTTCCATCTGGAAAAATTTGGCTTTTTAAGGCACTCTTCTCCACACTGGCTTTTTGAGCCTCTTTTGCCATTCGAGTTAGTCTATTTTTTAAGATGTTATTTTCTTCAGTGTATTTTTAGGTCTCCTTTAACAGGCTGTTGACTCACTTTTCATGATTTTCTTGCATCATTCTCATTTCTCTTTCCAATTTTTCCTCCACTCTCTTACCTGATTTTCAAAATCCTTCTTGAGCTCCTCCATAGCCTGTAACATATTCATATTTTTCTAGGATGCTTTCGATACATGAGTTCTGATTTTGCTGTCTTTCTGCCACTCCATGTTTTGATCCTTTTTGTCCCCAATAAAGGAATCTAAAGTTTGATTATGTTTCCTGGGCTTGTTTATCTTGCCAGTCAATAACTTGACTTTTGAGCACTTTGCCACGGTAGAACTCTGCTTCCAGAATGGAGAGAGCTTTGTCCCAAATTCCTGGGGTTTGTGCAGCTGCTCGAGCTATAAGTTGGGTGCCCTCTCTACTGCCCCCACCAGCTCTGGCTCACTGGTCACACACCCCAGGACCACTGCCCAAGACAGCAACCCCAGATTGAAGCAGGTTAAAGCAAGAGCTAATAATGGTCACTTGGTCCCCCTGCAATCTGCAATCCACAAGGTTCTGAGGCAGCCAGGCAGTGGTAGCTGCACAGTGGCTATGCCTGTGTCACTTCTCACCCAGAGAGCAAGGGCTGGACTGTGCTCTTGGTCCCCCTGTTCCCACAGAGTTCCACATTGACCTTTTACTTTCTTTTTGGTGTTTATGGGTTGATAAGTCTAGAAACCACCACAGCTGCTGGTAATTCTCTCTCCTGAAGTCTGCTCCAGTCTGCCACTGGTTGAGGTTACCCTTGGGCCAGGAAACTGCATGGCTCGTGTGAGGCTGCACTTGGCTCCCAGCCTGGTGTGACAGATCATTCCTGTTGACCTTCTGGGCTTCTTTCAGTGGGAGCTTTGTTTTTCCTTGTGGGTTCTGTAGCTCTAAAGTTTGTTTAGAGTCATTTTTTACATGTATTGTAAGTGATTGAAGCAGGAGCCCACACAAAGTTTCTGCTTCTACTATGCCATCTTGGCTCCGGTCCCCCCCCCCCCCATAATGTCTTAAAGTTAGTTAAGGAAGAAAGAACTGCATTTGAGGGAGAGTTCTAGAAATGGTCCTTGCCATGTGGTACTATTGTAGTTTTGCTAAGGATAACTAGTAGGCTTCTGCAATTTATGATATAATTCAAAGGGGATATTTTACTGGAAGATAAGTTGCCAAACAGTGACATTAATAAACATTTATTGTTGTTGTATTAAGTACTGGGAACATAAATGCATGTAAAACAAACAAGGCTACCAATAAGAATCCAAAAGCAACTTCAAATCAATGAACATGTACCATTTTCAAAATGGCGCCTTAGAAGAAGGAGAAATCCATGGCTCCCCCCATAACGACCTCAAATACCTATAAAATATGACTCTAAATAAATTTTAGAGCTCCAGAACAGCGAAACAAAGCTCTTGCTGAAGGCAGCCCAGCAGACTGAGGGAAAGGGGTTCATCACAGTTTCCAGAATTCATCAGTGGTTTAGGTTCTGAAAAATGGATACAGTTTACCCTGTTTCTTTAATTCTTATTAAATTCCATAATGGAGGAAGCAGCAGAGTTCTTGGGAGAACTAGGCCAAGGAACCCAGATTGCATTCACTGACTAAGAAAATGCTGCTTGCTGAATAAAGAAATCCAGAGAGCAAAAATAAATCATTCAGAGGCTAAGTGCTCCTGTCCTAACCAGTCTGGATTGGGATCGTGGTTTTGGGTGGTGGTCCTGAGGTGTGTGATCAGTGAGCCAACGCTGGTGGAGCTGCAGAGATGGCGGCCTTCTAATAGCCCCAGCAGCTGTGAAAACACCAGTGATTTGGGAAAGAGCTCTTCCCACTGAAAGCAGAATTCTGTGGAGCCCAAAAGTATAGTAATTGATTGGCAACATGAGCAGGCAAAGGAAGCAAAACAAGCTTAGCAATACAACTTTAGATTCCTTTTTTGGGGACAAAAGGGGTCAAAGAATGGAATGAGAGGAAGACAACACAGTCAGAACTCCTGCACCAAAAGCTTCCAAGAAAAATGTAAACTGGTTATAGGCCATAGAGGAGCTTAAGAAGAATTTTGAAAACCAAATAAGAGAAGTGGAGGAAAAATGGGGAAGAGAAATGATAATGACACAAGAAAATCATGAAAAGAGAGTCAACAACCTGACTGAAGAAAATAACACCTTAAAAATAGATTAACTCAAATGGCAAAAGAGGCCCAAAAAGCCAGTGAGGAGAGGAATGCCTTAAAAAGTCGAATTTGCCAGATGGAAAAAGAATCTCAAAAGCTCACTGAGGAGAATAATTCCTTCAGAATTAGTCAAGCAAATGGGAGCAAATGACTTTTATGAGAAATCAAGATCCAAACAAATGAAAAAATAGAAGGCAATGTGAAATATCTCCTTGAAAAAACCACTGACCTGGAAAATAGATCCAGGAGAGACAATTTAAACATTATTGGACTACTGAAAGCCATGATCAAAAAAACAACTTAGAAAGCATCCTTCAAGAAATGCTCAAGGAAAATTGCCCTGATATTTTAGAACCCAAAGGCAAAATAGAACTTGAAAGAATTCACTGATCATCTCTTGAAAAAGATCTCCAAAAGAAAACTCCTAGGAATGTTATAACCAGTTTCTGGAGTTCCCAGATCAAGGAGAAAATATTACAAGCTGCCAAGAAGAAACAATTTGAATACTGTGGAAACACAATTAGGATAACCCAGGATCTAGCAGCTTCTACATTAAGGGATCAAAGGGCCTGGAATATGATATTCCGGAGATCAGGGGAGCTAGGATTAAAACCAAGAATTGCCTACCCAGCAAAATTGAGTATAATGTTCCAGGGGATAATATGGTCATTCAATGAGATGGAGGACTTCCAAGCATTGTTGATGAAAAAACCAAAACTGAATAGAAAATTTGACATTGAAATACAAGAAGCATGAGAAGGTAAGCACGGGAAAGTATCCATAAGGAACTTATCAAAGCTGAACTATTTACATGCCAACATGGAAAAATGATCATTGTAACTTATGAAACTTTTCTTGGTATGAGGATAGTTCAAGGGAATATAAATGTGTGTGTGTGTGTATGTATATGTGTGTGTGTGTTTGTATGTGTGTGTGTGTGTACACATACCCATATGTCTATATAGGAGGGTATACATGCATAGGAATATATATGTGAGTGTGTGTATATATGTGTACATAGATAGAGGGCACAGGATCAATTGAATAGGGCAAGATAATATTTTAAAAGGTGAAACTGAGAGGTAGGAGAGGAATAGTATGAGAGGAGACAGGAAGAGACAGAAAGGTGTGAATCCTCTCATAAAGAAGAGGCAAGGGATAACTGTTACAGTGGAAGGGAAGAACAGGAAGGCAAAAAGGAATGGGTTAACCTTATTCTCATTGAATTTGGCTTAGGGAAGGAATGACATAACTCCAAATTGGGCATCTTGGCCTACAGGACAGTAGGGGAGAAGGTGATGAGAGGGGGGAGGATGGAGAGGAGGGCAGGTTGGGGGGGAGGGTTGTTAGGAGCACACACTTCTGTAAAGGGACAGGGACAAAGTAGAGAATAGAACAAGTGGTGGGGTGGAATAGGAAGGAGGGAAATATAGTCAGTCTTACACAATATATCCACTGTGGAGATGTTCTGCGTAACTACACATGTACGGCCTATATTGAATTGCTTGTCTTTCCAGTGGGGGTGTGTGATGAGGAAAGAAGGGAAAGAATCTAGAATTCAAAGTTCTAAAATCAAATGTTAAAAATATATATATGTATATTATTATTATTATTATTAAACTACATCCAGCTGGGAAGTAAGATATACAGGCACTGTGGTGGGGAGATCCATCCTGCCCTACTGTCAGAGGGGCAAGGGGGAGGACATAGGAGAAAGCAGATTAGGGGAGGGGGTATACAATGGGATAGCTGTTTTGGGGTGGTAGTTAGGGGAAATACAGGGAGAAAATGTGTAACTCAAAATCTCATGGAAACAAATGATGTAAACTAAAAATAAAGAAGAAAAAAATAAATTTTAAACTTTTAAAAAAGAATATATACCATTTTGAGATGATAGTCAAAATAAGAAATCTAATGGCACTTTTGTTGGCATGAAATTAAAATTGAGATCTTTTCAGTTATATTAGTCTCTACAGGTTTACAGGAGTCTCTACTTCTAAAAGAAAAAAGATTAATTCAATTCATCAGTCAATTAGGTTCCTAAAAAATGGTTACAGTTTACCCTGTTTCTTTAATTCTTATTAAATTCCATAATGGAGAAAGCAGCAGAGTCCTTGGGACAACTAGACTGAGGAACCCAGATTGCATTCACTGGGTAAGAAAATGCTGCTTGCTGAATAAAGAAATTCAGAGAACAAAGAAAAGCCTGAGATGTACTATAGGGAATAGCAGGAAGAACTTGGAGGAGACTATGCCTAAAAGTAAGAAAGACAAAATAAAGTGTGAGCTAAGTATGTCTTCAGCTGAGGGTAGCTTCCTGGAATATAATTTTTGCTTTTGTTTTTCTGTACATGCCATGGGATAGCAACTAAAGACAAAGAACATCTTTCCTTAGTCCCTTGACTATATAATTCAGCCAGTCCCCAGCTCTCCTCCCTTCAGCCATCACTTGCTTGTCCTGAAGAAGCTGGATGATTCATCTCTCTTGGGATATGAAACATGGTTTTGTGTTGATATCATCTATGATGTGTATCATTCTTTGGGCACATCATTTCAATCTTTGAACTCTCAGAGACAGTGTAGTGTTTGATACATATTTCCAAACAGAAATCATTTAAGGGGAATGACTCCAGTGCAGATGGTTTGGGCTGTTTAGGAAATTTGGAAGCCCAAGTACAAGTTTTGAAAATTACAAAAAGACATTTTTCTTAAAGTTACAGTCAGTATGTGTGGACAGTGCACATCCATGATACCTTGAATTGGCATCTATTGAATCCTCCTGTGAAAAAACCTTTATGGGAAAACAGGACAATTACAGTAAAATGTCCATGGTGGGCAAGGCAGAGATCTTTTTTTCTGAAATTCCACTGGCTCATGCGCAGTTCACTGCTGTGTCTAGGAAGAGCTACCAAGTGGAAGGTCTAACCACAAGCGCTTTGTGACAAATTTCTCAAGGCCAAGTATGCTACCCTGTGGGATCTGAATTCTGGTATAACATGATCAGTGACATTGTTCTACTTCCATGAATTACTCTTGCACTTTAAATGCATTTAAAAGTCTTTATTTTCCCATCCTGAGATGTCAAACACTCATTTTGTGTGTCTAAAGACAGCTGCCCTATTCCATTCCAGAGATTATTATATTCAAGTGGAAGGAGTAACTACCCCCAAAGATGGTCCCTTCAGCATTTCAGAATGGGATGCATTGGCAGAACAATTACTTTAGGTCATTCAGATGTTACTTATGGTCAAGAAAGGCTTTATTCGATGTATATTTTTACATGGTCTTAGGCCTTTTATGCTAGAAAAACACATTTTCAGCTGACAGTCATCCCACAGGATATGGAAATGTTTTGGGATTATGTTCAAGTCAGCTGTTCCTTCCTGCAAAGGACTTCCCACATCTTTTTGGAGTCAGGGGGTTTACATGTCAGCTAAATTATGGCGTGAAAGTCAAAATTGGAATTATTAATCAGAATGAAAGATCATGCCCCTTATGCAGTACGCACTAACCCATATTCGCTTACAATAATTAAGGCCAGAATTGAAAAGTCCTGTTCTCCATTGAGTATTCCCTTCCTAATTAAGGTTCAGAAAAGAAACTTAGTAAGAACAAACATTTCTCTGGTTCTACATTATAAGACCAGAGAAAGATATTAAACAACAGGACATCAAACAACAGGACTGGCACACAAGTGTCAGTAGTCAGGATAGTCTGTGAATTAAGTGGCCATTTCCGATGTTTGTGTTTAAATGTACCTCGCTGATGTCAGGGGCCTTTTCAAGAAAAAACAGCAACAGCAGCAACAGCCTGTACTTCTGTCGAGAAGCTGGAGGGAGGTAAGGCCTTCTCACTTCTCTTCTTTGGGACCAAACTTGTTTATTATAGTTCTATATCATTCAGTTCTGATTATTTTGTTGTTATTCTTTCCATCGTTTCAGTCATTGAGTTCATTGTTACTTCCCTTCACATTACTTCTTGTAAGTCAAGAAGAGTGATTTTAAAACACAAGTGCTTTTTCCCTTCAGCAATCTGAAGGGATGAGAAAGGAAAGTCATTAGAAGGAAGGACAGGAAATTCTTGTCACTTGACCCCACAATCGTGAGGTTTCATTTCAGTATATTCTATGTTATTTTTCATTGGTGTGAAGACTTCCCAGACTCACAAATGAAGAACTACCACTATTTTTCAATTTAGAATCTAAGAGAGATAAGTATTGAACTAGGTTAAATGTCTTGCCATGGTCACAGAACTAGTATGTGTCAGAGGTGAGACTTGAACTTGAGGGTTTCAGCTTCTGAGGACACTTCCTGAAGCTGTTGTAAGTGCTTCTAAAGGGAAAGTATCATAGGACTGAGAGAGGACCTGGGGAAGATGATCAAGCTTGAAGAACAGTTTGGCAATAATAATCCTTTTCATGATAGAGATGTGCAGAGAAAATTAAAAGTGAGAGATGTCAGACAAGCCCTGCCTACACAGCCTGGCAGGCACTGGAAACAGGTCCTGCTGGACATGGCGGCCTTGCCGGATGAGGCCTGCTGATCCACCACCATGAGGGCCGTTCCCAGGCCTATCACCACAAGGTGGGGATTAATGGAGGTGGGTAAGAGGCAAAGGCAGGGCACGTGGCAGGAGCAGCAGCTACTCCCAGGACTACCCATCCACATCCTGGAAATTAAAAAAACCCCTATCTGAATTTCCAGGGACCAAGGTGACAAACTGAACACTGGCTGCTACAATTCCCCCCCTTTGACCTGAAAACACAGTACTTATTGCCCCAGAGGAAAATTTTAAGCAGTAAATGCTTAGCAACCCTGGAGGAAGGGCATGTCTAAGGTCCTGCCTCAAAATGGGAAGAAAGAAGGCTACAACAACAAAGACAAAGACTCTGGAATCCTATTACAGTGAGAGGGAGGAATTAAACTCAGAAGGAGAGAGTATTGACTCCACACCCACAGGTGAAGTCTTAAAAGGTACTACAACCTGGTCTCAGGCACAGAAAGCATTCCTAGATGGGCTCAAAAAGAACTTTGAAATCCAGCTTAGAGAGGTAGAAGATAAAATCAACACCTCTTATAAAAACAAAACTGCAAAATTAGAAAAACATTACAGTGAAGAGAACAGTTCCTTAAGAAGTAAGATATGGAAAAGAAGCTCCAAAAACTGAGAAGAATAATTCACTAAAAACTAGAATAGATCAAATTGAAGCCAATGACTCTATGAGGAACCAAGAATCAGTCAAACAAAACATCAAGATTGAAAAATTAGAAAAAAAGGTAAAATATCTCAAAGGAAAAATAACTGATCTGGAAAACAAATCCAGGAGACACAATCTGAGAATCATCGGTCTACCAGAAAATCATAATGAAAAACTGAGTCTGGACAATATCCTCCAAGGGCTCATCAAGGAAAACTGCCCTGAGATCCTAGAACCAGAGGCTAAAATACAAATCAGGGGAATCCACTGGACACCTTCTGAAAGAGATCCCAAATTGAAAAGTCCGCAAAACATTGTGGCCAAACTCCAGAAATATCAGGTAAAGGAGAAAATACTGCAAGTGGCCAGAAAGAAACAATTCAGATATCATAGAACCACAATGAGGATTGCACAGGATCTGGCAGCCTCAACATTGAAAGATCAGAGGAACTGGAATATGATTTTTCACAAGGCAAAAGAGCTCGGGTTACAACCAAGGATCACCTATCCAGCGAGACTGAGCATAATCTACCAGGCAAGGAAATGAACATTCAGTGACATAACAGAATTCCAGACCTTCCTGATGGAAAAGCCAGAGCTCAATGGAAAATTCAACCTCCAATTACAAGACCCAGGAGAGACATAGAAAGGTAAATAAGGAAAAAAACACACACATAACTTGTTATCTAACAAGAGCAAACTGTTTACATCCCCATATTGGAAGCTGATACCTGTTAATATCGTGAACTCTATACCTATGGCAACATCTAAAAGGGATACAGACAAATAGAGGGTGTGGGTATAGATTATGCAAAATGATGATAAAAATCCTTATTAAGGGACTGCAATGGAAGAAGAGGAAAGAATGAAGCAGAAAGGGGTAAATTATGCTACACAAAGAGGCATAAAAACAATGTAGTAGAGGGAAAGAAGAGAGGGAGGTGACCATTATATGAGCTTTTCCCTCACTGGTTCTGGTGCAAGGAGGGAATAACACAATCAGTTAAATATAGGACTCTATCGAAAGAGACATAAAACTTATCATAATAGAGGGAAAGAGGAGAGGGAGAAGAGCACTGCATCTCACTGCATGAGATCTATTTCATCAACCTTGGTTCAAGGAAGAAATAACATACAACATTGAGTATAAAAATCGACCATATCCTACAGGCAGTAGGAGGGAGGAAGGGCCAAGAAAGAGGGGTTTAGAAGGGAGGGAAGAAGTAGTAAGGGAGAATGGTAGGAAAAGAGAAGGGGAGGGATAAGAAGGGAATACTGAGGGAGGCGGCGGTCAAAAGGAAAACTCTTCAGAAGGGGAAGGGAGAAGGGGAAAAACAAAAGCATAAACGGTGGAGGGAATAGGATGGAGGGAAAGACACGGATAGTAATCATAACTGTGAATATGAATGGGATGAACTCTCCCATAAAACGGAGGCGAATAGGAAATTGGATTAAACACCATAATCCTACAATATGCTGTTTACAAGAAACACATCTGAAACAGAAGGATACACACAGGGTAAAGGTAAAAGGCTGGAGTAAAATATGTCAGGCCTCAGCTAAAGTTAAAAAAAAACAGGGGTAGCAATCCTTATCTCAGATAAAGCAAAAGCAAAAATAGATCTATTTAAAAGAGATAAGGGAGGAAACTATATCCTGCTAAAAGACACCATCGAAAATGAGGCAATATCATTACTAAACATTTATGCACCAAGTGGTACAGCATCCACATTCCTAAAGGAGAAATTAAGGCAAAAATATTTATTGCAGCTCTCCTTGTGGTGGCAAAAAACTGGAAATTAAGAGGATGCCCATCCATTGGGGAAAGGCTAAACAAGTTGTGGTATATGATTGTAATGAATACTATTGTGCTGTAAGAAATAATAGGTGGGATGGTTTCAGAAAAACCTGGAAAAACTTACGTGAACTTGTACAAAATGCAGTGAGCAGAACCAGGAGAACATCTTATACAGTAGCAGCAATCAATTGTATGATGTGCAACTGAGAATGACGTTGGCTATGCTCAACTAATGATCTAAGACAGTTCTGAGGCACTTGTGATGAAAAATGCTATCTGCCTCCAGAGAGAGAACTGGTGGAGTCTGAATGCAGACTGAAGCATACCGATTTTTGTTTTCTTTATTCGTGTGTGTTTGTGTGGGGTTTTTTTTCTGGTCTATGTTTTCTTTCACAACATGACTAATATGGAAATATGTTTCACATGATTGCACATGTACAACCTATATCAAGGGAGGGGAAGAAAGGAGGAAGAGAATGTGGAACTCAAAATTTAATGTTAAAATTATTTTTACATATGATTGGGGAAAAGAAAATATTGTTCAAAATAAAATAGGCATAATTATTGCATCTACTTCCTACTGTTGTTTTGAGGAAATATGAGAAAATATTTATGAAACTATTTGTAAACCTTGAAAACTATATAAATGCCATTATCAATTTGACCAGTACCTTAGCAATATTGGAACATAATAAGTGAGAGGATTGCAATTCTTTAGAAAAGAAAAGGGACATAAGTTGACTCAAAGACCTTGTAACTCAGTAAAAGGTTTGGTAGTAGAACTTGGGCTTTGTGATTCTCTTCCTACAAGCATAACCACTGAACATTGCTGCAGTCTTGTTAATGCTGTAGCTCTCCATAAATCTGGTACTTAATAATTTAAGGACATGGTAATTTGTCTTAAATATTCTCCTATAATGGATGTTGTGACATGCTTAGCACAGATGGCTTTAGTTCGTTTTTTCTGGCTTCTCTTACCCTAACTGTGTCTAGTAAGTTAATGTCAATATTAGCTTTACTGTTTTTAGGTAACCCTGGTATGCTTCTTGTTAGTTAGACAGTAAAGAACTCAGTTTTACCTGTGCCAAGGGATCACTGCATTCCTGTTGGCATCTGACAATGCAGTCCTGTATTGAAAGTGAGGTCATGTTTCCCCCAGATTGTTCTTCTATCTGATGTTGGGCTGGCGTGAATCCGAGACAATGAAATAATCACACCCATTAGCTCACTGGGGCTCTGTTAAGATGTGACCTGACTTTCCATCCATTTCTCTTGCTTGGAAAAATTGACACAGTCATGGCTTGTGTAGGTTAGCATAGATGGAGCTGTTTCAGCAACCAAAATTCAATGTATTCCGAGTCCTGGGTGACAGTTGGGCCACCAGTGTTGAAGGTGATTTGCTTCAGGAGTTGTTGACTTGGTAGTCTAGGTCCAAGGGTGATCTTTCATCTCTTATTCCTGCATTGTGTGATCAGGTTTTCCCAACATAGCCCAATTTAAATCTTATTAATAGAACCTTGGTTGTTATGGTAGTGTGTCAGTCAAGCATAGCAGGCCAAGTAACCACCCGCTGCCAATTTAGCATGTGTAGCTCATAGCAGTACCATGCCAGCTAAGGAGTTTGAAAAATCATTGAAGCTTTCTTTGTTGGCTATCTGTTGAGGTATTAGAAGCTAAAGGAAATCAAGCCTTCTCTTTCTTTCATTTTCCCTTACCTACTCTCCACTAACCTGAACCATACAGTGGAATGGACTCACAAAAGCCAGTTCATCTAATAATTGGCAAGTTATCTCCTAAGAGATGTATCACTGGAATCTTAATTAGATTACATTTTTGTCTTCCCTTGAACTTTCTGGATCTTTCTTACTAAGGTAATTGGATACATTGACTTTTATAGAAACTTGGTTCTATAATAAAGCATCTTATGAACTGATAACATTTTCCAGCCCTTCACATTGTTCTGACATCCTCCTGTGCGGGCTCTGATATCTGGTAGGTATCAAAGATTCTTAGAAAAGTCATAGTACCTGCCAACACTTCTGAAAGTGTTTCTCTTGGGCAATGACTCACTTTGGTTGACTCTGAGACGTTACATTGAAAGACCACCTAGTACCAGAAGTTTGCTTTGCCCAGCTCACTGGGGAATGTCAGGAAAGCAAGCCCAGTCAGTTCTCTTGTGAGATTGCAATCAAAAGTGGCTTGATAAATCAGCAAAGGCTGCAAATGTTCTTGGCAGTTTAAGCAGGGCACTGGTAACAGAATGCTCTCTCTAGCTACAATGAATTCATTATCCAAGAGCCAAAAGTGACCAAAATCCTTGATTGGCTAATTATAAGTAACACAAGGGTCATAATACTTCAGTCATTATGTGGGAATATTCATAATGAACTTGAATCCAGTTGTAATAAGGAGGAGGGGGAATTCACCCAGGGAAATTGCAGGGTAAAGGTCTGGGAATGTAGATAGTATAGGATGTTACTGGTTGGAAATGGAAGGGTTTAATGTATCCTTGGTTTTGGGCAGCCAGATTCCTGGAAAACAGATTCCTTAAGTCTTTCTGACTTTCAGATGAGATATAAAACTAGAGGTTTATCCTTTACTTGTGGTTGTCTGGGAGCCCACCCTACCTTTCATATGAACTGAAGTGATTGCCCCAGCATCCTGGCCAGGTTCCCGCTTTGTACATGGTGGCCCATTTAAAATGGGCCCATGAATGCCTGGGTGTGTTTGAGGGGGCCTGTTGTAAAGTACCACATGTATGTGGGTGTTTAATAAATACTAGCTGATTAAATTGGCCACCCTGAAAAACATCATACCTTCTGTAGTTTCCCCTGTGTTTATAACTGGAGATGATACTCTGGTATCCTCCTTTCCTTTTCCGCTTTATAATATCATGTATATCATATCATAATATCATGTATATTAGTATAATATCAGTATTGTTACTGATATTAAAATACCTACTCTACTACAAAGGTTTCTGTATTTCAGTGGAGAGAGAGGGGAACAAAATAATCCAGCCATACAAACAAATTTCCAAAGAAGCATACCCACCAAAACTTTATTTTTCATTGGCCATCCTTGCTCTTTGGGTTTCCTCCTCTATCACTGAGTTAGTTACTTGGATAAGGCTTCCTGCCTCTTTCACTAAGCTGTTGATTCTCTTTACAAATCTTTCCTCCAGAGCTCTCATTTCTTCTCAAATTATTTACTAATAACAACTTAATTTCATTTGTAAAATAATTTTAAGCTCCTTTTCTTAATTCTTCCTTTATTTCTTCCAGAGATTCTAGTTGACCTCATATCCAAGCTGAGTTTTTCTCTGAAGCTTTGCTTGTAGATATTTTAGAGTTTTCTTCCTCTTCTAAGTTTGTGCTTTTGTGTCCCTGGAACTACAATAGCTTTTTATCATGGGAGTCTTTTTTTGTTTACTCAGATATGGAGTCTTACTTCCCAATTTGGAACATTGTGTTAGGGTCTGGCTTTTACGTATTTCTAGAAGGCTTTATTTGGTCCTGATTCATATTATCTGGTATCCTACTGCTGCCTTCTTTGGGTATTGAGTACTATGTTTTTCACGTATTTCAGGGGAGATTAAAGCTAGAAAATCACACACTTTCAGTGTATCCAAAATGGTCACATCTATGGTGAAGTAAACACTGCCCTCCTGGTTTGAGTTTTTAAAGCTCCTGACCCTGATTTGTGTTTAAACAATATAACTGTAGGCTTGCCTCTAGATAGTTTGAGGAAACTACTATGAGTCCCAGCACAGAACAGCTAGCCAGAAGGTTCTGTAGGTTCAGACAAGCCAAATTGCAGGTTCTCTTTTGATTTGAGTTCCCAATCCTAATCTGTCAGCTGCAGGCCTCAGCCTAGGTATATGGGCTAAATCCATGACCATGATATTGCTCACCTCTGTTCCTGCTCCTTTCCCAGTACAAAGCTGTAGGTCTGGTCTGAGCTGGAGCCAAGATCACAACTATTCTTTGGCCTGGTATGCAGCTACAGGTCAGCAGAGCCTAGGCAAAGCACTCCTCAAAGAGAAGTAGAACCAAGACCCTGTTCTGGGTCTGAGCAACACTGCCACAGACTGACTCCTGGTCTTACTCCCTACATAGCTTCAGTTTCCTTCCCTGTTGATTCTCCAGTTTTTCCGTACCTTAATTGTTATAGGACCCAAGTCAATCTTAGTGCTGGAAGGCTTTGTGGCCTCTCCTCAATTCCCTCAGGCCTCTGGCTCTCTGTGCTGACCAGAGCTGAAAAAATGATTCACTGTGGTTTTTTCTTGGATATCCTAATTGCTGCTCAGTCTGGTGTCCTTTCTAGATTAGTTGGAGTAGTAATAGGGGAGAATTGGGCATCCTCCTACTCTGCCACCTTTTCCTACTTCTACTTTGATCCTTTTATGCATTTTAAAGAGGTTTTTATGCCCTGGGACATGGTTAATTTTTGCAAAGATGATATGCACAGCCAAGAAATTGTATATTTCTTTCTATTCCCTTTCAACAATTGCCAGCAATTACCTAATGTTTCTAAAATTTTGTTCCTTAACTGAACTTCTTTTCTTTTTTTTGTGAGATTTGTCTGAGTCTGATGGGGGCATAGTGAGGTTCCCAGTTGCTACCTATTTCTCCCCAATACTTGATTAACTTTTCAATTAAGTACTTAAATGCTGTAACATCACTTTTCTTCCCTTAAAAACAATAAAACAAAACCATACTCAGTTCCTGTGTTTCTATATTATTTCCCTCTGGCTGACTCTTTATGACAGTGGGATTCTGAAGGGAAATGTGTTTTTACCTCCATTTGAATATATATACTTCAACATTGATATACTCCACCCATTCACTCAAATGACTACCACCTTTGATATGATGGCTTGCCGAGCCTTTTTTTTTTTTTGATGGGGGGGAAGGCAGGGTAATTGGGGTTAAGTGACTTGGCCAAGGTCATACAGCTAGTGTCAAGTGTCTGAGGCTGGATCTGAACTCAGTTCCTCTTGACTCCAGGGCTGGTGCTTTATTCACTGTTCCACCCACATACCCCTGAGCTTTTTTAATGGCTGCTCTTCTGCCTTTGATGTCTACCTGTCATTCGGCTTTCACCTGTGTGTCCAAGGAGCTATAGCAAACACAGTGGCCAGACCCTGGTAAAATCATCTAGGCAGATGGGATAAACCAGGTTGAGGATAACCAACAAGCTTTAAACCTGTCAGTGAGAAAACACCAGAAGGGGTCACAAAGAGTTAAAAATGACTGAAACAAATGAACAATTATGATGATGATCATTTTTATAAACCTTTATCTTTTGCTTTTTTTTGGAATACCATATTCCAAGAATAGCCTAGAATTATCCTGACTATGATTTGTTGGTCTTTGAACTCCTTTCTTTTTTGGTTGCCTATATTATTTTTAATTTGACTTGGAAGCTCTAGATTTTTGGCTACTATACTCCTTTTTTCAGTTTGGGGTTTCTTTCAGGAGGTTGTTTTCTGGTTCTATTTGATTTGGGCAGTTATCTCTGATGATTTCCTGAACTATGATATCCAGACTTTTTGGTTAGTCTTATTTTTCAGGGAATTTGATGATTTTTTTTAATAGATTAATCTTATTTTTGTTTTTGTTTGGTTTGTTTTTGTTTTTGAGGTTTGCTATTTTTAATGGGAAATACCTTGAATTTTCTCCTTTTTAACCAAATCTTTTGATTTAGTTCCACTACTCCTTGTTGTCTCACTGAATCATTGAGGTCTCATTGCTCCATTCTTTTTTTCCAGGGAGTCCACTAGTTGGGTGGTTTCTATTTGAAGCTATTTATTCTCCTTCCAGGTCGTTGTTGTTTTTTCCTACAGAGCCCTTATTTCAATTCTAATTTCATTTTTTTAAATTTTATTTTAGTTTGCATCATTCATTTCCACAAGATTTTGAGTTACATATTTTCTCCCCTTCTTTCCCCTACCCACCACCCCAAAACAGCCA